>JAPFFP010000113.1:10782963-10795980 GCA_026153255.1 Solanum medicagineum | reverse complement strand
AGATAACTTTGGTGAGATATCACTTGTTGTTCCTTCTTTTTCAGCAAGAGACACCTTTGATGGAGTTTCATTCATTGCTACTCCCTTGTTAGCACTATAATGTGATGCCTCAACATTATCTTGAGTAGCCTCCATACAGAACCAACTTGGCAGGAATTCCCCCAAAGTCACTAGACATCGCTGCTTTTGGTAGTGATATGGTTCTACCTTTGACCTCTTTGGACATTTGACTAACTTATGCTTCTTTGATCTCCTCACCACCCTTTGTCTGATCGGTTCTCAAATGATTCTTTCCATGGGCTAGTCTTGTGGCATCTTCGCCCAGTCATGAGAATCCAGCCTTCAACAATATCTGTATCAATTTGGGACTTTTCTCGCTCTAACAACCCTTCCTCTTTTGATGCACATATTCGGATTGGGTCAAGCGAGCCAAATATCATAGAAATTTGATTAGAGCTCTCGTTTCCATCATCAACGACAATTTTCTTTTCTTTAGCCGATTGCATAACTTTATCCTTGAAGAAAAAACATTTTTCAAGAGGGTGACCTACAAATATATGATACTTGCTATAATTTTGGTCATCAGTCTTTCTAGTTTCATTGGGCCATTTCATCTCTGGCAACTCAATGAGCTTTAGCTCAATCAATTCATCACAAATTTCAGGAACTCAGAATTTAGAAAAGGGTATTCCTTTTCTTGCATCTCCCTCAAGGTCAACTTTCGATTTGGATGCTCTTGAAAAGTTGTCTTTACGCTTTGCTTCTCACTTTCTTTCATAGTAAACTTCACAGGTGCCACATTGACATTCATAGATTCTTTGTTGTCGTTCCTGGGCACAAATTTGCTCCATTTCCTGGGCTCCTGTTTGTCCTTTCCTTTGCAAGGATCATGAACAAGCATCCTGTCCTTTACGGTAGAAGACATGCTCAACTCCATATCGCGGGCACGAGTAGCCAAGTCTTCAAAAGACTTAGGCTTGATTCCTTGTAAGATGTAAAGAAGCACCCAGTACATCTCTTGGATGTATACTTTTTTAGCAGAAGCTTCACTGAGCCTATCTTTGCAACTTAAACTTGCATTTCTCCATCGATTTATAAAATCAATAACTGGTTCATCCTTTCTCTAATGAGTATTCGTGAGCTCTACCATGCTCACAGTGCGTCTCGTGCTGTAGAAGCGATTAAGGAATTCATGTTCTAGTTTCTCCAAACTATGAATAGAATTAGGCTCAAGATCAGTGTACCAGTCAAATGTGTTTCCCTTTAAGGAGTGGACGAACTACTTGACAAGATAGTCTCTATATGTCCGAGCATTGTTACATGTCTCTACAAACTGCGCAATGTGTTGCTTTGGATTTTCTTTGCCCTCGAATTGTTGGAACTTAAGAGGTTGATAATCGGCAAACATTTTGAGGTTATCAATCCTTGTAGTGTAGGGCTTGGCATACATGTGGGAAGACTTGGTGGAGACCTCATACTTACCCTTGATAGTCCCTTCAATGAACTCCTTCAATCGATTAAGTGGGATCATCCCCTCAGGAGAGACCAGTACCTCCTTGATATGTGATGCTTGCTTTGTAGGATTTTCAGTCTTGTTAACTTCAACATCTTTTCTAGGCGCATGACTAGATTCTCCATCTAGTAAACCATCCATCCTATTAATCAACTCATCGATGCAAGATTCTTGACTTTGCATATACTTGGTTAATCCCTCAATCATCTTTGCCAAAGTCGTAAGTTGCATCTCCATGGATGAAGCATCAGTTAACATCGCTTGCATGACCATTAGTGATGGACTTTCATGTGAGTCAATCTTCACAGGACTCAAATCATGCGAGCCTTTCTTTACGCCTCAAAGAAGGATAGACAAACCTACCTCAATGTGGAACCGTACAAATGGTATTTATATTGATACTGATCGTGAATTCTCCTCTTTCTATATATATTCTACCCAAATTCTCTTCTGCTCCTCTTAGTACGAAAAACCCAGGTATTTAAAGGGGAGAAAGCAGAGATAGAACATAGTGCTTGTTTTTTAATAAATTGCAAGACAAAATATTGTGTATGTTATTATTATTGATATCTTATCCCTCTTTTAACAAATGGATGGTCATACTTGCATTATTGGGAACAAAATGTATTGTCTAAAATAATTTTGATTACCACCTCCGATTACACTACTACATTATCCACCACTAATAAATATGTTCATCCTCGAACATAGGGTAAAAGAAAATACCTGAAGTTTCGAAAAGATGAGAATATTTGGTACGCATGTCGGACTCTGGCTCCCAAGTTGCCTCCTCCGCACGTCGATGTCGCCACTGAACCTTAACTGAAGCAATTTTCTTAGTCCTATGTCTGTGAATCTGTCTATCTAGAATAGCTATTGGCTCCTCTTCATAGGTTAAATTGGACCCAACTCTACGTCATCATAAGAAATAATATGTGATTTGTCCGGTGTGTATATTTGAAGCATGAAGACATGGAATACTGGATGGACAGCTGACAATCTAGGTGGCAAAGCCAACTCATAAGTCACCTCACCTACTCTTCTCAGAATCTCAAAAGGGCCAATAAACCTTAGGTTAAGCTTACCTTTTCTTCTGAACCCCATCACACCTTTCATGGGTGAAATCTTCAACCACACATGATCGCCTACCATAAATTCCAAAGGACAAACTCTTCTGGCATAGCTCTTTTGCCGACTCTGGGTTGCTAAAAGTCGACTCTGAATCAAGCGTACCTGCTCCATAGCATCTCTGAGCAGATCAGCGCCTAATGCATCAACGGTGACTGAGTCAAACTATCTAATGGATGATTGGCACCTACGCGCATATAATGCCTCAAATGGTGTCATCTGAATGCTGGAGTGATAACTGTTATTATATGCAAACTCTACTAAGGGCAAGTGTTGATCCCACCGAGCACCAAAATTAATCACACAGGCCCTAAGCATGTCCTCTAATACCTTAATAGTCCGCTCGGACTGGCCATTGGTCTGGGGATAAAATGTTGAGCTCATGTCTAATCATGTACCTAAACCACGTTGTAATGCCTTCCAAAAGTGAGAGGTGAACAGCAAACCTCAATCTGACACAATAGAGATAGGCACCCCGTATAATTTAACAATCTCACATATGTAGATTTTAGCTAGTTGTTCTGCACTGTGGTTAGTCTTCATCGGAATGAAGTGAGCTGATTTGGTTAAACTGTCCACAACCACCCAAACTGAGTCAAACTTACCCAATGTCACATGTAATCCAGTCACAAAATCCATAGTAATACGCTCCCACTTCCACTCGGGAATAAGCATCCTCTGCATTGGACCTCCTGGTTTTTTATGCTCAGCCTTAACTTACTGGCAATTCAGACACTTAGCCACAAACTCTGCAATGTCCATTTTCATACCATACTAGCAATAATGTTGCTTTAGGTCATGAACATTTTTGCCACACCTGGATGAATGGAATACTTAGGACAATGAGCTTTTTCCAAGATCAAGCAAACCCAATCACCTACCTTTGGTACATAAATGCACCCATTAATCCTTAACACTCCCTCAGTATCAAGAGAAGCTAATTTAGCTTCACCTCTCAACGTCTTGTCCTGAATCACACATAATTTATTATCATCAAACTGGTGAGCACGAATCTGATCTATCAACGTAAACCTAGCCTCAATGAAGGCCAACATACTATGAGGTAGGGAGATATCAAATCTGACCAACTGTCTAGCCAAAGACTGAACCTCCAAAGCTAAAGGCCTCTCTTCCGCCCTAAGAATTGCCAAACCACCCATGCTAGAAACCTTACGGCTCAAAGCGTCAGCTACTACACTGGCCTTGCCAAGGTGATAAAGGATAGAGATATCATAGTCTTTTACCAACTCCAACCACCTACGCTATCTCATGTTCAGATTAGGCTGAGGCAAAATATACTTAAGGTTGTGATGATCAGTGTAGATCTCACAATGTACCCCATAAAGGTATTGTCGCCATAATTTCAACACAAATACTACTGCAGCCAACTCAAGATCATGGATAGGGTAGTTTCTCTCATGAACCTTCAGTTGTCATGAAGTATAAGCTATAACCCTTCTCTTTTGCATAAACGCTCCACCTACGCCTACACCAAAAGCGTCACAATAAACGATGAAGGGCACGCCCTCTTTAAGTAAGGATAGGATAGGCGTTGATGTCAATATCTTCTTAAGCTTTTGGAAGATTGCCTCGCACTCATCAGTCCGTAAAAATGTTACATCCTTCTGAGTAAGCCTAGTCATAGGGGCTACGATAGAGGAGAACCCTTGTACAAATCGACGGTAATAGCCTGCTAGTCCAAGAAAACTACGAATTACAGTTGCTGAAGTGGGTCTTGCCCAATCACGAATTGCTGCGACCCTGGCTGGGTCAACCATAATGCCATCCTTAGTCACTACGTCAAGTAAGAAAGCTACAAACTCCAGCCAAAATTCACACTTAGAGAACTTAGCATAAAGCTTCTCTTCACGCAACCTTTGGAGCACAGTCCACACGTGACGTTCATGGTCTACCTCACTCTTAGTGTATACTAGGATGTCATCGATGAACACAATCACAAATTAATCTAAATAGGGTTTAAACTCTCGATTCATCAATTCCATAAAAGTGGAGGGGGAATCAGTCAATCCATAGACATAACTACAAACTCATAGTTCCCATACCAAGTCCTAAAAGCGGTCTTTGGGATGTCTGACTCTCGAACCCTCAATTAATGATACCCCAACCTTAAATCAATCTTATAGAATACTGAAGCACCTTGTAACTGGTCAAATAGGTCATCGATACGTGGCAGGGAGTACTTATTCTTGATGGTCACCTTGTTCAATTGACGGTAGTCAATACACATTCTCATAGTACTGTCCTTCTTTTGCACAAACAACACTGGTGCACCCCAAGGAGACACACTAGGCCGAATGAACCCTTTCTTTAATAGATTTTCTAATTGCTCTTTTAATTCTTTTAACTCTGCAGGAGTCATCTGGTTAGGGGAAATAGAAATGGGCTTAGTGCCCGATTCCACATCGATAGTGAAGTCGATGTCACGTTCTGGGGGAACACTAGGCAATTCAGTAGGAAACACATTCATGAACTCTCTTACTACTCTTGTGGTGTCTAAAGAAGGTGACTCCTTAGAAATATGTCTTACTTGAGTCAAATAAAACAAGCACCCATGTTTCATCATACGCTGAGATGAACATAAGAAATCACCCCCTTAGGATAAGAACTAGGAGCACCTGACCATACTAACTTAGGTAAACCAGGACATGCTAAAGTCACAGTCTTAGCATAGCAATCAAGAATTGCATTATAAAAAGACAACCAATTCATTCCCAAAATAACATCAAAGTATATCATGTCTATGAGGATCAAATTATCCTGGGTCTCCCTACCCGAGATTACCACTATACAATCCCGATATACCTGATCCACCACTAAGAATTCACCTACCGGAGTCGAAACACAAATAGGCACATCAAGAGACTCACACAACCCATCAATATTAGTAGCAAAATAAGTTGATACATATGAATAGGTAGATCAAGGGTTAAACAATACTGAAGCTGAATGATGACAAACTGGAACAATACCTGTGATCACAGCATCAGGGCCTCGGTTCGACTTGGAACGGCATAACATACTCAACGTTCACCATTGACTTATTCCCTACCACGAGTGCCACCTCGAGCTCTACCCTTGGCACCCCTAGTAACACCCCTCACACTCTCTGAAGCACCTCTAGTTGCTGGAGTTGATGTAGAGCGAGTTGTTTGTGCCCTAGATGGAAAAGAAGCAGGAACACGCTTGGGGCAATCATGGGCCTTATGACCAAACTCATCACATATGTAACAACCTCTGGGCCTATTAGTATTATCTGCACCCAAAATGGTTGCATGAATCGGTCTTCCCTAGTAACCCTGAGCGCCCTGTCTTTGAGGATTCCTATCTTTGGGTGTATGACCTCCAAACTGACCTTGACGGCGGGGCCTCTTACTATCACCCGGTCATGTGTGCCTGATGCCTTCTATCATCCTGGCATGATCGACAATACTTTGAAAGGAACCACCAAATAACACAAGAGATTCGATAGTTTCCTAGAGATAGCTTGATAACACTTTTACAAATCGACAAAATCGCTCAAACTCTATGGCAATACTAGATATAGCATAGCGGGAAAGCTTGTGGAATCGTACTTCATATTGAGACACAGTCATATAATCCTACTCTAGTCTATCAAACTCGTCACGATGCCTATCCCGAAGACTATAGGGTACAAATCTCCTAAGGAAGATTTTGGTGAACTGCTCCCAACTCATTGCTAGAGCACCGACAGGCCTTCGGGCCATAACTGACCTCCACCACTCTTTGGCCATGCCTGTGAATTGATAAGATGTATAAGCTACCTAATGGGCCTCCAGAATATCCAAATTGAACAGCCTATCCTGACACTCTGTCAAAAAGTCATATGCCCCATCCCTAGCTATATCATTAAATATGGGAGGAGCCAATCTTATAAATTTTTCAAAACTTTTCTGCTCAGACAAGGACATAGCAGCACTAGCAGAAACTAGAGGGGCTGAAAACCTTGGAGGTGCAATAGAAGACATGGAAAATGGACTCGGGGTTTGGAATCCCATACTAGGTCCCTGAGCTAGTTGTGAAGGACTAACACGTATAACAGGGGTTACGGTACCTGAAAGATTACTAGTAGTAGGCGTACCTTCCAACCTTGCCAACAATCGCGTCAATAGCTCCTATAACACTGGTGTACCCTCAAAAGTTGTAGGAAGCTGAACTGGATCCTTAGCCTGCTGCTCATGAATTGGGTCAACGATTGGTTCAGGTGAGGTCCCACTAGTCTGACCTCGTGCTGGTGCTGCTCCCCTAGCCCGACCTCGACCTCTAGCTCTGCCATGTCCTGTGCCTTGGCCCCTTCCTCGCCCTCTGATTGGGGCTTGGACATTAGGTAAAGACTCATCCTCGATATTGCTAACTCTAGTCCTCACCATCTATGCAGAAGAAATGTATTAGAGGCATACAAAACTTGAATATAAACAAATCGCACGAAAGGAATCAATAATAGAGGATTTTTCCTAATAAGCATCTTGTAGCCTCTCAAAGATAGATACGGACGTCTACGTACCGATTCGCAAGAGTCTACTAGATACATGCTCTTTAACTCGTGAGACTAGTGAACCTAGACCTCTGATACCAAACTTGTCACGACCAAAATAGGATCATGATTACGGAGTCAAATAAATATCCAAATCCAACGATAAAATACATTTAAAGCGAAAAAACTCAATAGATAAAAACCATGTCCCAAAACCTGGTGTCACAAGTATAGAGAGCATCTAGTACATACACGAATGAGTAAGTACATTACAGTCTTCGAACAGAAATAAAGACCATACAACTATAATAGAATCTAATGGAACTCGAAGCCCTTGAGTCACACCATTAGATCTAGCTTCACCCGACTACACGAGCAACTCAACTACTGCGTGGGTAATCCTGATGAGAATCTGCGGGGTAGAAAGAAGTAAGGGTGAGTACACATAATATGTACCCAGTAGGTTTAACCGATTGGGAATCAGAAATTGAATAAACTATGAAATAATTTAGGAACATATTCACCTGTAACAGAAAAAAAATAGTCCGGCATCGGTGCAACCAATTTGTATAAAACGACATGAGTAAAGCAAACAAATAATATTAATTAAGTCCATCCAAAATAACCATAGTAATGCAAAGGTATGATATGCGGTGCAATGCAAGGTGAAATCAAGATTGTAGCACAGTCTGTCGTATATAATCTCAATATATCAACTACCTTGTCACCTAACTCGTGGTCAAGGACTCATGATATTAATTTTCCTGTATCAACTATCTTGCCACCTAAGTGAGCGTGGTCAAGGACTCATTATACGAGTCACAACATATCAACTACCTTGCCACCTAAGTGAGCGTGGTTAAGGACTCATGATACGAATCACCATGTACAACTTCTCAAAACATCATGTTATGTGTTATGAGGATGCATGAAATCAAGACACAATTATAGAAGCAATACTTTTCTCAATAAGTACAATAATTATCAAAATTCTCCAAGTTAGCAATTTTATATTCACCTACTTTTATACATTTTGGCATATTGCTCCCTTCAACACTCTCCATTACATTTTAAAAATTATAATTTCTCGGTTTAATCACAATTCTCAATATTATGCCAAAAGTACATATTTGCGGTCATCATTTGTCTCATAATTAATACTTTTATTCATCTTTTCCGAACGTAAATGTTGTGAGTTGTACTAGATAGTACGATTAACTTGTAGGATTAATTTGACACGAAAATGAGAGCATTTGGAGCTAAAGTGAATTAAAAATAAAAGATTATAGGAGGAAATTCAAGCAGACAGCTTAATGGATCAAGTTAATATTATATTTATATTTAATAATCTATATTCTTTTGGAACAAACTACACTAATATAGCACCAATTCTCGTTGAACATTTTTGTAGCCCACAAGTTTAAAAAATTATTACTTTATTTTCAAAAAAAGAATTAAGAACGTGGGTATCCAGTGAGTATGGGTGTCTCTAAGTTGATGATGATACAGAACGCTGTAACAGCCTTTTTCAATTTAATGCACAAATATAATATATTATAAGCTAAAGCTGATGAATACAATATCCATTTGTGCACATAAAAAAAAATAACACAATTTCATAATATGAATAAAAAAATAACTTCCACTTATGGCTAAGCCAATCATCAAACTACAAGTATGATGGTGATATCAATTAGTACGTGTACCTTATTTTAAGAGGTGTCCTTCCACCTCTCTATTAAGTCTTGTTAAATTCAAGTTCCCTGTAAAACAACCTTCTTTAAAAAAAACTTTCATTTCTAGGTCTCTCTCCTCTTCATGAAAATTCCATTTATACTAACATGGGTTTGAATTATTGCTTCTTATTAAGCTAAGTTTAATCTTATTGTTATTTAAAGTTGATCCTTCCCATGCTTTGATCTGCTACTCATATGGGTATGTCTTTCTTATTTTCTGATTTTTTTGTATTACTATATATTATCAAATAATAAGTTCTGGCGATTTGACTTGTTTATCAAATTAGTTTTATTCGATTATTTTGTTTTAGGATCCCTCATATTTATTAACAGGTTGCAAAATCGTTCTTTCATAATTAACAATTTAACCATTCGTATAGGATTTTCAGACTTTCAAAATAACTGCATATATAATTAAAATTTTCTACGCGGATATTATAAGAACATTTTTCAGCTCATTTCATAAATTATAACATACAAATATTCAATAACTCAATCCCAATCTCAAAGAAGGATAGGCAAACCTACCTTAATGTCGGAACCGTACAAATGGTATTTATATTGTTACTAATCGTGAATTCTCCTCTTTCTATATATGTTTTACCCAAATTCTCTTCTGCTCCTCTTAGTACGAAAAACCCAGGTATTTAAAGGGGATAAAGCGGAGACAGAACATAGTGCTTGTCTTTGAATAATTGCAAGACAAAATATGGTGCATGTTATTATTATTGATATGTTATCCCTCTTTTAAAAATGGACGGTCATACTTGCATTATTGGTAACAAAAATGTAGTGCCTAAAATAATTTTATTTGCCGCTTTCCATTAGACCATTACATTAGAAAAACCCTAACTCGAAAAACCTAACCCTAACCAGTAACTCAAAGAAAACACAAGCAAACTTTAAGTCGAAACCAACCAAATCAAAGGAACCCCAAAAACCCTAACAAATCGAAACTTCACAAACTAGTATAACAAAACCCCAAAACCCTAACAAATTGAAACTTCAAAATTTAAACAAAACCTCATAAATAAACCGGTAATCCATAAACATAACTCATATAACCATAAACGAAATCCCTAAACCCATAAATAAAACTCACAAATCAAGTAAACTAACTTAAATATTCATACCTTAATAGCGTCTACGAGATGTTAAGTCGAAATCAAACGCCAAGAAACTCAGAAGCTTGATCTTCAGACGACGCTTCAATATCTTCAGATGACTCTCAAGAAGAGGAAACGGGTTAGGATTAGTTTTTAGTTCGATTGTGTGAAATGAATTAGGAAACATATATTTTGGTATATAATTTAGGACGGGTTGGATTTGGTTCGGATTTGGGTTGGGTAGGGATTGGGTATTTACGAAAACGGGTAACACAAGAGTTCAATTTGGATCATTCCGTCAAACTAAGGGCAATTTTGGCGAATTTGCTAACGGTAGGGGCGTAAATAAATTTTTTTTAACGGCAGGGATTAAGTCAAACAATATTTTAAACTTGGGGGGTATTTTTGACTCTTTTTCATAAAATAATTGAGATGATAACACCATGAATTCAAATGTAATTTCTTGTAGGGAAGCAAGCCTTGTTCTTAATATCTACTATAAACGTACTTTTTACTTTTTATTATTAATCATTGAAAGGACTTGTTGAATTGGTTAATGATGAAATTTCAAGGAGGCTATAATTGTCAAGATCACGTAGAATACTTTTTTCATTTCAGTTTATCTAATAATGATATCTTTTTCTTTTTTTTTTTGTCAAGATCACATAGAATACTCTTTTTTTTCATCTCAATTTATGTAGTAATGATATCTTTTTGTTCTCAACATAGTTCGAGAAGAGAGTTAGATATTTTTTTTAATTAAAAATAATTTAATTTAAAATTTTATTTGTTTACCCTTAATAAATAATTTATAGCTTTATAAAGTTTTATTTGAAATCACAAATTTGAAAAGACTTTTCAATTTTTTTAATGTTAGATGAACTAATATCATATAAATTAATTAAAATAATATCATTATTTATAATAGCTTTTATGAGTATTATATATTGCTACGAATTTTCC
Organism: Solanum medicagineum; assembly: GCA_026153255.1. Lineage (NCBI taxonomy): Eukaryota > Viridiplantae > Streptophyta > Magnoliopsida > Solanales > Solanaceae > Solanum > Solanum medicagineum. Next base: position 10,785,021 of record JAPFFP010000113.1, on the reverse strand, counting down.
GTGTTTGTGGTATACGGTAGGGAACTGGCCGCAGAGGTCTTTTTCATTCATCAAAGGTGGGGATCGAACCCCCAACCTCTTACTTATGGGTGAGATGTTGAACCACCACATCAATCGTTGTGGTTAGTAATACGAGTTACTTACAAATAAATCCATTGAAAACCTTTTTTGTTGAATCTTATCATTTAGTTTTAACATTTTAAACCTCAAGATAATCCTTCGATTTCCTCAGCAATTTGATACTCACTCATTTTAAAATAACTAGTAAAAGAGAACTGATGTTTAGAGTACTTTTCATTTTTCTATTTTATCCGTATAGTTAATTCTTTTTCAAAGTGTAAATAAATATGTAAAAGTTTCAAAAAAAAAATTAAGGAATAAATTAATAAAATTATCCTTCTTATTTATAATTTCTTTAAAAAGGTATATAAAAGAAAAGTAAATAACTAATATAAGACTATCATTAAATAGTTTTCACATTTAAAATGCATTGCTCATCCCAAGTTTGACTGATCTCTATTTGTGTCTAAGTTAATAAATATGCAAATTTTAACTAAATATAATTTAGTTAAAATAACTAAAAAAGAATAGGAGAGTAAAATTTTTAGTTATAAGTTTAAAATGTATCATCCAAATACAAAAGTCTAGGAAATACATCTATTCAATGTACATTATAACAAATTATGAATTTCACAAAGGTCGTAAAAGTGGAACTTCTCGTTATTATGATTTTTATAGCAAATTGTAATGCTTCTGACAAGTTAATTTGATCATTCTGAAAAGTTTCATTTAAGTTGTACAATAACATGTGGACTTTCATGTCGCTTCAACCCTGTTTGTCCAGCGGTCTGCTCCAAGGATTATCTATATTCTATTGCTTCTAATAAGACATTCAATTGTAAACTTGATTGTTCAACTCAACATTGCTCCAAGTTTAAAGATGGTATACTTCTTTTATTTGATATTTGATCAAGTTTAGAGACATTAAATGTATGTATCATATTCTTATAATATATATATATATATATATATATATAAGTCAAACTTATGACTGTTTAACAATTTCTTATCAGATAATGAGCAAATGGACAATTGCAGGAAGGAGTGTTCAACAAAAATTTTGTCACGCCCCGGGAGGGTACGCTAGACGTAACCGGCACTCAGAGACTATTGCTAGTCCTCAAGCGAACCACTTGGCCTCATCACATTCATTCATTCATACATTTTACTAATCAGTGGAAGACATAAGGAAATAAATGAACCCATCATCATCTAGTCTCAAAATAATATTATAATAAAAGGCTTATAGGAAGAACTAGCTCACAATCTTACCTCAACATTCGACTCTAGTCTATGAAGCCTCTATCACTATCAGGTGATGCCAATGACAGACCCATGGCTACCTCAATCAAAATAAAGATAAGCAAATCTAACTCTAAAATAAGATGAAAATAAAGTAATGAATCATCTGAAGTAAGGGAGGTTCACTAATCAGTTTAACGTCTCAAATCCTCAACGATGCGCCTGTTGAGGATCTCCAAATCTTGTATCTACATCATGAAACGATGCAGTCCCAAAGAGGAACATAAGTATGTGGAATATACTGGTATGTAAAATAGCTGAGTGAAATCGAAACAGGTAGAATAACATGAAACAACATCAACTCAGAAAGATAATAAATCAAACTGTCAAATGTCTATCTAAAACAAGAATAAAGAGCAGACAATGACTCATCAACATCAATCACCTTATACCATAACATCAACATCAGAGTACTATCAAGATAGAACTTATCTGGGAGTTCCTTTAATTGACAACCATCACCTATGAGCCAGTGATGATACAACAAAGCAATGTTGTTGCCACATTCGTCCAGTACCTTGCCGGGTTCAAGGATGAGTCTCTATCAGTGGATCCATAAATCTATCAGGTCCTCTTTTGGGACTGAGGAAACATCCATTTTTCACACTCCAATCCTCTCTGTCACGGCCCGACCCCGGGACCGTGACTAGTGCCGATTAGGCACTATTATCGATACAAACACACAAGATGACATTA
>JAPFFP010000113.1:10755789-10772778 GCA_026153255.1 Solanum medicagineum | reverse complement strand
TAGATGGAGAAACCTGCTTACTTGTCAAAAGATTTATACTTCTCGCTGCTTCTCACATGTGATTCTTACAATCTTTTTTTTTTCTCCACTCCACGTTGGTCCTGATTTATTTTCCTTCTCTTGCTCTAATTGATCCCAGGTATTTTCTTCATCATTACTGGCGTTGGCCACCCTTCTTGACATTGTGGTCAGCGCACAATCTGAACGGCCTCTTTCGGAAGCTGAGTCAAAGCGTGCTTCTAAAGCCAAGGTCGTAGCTATTTCATGTGCTGAGAACTTGTTATCTACTCATAAGTTATTTCTGGAATTTCTGAAATCTCAGAGCTCTGCTATTCGCTCTGCCACATATTCAGTCATGAGAAGTCTCATAAAAAATATTCCTCATGCTATCAAGGAAACAGACGCTATCCATCTTGCAGATGCAATACTTGGAGCTTTCCGGGAAACGGATCCCTCATGCCATTCATCAATGTGGGATGTGATCTTATTGTTTTCCCAAAAGTTTCCAGAGAGTTGGAGTATCTTGAAGATTAAAAAATCTGCTTTAAGTAGATTCTGGCATTTTCTTCGAAATGGCTGTTTTGGATCGCAGCAAGTATCATATCCTGCTCTCTTATTATTTTTGGATGTTGTACCTGTAAAAGCAGTTGAAGCACAGAAGTTTCTTCTTGAAGTTTTCCAGAATCTGTGGGCGGGAAGAAGCTTAAGTTATTCATCACATCTAGACCGTCTTGCACTGTTTAAAGCAATGAAAGAATGTTTTCTATTTACCCTGAAAAACACTGATAGGTGAAGAGTCCACTGAACTATTCCTTTTTATCTTCTGTGGTCCCATCAACTTTGTGTCTGTATGTTGAGAATTGTTTATTTTAGTTTTTGTGCTCATCTATATATTCCTTCTTTCAGGTATTCTGATGCAGCAGATTCCTACAGATTTCAGCAGAAACTTACAGATGATATTCTCTTAAAACTGCTGTGGCATGAATACCTATTCTCAGTCAGCTCAAAGAACCAGGAGAGGGTGTTTTCTTCTATGGATTTTTCTTCTGATGGTATTCAACATTCTCATCAGGGATCAAGACAACTTAATGTCAAAGTTCCAGAGGGTTATGTGCAAGATCTTGGGAAGTGCATTGTTGAAATCCTTTCAGATATCTTTCTTCTGGAACCTGGCTTGCTTTTGCAATTCTGTTCAACATTTGAGAAGACCTGTCTTGGTGTATTTCAACAAACAGACAGTTCTGTTGAGAATGGAGGAGGGGTGACTGAGTTCTTGTCAGTAGTGAATCAACAAGCAGTAAGGAAAGGTGAAACTTGGCCTCTAGTTTATTTGGTGGGACCAACATTGTCAAAGTCATTCCCCTTGATTACAACACTTGTAAGTTGTTCCTTGGTAGTGTATTATTTTGGTAGTGCATTTGTGAGTAGAAATTAGTTTGGGCTCTAAACCCATGGGCTGCCTCTGTTCTAAATCCCCTGAACCCCCCCCCCCCCAACACACACCCCCCCCCACCCCAAAGGAAAAAAATAAAAAATGAGAAGGATAGAGTGGGAGAGAGGGAAGACAAAAGATTTCTGACCACTTATTGTAGTGAATTTCCATAGCTTAGCCTTCTTTTTAGAACACTATTATTTGGGATTTAATTGATTTCAAGGGAAGACCCAAGGTTTCTGTAGCGACCTATATTTGGCTTGTTTATGTTTCACTACCGAGTTCCCTGAATAATGTTAAGCCCAAATCCATACTCAATCTTATCCACAATTGATTCTTTTGTGGTTTCACCATATTCCTGAGTGGTCAGTGATATGTATGCATTTGTATTTGCTCCTCTGGGAATAGATAAATAAAATTCTTTCACACTTTGACCTAGCAGAAGTTGCTTTGACGATTTTTTTCCTATCATCATTCAGTTTCACTTTGATTATCTCATATGAGCTGTTGTATTATGTAAGATTCAGGTCTTCAGCATAAAAATGATTCTAGAATTCCTGCAGTGAGAATTACTGTGGCTTTTATCAAATGTTTTCAGTTTCACTTTCATTCTCATATTCGTTGTCCATTCCAGGATTCCCCTAATGCAGTGAGATTTTTGGTGGCTGCTGTCTCTATATTTGGTCCACGGAAGATAATTCAAGAGATTTTCTGCATTGAACCCGAAGGAAGACAATTTTTGCATGTTTTCAAGGAGACTTTTATCCCATGGTGCTTGCAGGCTAATAGTCCTACTACTAGCATGCGGCTAGATCTCTTGCTTTCTTTACTTGATGATGAATGCTTAGCAGAACAGTGGGCTAGCATCATTATGCATGCAACAAATTTGGAAGAACTAAAACCTGCAGATGGGATTGTGAACTCTGATTGCCTTTCTCTATTGGCTATGCTCATTGAAAAAGCAATAATAAGAACTAGCAATAGAAGCACTATGCAAGTTCCCTATGCAGTCCATTGGCATCATCATCTTTTGGATTTTGCTGCCATATCTGTTGTTCGAGCTTTTCCACCTTTTGGAACTTCCAGTGTTTCATATATGCGGTATGTGAAAAATACCTGAAATATTTTCTTCATACACGTCTTGCTCTAACTCCCTCATCTTACTAGATAGTGGTTATTTAGTGATAAAATGGTTGCGCTTCCCCTTTTTAACTTTGATATCTAATAAATTATGTTGTGGGTGTCATTTCCATCACTGTTATATTTTCAATGGAAAAGGACCTAAAATGCCCTCAAACTATTGGAAATGGTACAAAACTACCCTTCATCAACCTATTGGCTCCTAGATACCCTTGCCATCCAATAGTTCGAGGGTATTTTAGGTCCTTTTCTGTATTTTAAAAATCATTTGTACCATTATTGGGTCTACCATAGTATTCTGATGTAGTACTGTTCTGTTACTATCTACTATCTACTACCCACTGCTTTTTACTATCTGTCATTTCTTCTACTTCTGTTACTACTACTAGATTGTTTTTTCCTTGAGCCAAGTGTCTTATTGGAAACCAATCTACCTCTGAGTTAGGGGTAATGTTTGTGTACGCTCTATCCTCCCAGACCTACTTTGTGGGACTACACTCGGTATGTTCTTGTTATTATTCTTGTTGTTTGTGTTATAGGAACTACGTTTTATTATCTTTTAATTTAAAATCTTGGTAATTGGCTCGTATCTCAAAATTGTATAATAAACACCTCAGTGTGCTCTTGGAAAGGGGAGAAAATCTGCTACGGCAAGTAAAAGCTTGAGATAATAATTGACGTAAGAATTTATTTGAAGCTAAATTCTGTGTTGTTAAATCTTTGGCTCCTTGTGAAGATAAATCTTACCCTAACTCAATCCCAACAGATAACTCAAAAAAATAACTCATGAAATGTACATTGGTCAACATTATATAAGGAGACAATGAAACATACACCAACACCCTTTGCATGACCACTTTCACAACCTTCTCCCTTCCGTCCCTATGTCAGAATAAGGTAAGGCGGATCGCTTGAGTTGCTCAACCGCCCCTTAACCTGGCGCTTATACTTTTGTTTTTATTAACCAAGAACACATGCACTTTGGTGCACTAAAAAAAGGTTATTCAAATGTCTGCTTTTCATGAAGAAAAATCGATTGCATGAGGGGTGTGTGCACATCGAATCAAAACCAAAAATTTAAGATGTTGATCTACTATTTGGTTTAAGTTTTTAAAGTACTAATTATGTATATAGTATTTAGTAAAAAATGCCGAGTACCATGACTGTATCGTAAGACATGCTAACTTATACAATACATATATAATATATTACGGAAAAGGGCCTAAAATGCCCTCGAACTATTGGAAATGGTACAAAAATGTCTTTCGTCCACCTATTGAGCCTAAAATGCCCTTGTCATCCACCTTTGGATCCAAAAATGTCCTTTTTTTTAACGGAATATTAATTAAATATTTTAAATAATTTTTACATATGTGGCGAGCCCTTACTAGTTACAATCTAATTAGTTAGTATTAATTTTTAATAATAGACTACTCGCCCCAAATTTGAAATCCACCCTACATTAACCCGCCTCGATGTAAAAGATCACTCTGATGCAGAGACTTTCAAACATATGTTGCATTGTATTGATGAAGTTTACTATTGAAAGTGATTTTGGGAAAAATTGGTCTGTCAATCCGGTCTTCTTCATAAGTATAATTTCTGTAAATGTATTTTGTGACTAAGAGGGTGCCCTCTTGAATCTCATAATTTGTCAAGTAAAACAGAGCTCAAAAACTACATGTAAAGGTCTTATAATTGGATATCATTTGTTCATCGTAAATAAAAGTCCTTGGGAATTTGGTGTCTTTTAAATGCCCCATTGTCCTTTCTCAATATCCTTACAGGACGCAGTAGAAAACTTACATATTGGGGCGGGTTTTTAATTTAGGGTGGGTCTTCTATTATTTAAAATTAATTTTAAATTATAATTAAATTATAACCAATAAGGGATCATCGTGTGGTTAAGAAAATTATTTAATTAATAATCTGTTTAAGAAAAGCGCATTTTTGGAGCCAAAGATGGATGACAAGGGTATTTTAGGCCCAATAGCTGGAAGGAGGGCATTTTTGTACCATTTCCAATAGTTTGAGGCATTTTAGGCCCTTTTCCGTTTAGATTATAACACTAGTATGAAGAAGTGCCGACGCTTTTGTTAAGAGGTGCGAGAGGTTGGATCTAGGGGTTACGTGGAGGGGTAGAGGTAGACCAAAAAGGTATTGAGGGGAGATAATTAGACATGATATGACAGAACTTCATCTCATCGAGGACATGACCTTAGATAGATAAAAAGTGGAGGTCTCGTATTGGTGTAGAAGGTTAATAGGCTAGTAGGGATGATCTAAGTTGCTCGGACTCGGGTGCGGGTGTCGATATGGGTGCGGATTTGGAGGTCAGATCCTTCATGATCTAATTTTTAAGATTCCAGGATATGGATCCATGTATGGATACGGGCGGGGATTCGCCTAAAAATAATCAAAATATCTAAAAATAGAGTGATAAAACTTAAATTATGAGATATTTATGTGGAGAACATGAAGAAAATCATGGAAGGAGATCAAAGAAAAAGGCGTGACATAGAAATTTCTATATAAAAGGTATTCCATTTTCTTCGATTTCACCTTAGCTTTTGTGTTGATTACAGAAATCGTTAAAACCGTCCAAACTTTCCCTATCGATTTTGGTCAAAGTACCCGGAACTGGTTGACCAAATCAAACATGGATCTTACACCCACACCAACACCTACACCCATGTCGTGTTTACACAGGTGCGACACCAAAAGTGAAGAGTCTGAGCAACTTAGGGGATGATATAGTAGGTTAGTAGGACTAGTTGTGTCTTTATATCCTGTGCTGTTGTTGTCTGTCTTATATTTGTTACTTCTATTGTATTTATATATTATCATTTACTTTCCGCTTTATTGGTTTTTTTCCTCATATCTAGTATTTTCTGCTTTTGGGGCTTGATATTTTTGAGATGAGGGTCTTCTGGAAACATCCTCTCTGTCTCTACGAGGTAGTGGTAAGGTTTGCGTACATTTTACCCTCCTCAGATCCCACTTGTGGGATTCCACTGGGTATGTTGTTGTTGAAGCGGCAAATAGCGACAAGGCCCCGCTTTGCTTGGAGCATGAAGTGAAGTGCTCACTTCATCAAAGTAAAGAAGATCCCCTTTTGTAGAAAGGCCTAAATAAATCTTACAACATGGAAAAAAATGGGCCTAGATAGGACAAATAGATAACAAAAATAAAAAAAATTAACTAACTAAAAAAATCAAGTAGAATAATTATAAAACGTAAAATCAAAATCTAAGTTGCTTGGACTTTCCAAAAATGTTGCCTAACTTGTGCCGGATCCTTCAAAAATACACTAATGTTTGGAGGATCCGACACGCATCCGTCGACGTTTTTGAAGAGTCCGAGCAACATAGATCAAAATTAACGAAGTGAAAGAATGAAATAGTAGAGCACTTGGAGAAAAAGTTGAGCTCATGACAAACAACATAGAGAAGACAAATAAATAAATTCAATCGAATTAAAATACTGAGTAGAAGAAATAGTATAATTTAAAATTTCAAGTATTAAATCGGCAAAGTGAAAAGGAAAAACAAATAAAGAAAATATAAGCTGAAGAAGCAGTGATGCGCACAGCTGAGAAAAATAAGAGGAGAAGAGAATGAAAAAAGTGCCTCAACGACGAGAGAAACGAAGTAGAGAAGAGAAGTAAAAGAGAAAAGGCTATACTTGGAGCTTGAAGAAGAAGAGAATCGCAAAGTCACAGCCAGAGCAGGTGGTCACCACCCTAATTGCAGTCACAGAAGAAAATCACTTGAGAAATATTACGTTTTAAGTCGTCCACTTTTTTTAAATAGAATATAAAATGATATGCTTCATACAACTTCACGCTTTTAGCCCTAAAGTGAGTGCTTCTCTCATTTCCTGTGGTTCATACCTGTGAAGCGATATACCCCCGCCTCACATTGCTTCTCGCTTTAAGCGAGGAAGCAGACACAATCTACATCACTGTTTTAACCTTTCCCATCTTTTTTAGTTACCCACCTTTACCAGAAATAGATAGTGTCATTCTCATGCCATAGATTGATGAATCATAGATGGAATACTGTGATGATGAGAAATTAAACTCAAAATGTTGAATTATCTTTGATTTTCTTTTTTACTGAAATGTAAATGATTTGATCCAATTTGGATCTTTATCAATGCTCCGACGGTAAGGTTTTTCCCCTTTTTTTTCTGGGAATAGGTAACATTTTTATTATAAACTCAGCACTTAGGTAGTGCTAAGCCCCTTTACAGCAGGTCAAAGTATACCAATAAAACAAAGAACTCCTTATCCTAGCATGATTGTAACACATCTAGGATATTTTCTGCATCTATAGGATAGTCCTTTGTACACCAAAAACACAAAAGCAAAATACAATCTGTTTTAGTTTTGCTGAACTGTTCTTCTCCCGTCTTTGAAACACCTAGTATTTCTTTCCTTCCAGATGGTCCACCATATACAAACTGGGATGGTTTTCCACTAGCTCCTGTTTTTAGCTCCCTTCCCAGCTTCTTCCCAATTAGTCAGTGTGTCAACAATCTTGCTAGGTGCTGTCCATTATATGCCTCTGAGATTGATGAAAAATCTTCCATAGCTGGTTTGTAATTCTGCAATGCAAAAACAAATGCCCCACTGTCTCATCTGCCTCACCACATAACAACAGTGTGTGACTAGGATAATGTTCCTCTTTCTTAGGTTCTCATGTGCCAAGACAGCTGCTTTTGCTAACAACCAAGAGAGACATGCCACCTTCAAACGTGCTTTAGTTCTCCAGATTCGCTTTCATGGTCATATGGAGTGCTGTGCCACTGTCGAGTTAAAAAATTTGTACCTTGAACTTACTTTGTATGCTCCTTTATTGTACCCATTCCACCATAGTCTGTCCATCCCATTCTTAGACCTTGAAAAGTTTCAAGAAATTTGAGGGACTCGATCAATCTAGGAACTTCCCAATCATTCAAGTTTTTTCTTCTGAAATTTAATTCCCAGACTTGGGATGCCCACATGTCACCTACTGTTCTGTCCTGATGGATAGCTAAACCAAACAGATCAGGGAACTTCTCAGCAAGACTCTAATTATGTAACCACCTATCTTTCCAAAAGATTGTTTTATTACCGTCACATACAGTAACGGTAATGTGGTTACGTAAAATGGGCCACCAGTATCTAATAGATCTCCTAACAGTGACACCGTAAGGGTTGTTTGCTTCTTTAGTCATCCACCCATCCAGTTCACCATACTTTGTTATGATCACATTTTTCCATAGAGAGTGTCTCATGAGCGTATCTCTACAACCACTTCATTTTCAAAGCTTTACTTTGGTTCTTCAGGTTTTCAATGCCAAGCCCCCCTGTTTCTTGCTTGAGACGTGTTCTTTCCACTTGACTAAACGATAACCTTTCCCATCATTATTTCCTTGCCAAAAAATGGTTTTCCTGATCTTGTCCAGCCTCTGTACCACCCTTGCTGGGATGGAAAAAAGGGTAAGCATGTAGGTTGGGAGAGCATCTTCACACAGCATTTGTTTTGCAATTCTTATATTTTTTCCAGAACTGATGGTAGTCCAGTTCCAAAGTTCATATATGATTAGGTAGATCTTTCCTCTTAACCCACTCTGCAAATTTGGAAGCTCCAAAAGGCACTTTCTTTAGTGCTGGTTGGGAGAGCATTTATTTTGCAATTCTTATATTTTTTCCAGAACTGGTGGTAGTCCAGCTCCAAAGTGCATATATGATTAGGTAGACCTTTCCGCTTAACTCAGTCTGGAAATTTGGAACATCCAAAAGGCACTTTCTTTAGTGCTTTGTCCAAGATTTATCTCTTAAAGACAAATAAGAAAGTGAATTCTCTATCCAAGCTGAACAATCTAAGTTACTGAACTGAAAAGATAAAAATCAAACCATACCAAAGCAAGTAGTGGTATTGATATAGTTCAAGAAACTATCTCAAAGAAACCAAATACACAAGTCGAAAAGTCTAAAAACCATACCAAACTGGCTGATGGGACACCCTTGCTGTACATGCTAGAATTGGATATATGGAGATGATTAAAACAACATGGCCACAGCATTGAATACACTGGGGATAGAGTGAGCCTGGTGCTGATAATGCGAGGGTTAACTTGACACAAAAATTAACTCATTATATGAGGGTTGTCCACTATCATATAAGGAGAAAACAACCCATTTCCTCAACCAATTTGGGACACAATAACACTCTTTTTAAGTTTAAAGACTTTATTCCCTAGGAGGATGGCGTGGTTATCTTCCGTATTTTGGAACCTGTGGTTATGGCCTCTCTCTTTTTGTTTCCCATCTCAATATCTAGGCTTCAGTGGTATGGAGGTGTTGTTCCTTTGCTTGATACTAAAGTAAGTAGCACGTAGCACAACATTCACAAACGCTAATTTCTGTTATTGTTTTATATTTTGGTTGTTTTGTTGTTCGGTTGCAGCGCTGTTCTGCGTGGCATAGCTGGAGATGATGAAGCAATCTTTCTGTCCCAAAGTACACTAGTACAAGTATTTAGGGAACTTCTTAAGAAGTTGACAGTTTTCATGATGGATTCTCCCTTCATATGGGTCAAGGACATGTGTTCGGTGATACTTGTCAGAGACGATAACAGTGAACTGGGATTTGAGCCTTCTATGAATGTGAATGAGATGGCCAATTTTGCTTTACAAGTGCTTGATGGTGGCTTTTCTGCATTGAAATGTTTGCATCATGAAGTTGAGCTGCATTCAGGAATCTTAGCTGCAATGTTTGTAATTAAATGGGAATGCGGTATGGCTACTGTCTTCATTGATGATCTTGGTGAAGAATCCACAGAAAAAATAAAGTCAAGGTTGGCTTCTTGTGAGCTAGTGCATGCTCTCCATCACAAAATTTGTAACCAATTCCTATTTAGTATCAACATAGAGAGTCTAAAGATCCTGGAAAGCATCTTGGTCCAGACTGTAAGGAATGCTGTGCTTAAGGATGAAAATTTGGATGCTGCTGAAGTCGCATCTTTATGTTGTCACTGGTTCCTTGAACTTCTTGAATGTCTCTGTCAAGATCAGTTTGAGGAACAAAAGCTGTTGGACAAATTTCTAAGCCAGGATGATTCTTGGCCTGCTTGGGTTGCACCAGATATAGAAGTTGGGAAAGGAGGAGCTTTCGTGAAAACTAAGAGTGCTTCAATTGATGTGAGTGCCCTTCCCATATAATTAATTTATATTGAGCAGTTTTGGGATGATCTTGTGCACCTACTTCTCTATCACTGCAATTTTGTTGTCGGGAAAAGGGAGTTACCGTGAGTTTTTATAATTGACACTCGTTCTTGTTTCCTTTTCTATGGAGGAAATATACATATTGTTGTTGAGTTTCTCGTTCAACTATATAGTTTTATAACATTTTGTGTCAGTGCTTTAGCTTTTCCAAGGTGAGTTACATCATGGTATGCATTCACATTAGATCTATATCATAAGATCTCAGAGTTGTTTACTTAACTCTTTGCAGACCTCAAAAGCTGCCAGGTTTGTAGCTCTGATAGACAGACTTATACCAAAGATAGGGTTTGATAAAATCATTGCTGGTGCTGTTTCTAATGTGTCTCCATCTTTAACTGAGGATCATAGTAATCAACATACCACAACTCTGCAATGTCATTATTCCCGTGCCTGGCTGGCGGCTGAAATCTTATGCACTTGGAAATGGAATGGCGGCAGTGCCTCGTGCTCCTTCTTACCTTATCTCTGTGATTATTTAAATAGTGAATGTTATACGCCTGAGGATGAGTTGTTAGATTCTACTGTCACTATTTTGCTTGATGGTGCACTTATTCATGAGGGAGTTGCAGAACCGAGTGTTTCAAATTTATCTCCTGTTGCAAATGTGGAGAGTATTGGAGAACCCTTCCTGAGAGCTGTTGTTTCGTTAGTGTCTAGACTTTTGGAAAATGCTGTATGGGGAAAAGACAAGGCAGTATTTCTTTTTAATCAGCTTCTGAATAAACTCCATATTGGTGAAACAATAAATATAAATTGTTTGAGGATACTTCCTTCAGTAATGGACGTAATCATTAGACCGTTGAGTGTTCCGTTTGGCCAAGACGCTGCAAACTTGCAGTCTGCTTCTTCGGGATGTTGTGAAATGCAAGAGGCTATCATAGACTGGCTCCAGCGAACAGTGTCTTTTCCACCCCTAAATGCATGGCAATCAAGACAAGGTAAATTACTGCTGTCTACAATGTGTCAATTCTCTTAAAGGATTTAAACAACATAAGTAGTCAAATTAGTGCCTTGGTTTGTGGCGGAGATTTATGTTGGCTTATGCATCTAATATCTGATTTCTTTTGCCAATCCATTCGACTTAAGCTTATTTCACAAAATTCTCCAACTTATATGTAATGGAATTTGGTATTTTCAGATATGGGAGATTGGTTTCACCTTGTTATATCCTGCTATCCTGTACGACCAATTGAAGGAGGGAAAGGACTAAGAACGGAAAGATATGTCAGCACTACTGAGAGAAAGTTACTGTTTGAATTATTTCAGAAGCAGAGAAAGAGTTGTGCATTATCTGTTATAAACAAGCTGCCATCTGTGCAGATTTTGTTATCAAAAGTGATCCTGGTTGCAGTTGCTTACTGCTGGGAAGAATTTAGTGAGGATGATTGGGAATTTGTTCTATACCGTTTTAGGTGGTGGATTGAAGCAGCAGTTGTTCTGATGGAGGAAGTTGCTGAGAATGTGAATGATGTTATTACAGATTGTATTAGTTGTGAATATTTAGAAGTTATGCTGAAGAGGGTCAATGACACCGTTTTAGTGGACTCTGCTCCAATGAAACTCGCAACCAATGCTCTAATTGGATTTTCTTTGTTTTGTAATATAAGTGGTCTCGAAGCAAAAGAGCCTGTTGATGTTTCTAATCCCTTGAAAATTGACAGATGGGAGATGGTCAAACACCGAACTATAGAAGCTGTTCTTCGATTGTTCTTTTCTATTGCTGCTACCCAGGCTTTGGCAAGTTCTTATTGTAATGAAGCTTCTTCCATTGTAGCATCATCTATTCTTGATCATTCTCAGTTCTGGGACTCAGTGGCTTCACTTGTTGTTGAGTCCTCTTCAACTGCAAGAGACAAGGCAGTAAAATCAGTTGAAATCTGGGGCCTCAGTAAAGGGCCAGTTAGCTCTTTGTATGCAATGCTGTTTTCTGCCAAGACACTTCCTTCCTTAAGATGTGCTGCTTATGTTATTCTTTCAACTGAACCTGTGTCTGACTTGTCTTTGTACACTGTCGACAAGACATGTTCCTCAGATGGAGATGCCTCCAACAACCAGGATACTCATGTTTCTACTGAAGAAAGTCTTCTTATAAGGGAAGAAGTTTCTTCCGTGCTGGAAAAACTACCATATGATGCTCTTCAAATGGACTTACTTGCATTTGAACGGGTTAGCTTTTTGCTGCATCCCCCCACCCCTCCCTTTTTGCCCCTTCTTTTTTGGGCCTCTTGTTGCTTCTAAAAAGCTAATGGAGAATAAACCACGTATGTTTGCTAAATATCCTTAAATTTTTCAGATAAAGGTCTTTCTAGCTTGGTCTTTGTTACTTTCACATATAGTGTCACTACCAGCATCATCACCTTTGAGAGAGAGAATGGTTCAATACATTCAAGAATTTGCTACTTCAACAGTGTTAGATTGCCTTTTCCAGCATATCCCTTTGGAATTTTGTGTACCATCAAGCATGAAAAAGAAGGATTCAGTACTTCCAGCTTCAGTGTCAGAAGCAGCAAAATCTGCAACCCGTGCCATCACTTCTAATTCTGTGTTATTCTGCTTGGAATCGCTTTGGCCTGTCGGACCAGAAAAAGTTACTTCACTTGCTGGTGCAGTTTTTGGCCTCATGCTTTGTGTTCTTCCTGCTTATGTTCGAGGGTGGTTTAGCAATATACGCGACCGATCTACTTCATCTGCCATTGAATTTTTCACTAGAGCATATTGTAGCCCGCCTCTGATCATGAATGAACTCTCTCAGGTACGAATGTCTTGCTTGTGTTTGTAATCTTACTTCCAGCATAAGCTTTATTTGTTATCTCAGTGAGTCTTATGCTCTTTGTGACCATCAAATGCTTCGCTGACCTTCATTCAAATGCAGATTAAAAAAGCCAATTTTGCTGATGATAATTTCTCTGTCACCGTGAGCAAATCTGCTAGTGAAGTGGTGGCTACCTACACAAAAGATGAAACAGGAATGGACCTAGTAATTCGTCTTCCCGCATCTTACCCATTGCGACCTGTGGATGTAGATTGTACCAAGAGCCTTGGCATTAGTGAGGTTAAGCAGAGAAAGTGGTTAATGTCAATGATGTCATTTCTTCGTAATCAGGTGTCTCCCACTGACTTTGGATCTGTGCATCATTCTCCCATCCCACCCTGATCATTTCCTCTGTCAGCTCTTTACTGTAATCTGTCGGTCTCCAACTATTTTTGAATTTATTGCCTTTTGACATTCATAGCTGTTACATTATATATTCTGCTCTTTCATCATGGATATGTTTTTTCCTTAGGCACACCTTTTCAATTTAAAATGTCACCCTTCACTTTTATATTTACCAAGGTTCCATGGCCTAATATTTAGGTAGTGGTATTTTACCATCTTTGACGTCAATTAACTGCTTAGAGTCTTAAGTTTTGTTTCTTGAATGAGCTGTCATCACTTGGATAATTCTCAATGATCATGCATACACTTTGCGGGCAAAGTTGATAATCTGTTTTCATACAATGCAGAATGGTGCCTTAGCTGAAGCAATTTGCATATGGAAGAGCAATTTTGACAAGGAGTTTGAAGGTGTGGAGGAGTGTCCCATATGTTACAGTGTCATTCACACTTCAAATCATAGCCTCCCGCGGCTAGCTTGCAAAACCTGCAAACACAAGTTCCATTCAGCTTGCCTCTATAAGTGGTTCTCAACTTCTCACAAGTCAACGTGTCCATTATGTCAATCACCTTTTTGATTTATCGTTCAGAGTGGTGATGCCTTAGTGCAGTAAAAGCAATTTCACCTTTGGATAGCCCTTGATTTAATTGTCCATCTCTTATGCCGACTTTGGTGAATATGTCCACATTTGTGGGTTGGCATACTCGTCCTACAGCTAATTGTAAGTGTGCTCTCTCCCCCTTTTCCTCCCTGTTGTGTTTGTGTGCATTATTTTCTTTGTCGGGCTGATTTTTCTTCTAGAAAAACATCTTGGCTTGTTTATATATTAACACTGCTGACTGGAACAGCTAACAATCTCAATTCTCAGATGAAACGATAAAGGAAACGAGGCTTCCTGACCACGCAAACAGAATAATGTTTTAATTAGAAAAAAAGAAGTAAAAGCTCCAGCATACCTGATGTTATCACTTCACACGCCGCAGGTAACAACAGTAAACACTCCATGGTCTGAGATATGATTTCCTGACCCCTACTTCAAAATTTTCAACCTGCCCACGGTGGTTTTTTCAAAAAGGGAAGTCTTTTCTTTTTCTTTTCCATATTTTTTTACAGGAGTACACAATATATGGTTATAGTTCATATTTGCAAATCCAAGCATGTGTAATCTAAACTTAGTGAGGAAGTTCTATGCCAGATGATAATTATTGATGGAGCCCGAGGAGTCTGTTGTTCGAGGCTAGTGTTCTCAGTGTATTTAAACATTCAGACGCCATATTTTATTCATATTTTGGCTAAGTTTCTAAGTATAATCCTGTGAATATCTTTGTATTTATTTGTGATATGCCGTGATGAGCTTATAGACTGATAAGGTTGATTTCAAGTCAAAAATAGCAAGAAAAGGCCCATAGGATGGATTAAAAATTGTAATACCTTGAAAGTTGGAAGCACGAAATAAGAAAGGAAGTGCAAAGAATTTCTAGTGCAGTGCTCCACTGGCACGGACTATGATACGTAAAAGACTCCATGGCCCATACAGGGGTCTGTGGAGGGTGATCAAAAAATTTTGAAATGCAGTGCAGGTCTACAAGCAGATCCATGGCACTTTTCACGGACTGTGAAGTTGTCGCGATCTAGGCCTAGGGTGTAGACATGACACGAGTAAGGAACCCAAAGGTACTTCAAACAAGCCTCTTAGCATACATCAAGCATTTCATAAGTATTGACTCATAAGATAGAGCAGAAACTAAGGGAAGTCAATCATCACAATCAACTTATACATGTCCAACCATACCTCTAGCATTAGACTAATAGAAGTAGCAAGAAAAGTACAATAATAGAAATCTCAATCTCTTTATAATCCAAGCTTGAAAGAAATAGAATATTGTTCTTGAAATTAGAGGATTCACCAATATTAGTCTTCAGTTAATCCGATGGCTAGCCACAAGGAGAAAGAGCATCAGTTCCTACATGATGAGATCATGTAGGTAAAAAGTATGTGTTAGTACATTCAATGTACTAAGTATGTAGGCATGCTATGTCATATGGTCAAATGATACAATGATAAATTTAAATGCTTAAGTCGTAATTGAAACATAGATAATGATAAATGGAGAGTGTATGAGATCACGAACCCCTTCATTAGAAGGAAAGACGACTTGCCAGGTAAAACTCTGTCAACATTTATTCATGCATTTATCATTTAGGGCTTTTGTGGATCCACTAGCCTAGCCTAAAAGGGCTTCTATGGTTGGTTATAATTAATGAGGCAAGAAGTCCATTCGATGCTAAATCAAATTCAGCGAAATAATATACTAAAGTACTTAGTCATTCATATGCTTTGAGACATAAAAACATCATTAAGTAAAATGGCTCATTTAACCTTTGGTGATTTAAGACGTGAGAATTGTCTTTTTTACAATCTAGAATCCACCACTTTAATGAGAAAGACCTTTTCACCAACTTAAGTCATTCATGAGGAACCTTGCATTGTCATTAAATAAGCCTCTGTAGTATTGGGTACAACCTCTCTTTCCAAACAAGTTATAGTTCATCAAAAGTAGAGCAAACTTAGGTGGGTTCAAGTCAATACTATTTAAACATTCAATTCGTCAAGATAATGCACGTATACAATGAAAATCATTAGTTGGAGTCATAGTCAAAGCAATCCATCATAATATTTTAAGATCCTAGATAGCTTGATAAGGAAGTATTTCATAAACCATCATTTTCATGCCATTGAATATCAATTCACAGCGAGAGAGGTAAATAATGATTATTTGAATCACACTCTAAACATTTAAAGCTATGTCATAAAAATCCATGCAATTGCAAAGTTAGAGATTGTGGCAGGAAATCTTTGGGTTGTATGGGTGGAAGGACCTATGAATCAAAATCCACGTACCTGGGGTGCAAAAACTTAAAGGAATCACAATTAAGGTTGGCAACGGATTGATTTTTTTGGTATGGTCTGGTTGATCTGGTTTCAGTTGAATCGGTGAGGAACTGATTACCTAATGTACCATAATGGGTCCAACATATTTAACTCGTTGATCGGTTCAGGTAAATCCAGTTTTGGTTCGGTCTCTGGTCAGTTCAAACAGTCAAAAATTATTTTTTTTTCCAGAATCTTTACTAACAACTATATAGCCGTTTGGTCTATTTCTGTTGCATTTTTACTGGGGTGGGGGGTGGGTGGGGTGGGGGTACAATGGGTATAATGGCCTGTCGTCCTACCATTACACCCCTCTACCCCATTAACCCCCTAACACTATAAATATAACTCATTTTCTTTCATTTTTTTCCACAAATTCATAATCTCCTCGTACAAATTCTCTCAACTTTTAAGTCTCAATTTTTAATTATTCATTATAAAATTTATTTTTGTGATATTGATTTATTGGAGTTTGGAGATTTTTTTGAAGTAAATGGCAAGCTTCAATTGACATCTCTCAATTTTGACTTTTGGTTATACGTCTGCCTTACGCAAACGTGGTATATTCATTCCAACTTTATTCTTGTTATTTATTTACTAAGTCACTATTTTTTTGTATTGGTCTTGCTTATTTTTGTTATTTTAAATTTTAAATATGGATTCATAAAGAAATAGTGAAAAAAGACCAATGTCGAAAAAAATAGGGGTGGAAGTAGTTTTAGAAAATTGCCACCTAGATTTAGAATTAACACTGATAATTTTACTAATGTTGATGAAACTTCTTTTGTCACGTCCAAATGTTATATAATTTAATTTGCAAAATCAAATAGACCATGAAACATTAAGTAGATGTTTTACTAATTTTGAGGAAGATTTGGATGAAGAAGTAGAAATAGAAATTTATGAAGAAGATGACACCCCTACTAGTTCCGCAACGAAATTACCTCCCAACAAGATGAGCTCCCCCCCCCCCCCCCCCCCCCCCCCCCCCCCCCCCAACCACCACCAATCACACACCAACAAACACCCAAAATATCAACCTTTGACATCTAAAAGTA
>JAPFFP010000113.1:10706250-10749223 GCA_026153255.1 Solanum medicagineum | reverse complement strand
CCAACGGCCTAGTCATACGCATTTTCTTTTGGCTTATTATCACAGTTTATTTCCTTAAAGGCATGTCAAATGTGGAATCCATTATAATGTGTATAGAAAGTGTATACATATAGGTTGGTTCTCCAGGGCCTTATCGGCAGCGGGTGCCAGTCTGCCCTAACGGGAGTTGGGCGTGACACATAAGCTACCTTTCCAACCCTATTTATCACCTCATAAGGACAAACATATCTTGGACTCAACTTCTCCTTCCTACTAAAATGAACCACACCTTTCATTCAAGAAACTTTCAAATAGATCCAATCACCCACTTTGAATTCAAGGTCTCTTCTCCTCACATCGGCATAGGATTTTTGACGACTTTGGGCCATCTTCAACCTTTCCTAAATCATCCTAATTTTCTGAAGCGCCTCTATAACCAGATATGGTCCCAACAAAGCTATCTTACCAAACTCAAACCATCTGAACGGTGATCTACAATGTCTCCCATAGAGAGCCTCAAAAGAGGTCATACCGATGCAAGAATAGTTGCTATTGTTGTAGGCAAACTCGATCAACGAAAGATGATCATACCAACTACTATTAAGCTCCAAAACACATTTTTGAGCATATCTTCAAGGGTTTGGACGGTCTCTTGGCTTGGCTATCCGTTTGAAGGTGGAAGGCCGTAGAAAGCTTAACTCTAGTACCAAGACCCCTTTAGAGAGATCTCCAAAAATGTGAAGTGAATTGTGCCCAACAATCTGATATGATGGACAAAGGAACCCCATGCAACCTCACTAACTCATGCAAGTACAACCTTGCATACTTTTCAGCCCCAAATATGGTCTTAATTAGTAGAAAGTAAGCCGATTTTGTCATCCTATCAACCACAACCCAAACAAAATCAAAACCTTTCTAGTCTTAGGTAATCTAACCACAAAATCCATATTTATCTCTTTCCATTACCAAGTAGGAACCTCAATATCTTGGGTTAGGACACCCAGCCTTTGATTTTCGGCTTTAACCTGTTGACAAATATGGCAACTGGAAACAAATTTGGCAATGTCCCTCTTCATGCCTCCCCACCAATACACATCCCTCAAGTCTCTATACATTTTGGTGGAACCGGGGTGGATAGAATAAGAATAATTATGGGCCTCATCAAGTATTTTCTCCCTCAAACCATCAATACAAGGCACTCACAACCTACCTTGGTACCTAAGGGCACTATCTCCCCCTTGGGAGAAAGCCTCCATCTTGCCCTCTTTAACCAAGGCCTTCAATTCTAACAAGGAGGGATCAAGGTCTTGTTTTGCCATTACCTCATCAACCAAAGAAGACTTAGAACTATCAACAACAACACCACCATCATCACCAACCTCTTCCAATCTAACCCCAAACCTAGCCAACCGATGTACTTCCCTATCCATCTCCTTCTCACCATAACCATCATTAGCTAGGCTACCCATGGACACCCTACTCAAGGCATCTGCCACCACATTTACCTTACCGGATGATGATGAGCACTTATATCATAGTCTTTAAGAAGTTCTAACCATATCCTTTGCCTCAAGTTGAGATCTTTTTGAGTGAAGACACATTGGAAGCTCTTATGATTGGTGGACATATCAATATGCACCCCATACGAGTAGTGACGCTAAAACTTTAATGCAAACACAACGGCGGCTAATTCTTGATCATGGATAGGGTAGTTGCTTTCATGTACCTTGAGTTGTCTAGAAGCATAAGCTATGATCTTACCATTTTGCATCAACACACAACCCAAACCGACTAGAGAATCATCACAATACATCACAAATCCCTCAAGCCTATCCAGTAGTGACAATATAGGAGCGGACATAAGCTTATCTTTCAATGATTGGAAGCTGCTCTCACATTCATCGGTCCACAAAAACTTAACCTTCTTTTGAGTCAATTTTGTCATAGGGGAAGCAATGGAGGAGAACCCATTCACAAACCTTCGATAGTAACCCGCTACTCCCAAGAAACTCCTAATATCCGATGGGGTTAATGCTCTAGGACAATTTCTAATCACATCGATCTTCTTAGAATCCACCTTAATACCATCCCCTTACACTACATGAACTAGTAAAGAAACCTCCTTCAACAAAAATTCACACTTTTCATACTTGGCATACAATTTCTCCTCACTCAATCTTTGCAACACAACCCTCAAATGACCATATGCTCCTCCCTACTATGTGAATAGATGAAAATATCATCAATGAAGACCACAACAAAGGAGTCAAGGTAGTGTTTGAAGTCCCTATTTATTAGGTCCATGAAGTTGTCCATTGCATTGGTCAACCCAAAAGACATCACAACAAAACTTATAATTCCCATATCTAGTCCGGAAGGCCGTCTTGGGGATGTCACACTCCCTCACCATCATTTGATCATACCTAGACCGAAGATCAATCCTAGACAAATGGCTAGCCCTTTGCAATTGGTCAAACAAATCATCAATCCTTGGAAGAGGATACCTATTCTTGATGGTGATCCTATTGAGTTGTCGGTAGACAATACATATCCTAAGGGACCCATCTTTCTTTTTCACAAAGAACACCACAGCACCCCAAGTCGATTGGCTAGGTATAATAATTCCCTTCTCAAACAAGTCCCTCAATTGTTCCTTCAACTCCTTCAACTCCGCCGGGGCCATATGGTAAGGGGGAATAGAAATGGGTTGAGTATCGTGGAGGAGGTCTATGCCAAAGTCTATTTCCCTTTTGGGGGGAACAATGGGAAGGTCATTTGGGAAGATATCAACAAACTCATTTACAACTGTAACTGACCCTATGGGAAGGACTTTAGGTTCCACATCCTTAAACCTCACAAGATGTTAAAGACACCCGTTAAAGATCAACTTACGGGCTTTAATACAAGAGATGAATCTACCCTTGACCACCACATCATGACTTTTCCACTCAAGGATGGGTTCATTTGGAAATTGGAAATTGACCCTATGTGTTCTACAATCAATAGAAGCATAGCAGGCATGTAACCAATCCATCCCATGAATGAGATCAAAATCGACCATGTCTAATTCAACAAGATCACAAGGCAACACTTTATGCAAGATGAAAATAGGACAATTTCTATAAACTTTCCTAGCAATAATAGATGCATCAATAGGAGTAGAAACTTCATATGACTCATGCAATAACTAGGGGTTAACATGGAACTTTTTAGCAACAAAAGGGGTAACAAAGGAAAGAGTGGCACTCGGATCAATCAAAGCATATACATCACAATCAAAGATTTTCAACATACTGGTAACAACATCGGGAACCTCACCAACCCCTTGCCTCCCATGTATAGAATAAAACTGACTGTGCCTTAGGGCACCACCTTGATGACCACCCCTACCCAATGGAACCGCATTTGCACCCCGACCTTTGCTACAGTTTCTTTGACAATCCACCTTTTTGTGACCAAGCTCCCCACATTCAAAGCATGTGTTAGAATCTTTAAAACATGGGCCTCTATATTTCTTCCACATCTAGGACACACATCAATAGAAGCCACACCACCAATACCTTGGGGCCTAGGGAAATCATTGGCAAACTCCCTATTAGTAGCATGGGAAGACCCTTGGCCTTTTAGTGAAATATAGCACCCTTTTGGAACTTGCCCTTGAAATGGGCTCTCATGGCCCCTTCTCTTCCTCAACTTTTCCCCCTCCATTTGTACAGAATATGCCATCAATTGGGATAAGTCCATGTCACTAATTAGCATGGCGGACCGACATTCTTTACTCACCAAGTCGGAGACCCCCATCACAAACTTGTTCGTCGTAAATCTAGGATCGTCCACCAAATGAGGAGCATACTTTGAAAGTTGGTTGAACTTAAGGGAATACTCCCTTATACTCATGGAACCTTGTTTCAAATTGATAAACTCTATCAACTTGGCTTCCCTAAGCTCAAGAGAGATTAACCGATTAAGAAAAGCCAATTTGAACTTCTCCCAAAACACCATATTACCATTTCCATTCTCCCCCTTCCATTGGTCATACCATATTTGGGCTACCTCTTTGAGTTGGTATGCTGCCAATTCCGCCTTTTCATTCGGCCCAACACCCATGATATTCAAAATCTTGAAAAACTCATCAATGAACTCTTGTGGATCTTCATCCACCTTTGACCCATAGAACACCGGATGATTCATCCTCATGAAGTCCCTTACCCTAGCTCCCAGGGTAGCTGCATGAGTAGCTTAGGCCCCTTGTTGACTTGGTTTGCCTCAACTTGGGTAAGCATAGTGAAAGCATCCCGGAGCTCACATTGGTAGGTTGCTCCTCGAGAGTTTGAGCCCTTCTTCCTCGAGTGTTAGGCATGATCTAGCATAGCAAAGAACAATCGTTAGGGGAAAAACTTACCACAACTCTATAACATGATGTAGAATATAAAGAAGGGAAACATTTCCTAAAACGCCTCATAGCCTCCTATTGATAGTCATGATGCGCTTCGTAACTATGAATAGGAATCTAATCAACGTGGTGAAATTGACTCCCAGGATCTATCAACCTAGTGCTCTGATACAAAGTTTGTCACAATCCAAGCCTAGGGCCTAGATGTGACACAGCGAATGGGGAACTCGAACGAACCCCAAACAAGCCTCTTAATATATCATTACACGTCATTGGTCACGAAAGCTTATGAAAGACATAAAGAGTAAGAATAAGGGCAATGGGACTAAGGGGAAAGCTTGTGTAACATCATAATCAAGAGACAAGGAATCAAAGCTCATATCACAGATACATAGTATGTCTAACAAACACCTCTACTATTTAGATAAGAGCGGGGGCCAAGACAAAGCAATCGGGCTCAATGTCACATTCAAATAGAACATAAACAAGAGTGTCTCAATACATAAAAGGAGAGACATAGATAAACGTCCCCAGAATGGAGGACTCACCAACTAGCTTGAGTAGTACCGAACTAGCCACGTGAAGTAGGAGGATAATCAACTTGGGCTCAGATTCCCACATGGTGATATCATGTAGGCAAGAGTATGTGTTAGTATATTTGAATGTACTAAGTATTTAGGATGCAATGCAACAAGAGATAGGCATCATGACCAAAATGTATAACCACAGGCATTAGGCATATTATAACAATATGGAATGTATGACCAATGCTCAAGTAAAACATTCTTAAGTAAATCATGCTTATATAGGATATCATATGTGTAGAAGAGACCAAGCAATATTTCCAAAGTACAAACCCCTTAGTAGGTTAATGATGATCTCACCCCATCACCCTAGTGGTGTGGTACAAACCCCTCACATGGTTGGTGATAATCTCACCCTATCACCCTGGTGGAGAAGTACAAACTCCTCACATGGTTAATGAGTACAAATTCCCATCTAGGTTATCAAGGCACTAGCCCCTTGATTGGCTATCAAGGCACTAAACCCCGAACAAGGTTATTTGGGGCTCTTAGTCCCATTGGATCGGGCATAGCCTAATGCAACACTTTATATAGAGTATATCATACACATAAGCTCTGTTCAATATCAGATAGTCATTCATATCAAATCTCATGCTTTAGACCTTCAATTCATCAATAAACCACATCCGGACATTTTATCAAACACTTAGAGTGTGTGTAGTGCTAGTGTAAAACCATGCAATTCAAGAGTGAAATCATTCGAGAAAATCCATTGTAAAACCATCAATCAACACCTTGCAACAACCTTAAACAATTTACATCAAAACCCCTCATCAAATCTCACATTAGATCCAAGATTTATAGCTCAAAACATAGCAAAACAGTCACAATTTCGTATAGCTTTAACATAGTTCATAGACAAGTTCATACTAGAAAACCCATTTGTAAAATCATCTTTAAATAAAGCAAATTGAGTAAATAGGAGATTAGGTCACCATGGGTGAAAGGGACCAATTATTGAAACCCACATACGTTAGCCTTGGAGAAACTCTTGGTGAAGATTGAAAATGGAGGCTTGAAGCTTGAAGGAAATTCTTAGATTCGGAAGGGGTTTTGAGACTTGAATTTAGGAGTGAAAAATATGGCTAAAGTGTTTGAGTGAGTATTGGGGAAAGTTTAGGATGATAAGAGGGTGAAATATGTCTAAGTATAGGTAAACACACGTTTAGGAACACTTAGGCCCAAGACGTTCGTTGGAAAAATAGTCACCAAAATTGTTCCGCGACGCGGAAAACCCATTGTTTTCAGCCCAACATGGAAAATCATAATGCTATTTGGTTGCTTAAAAATCAGGGCTATACCCGTTTCCCACTCAATTTGACCCCATGAACAAGAATATGCAGTCGGATTATCGAAATAACGAATGAATTTTCAGATATATGGAAATTACGATTCCAGGCACTTATCGAGGCACATTTTTGGGCACTTTTTGGGGTCGTTTCAAAGACCTCTTTGGAAGGACATCCAAAAGTGAGAAGTGAATTTAGCACCGTGATTCATAATGATAGACAAAGGCAGCCCATGCAATCTAACCAACATATAGATGTACAACTAGGCATAATTTTTGGCACCATAAGTAGTTTTGATCGGCAGAAGTGAGTCGTCCTTGTCATTCTATACACAACATGTTTACTAGTCTTAGGAAACCAAACCAAAAAATCCATGTTGATCTCTTCCCACTTCCAAGTAGGAATATCTATATATTGGGCTAGGCCACCAGGCCTTTGATGTTCGGCTTTCACTCGTTTGCAATTGTAACGTCCGGATGTGAACTTGGCAATGTCCCTCTTCATACCATCCCACCAATACAATTCCCTCAAGTCTCTGCACATCTTTGTAGAACCAAGGTGAGTGGAATAGGATGGATTATGGGCCTCCTTCAAGATCAATTCTTTCAAATCATCTACATTTGGCACACACAATCTACCTTGGTACCTAAGGGCACCATCTCCCCCTTGGGAGAAAACCTCCACTTTACCATCTCTCACCAAGGCCTTCAACTCTAGCAATGTAGGGTCAAGATCTTATTTTTCCTTTATCTCCTCAATCAAAGAAGATTTAGAATCATCAACAACCACTACACCACAATTATCAACTTCATCCAACCTAGCCCCCAATCTATCCAGCTGGTAAACCTCTCTAGCCACCTCCTTGCCAACATCATTGACATGAGCTACACTACCCACAGATACCCTACTTAGAGCATCGGCCATAACATTTGCTTTGTCGGGGTAATAATGCGCACTTATATAATAATCATTAAGGAATTCTAACCATTTTCTTTGTCTCAAGTTAAGATCTTTTTAGGTGAACACATATTGGAGACTATTATGGTCAGTAAACATATCAACATGAACTCCATACAATTGGTGACGCCAAATTTTCAAAGAAAATACCACGGCTGCCAATTCAAGATCATGGGTGGAATAATTATTCTCATGCACCTTAAGTTGCCTAGAGGCATATGCTATCCCCTTACAATTTTGCATCAAAACACACCCTAAACAATTCTTGAAGCATCACAATATACAACAAATATTTCCAACCCTTTCGGTAGAGCCAACATAGGAGCGAAGACAAGCTTATCATTCAAAGTTTGGAAACTCTTTTCACACTTATCGGTCCACACAAATTTCACCTTCTTTTGTGTCAACTTAGTCCTAGGAGAATCAATAGAAGAGAAGCCATTCACAAACCTCCATTAATAACCCGCCAAACCCAAGAAACTCCTAATATCCAATGGACTCAAAAGTCTAGGCCAATTTCTAATCACCTCCATCTTCTTAGGATCCACCTTAATGCCATCACTCGACACCCCATGCCCTAGAAAAACAACCTCTTTCAACCATTACTCACACTTTTCATATTTAGCATACAACTTCTCCTCTTTCAAGATTCGCAACACCACCCTTAAGTGATTCACATGCTCCTCCTTACTATAAGAAATAAATCAAGATATCATCAATAAAACCACCACAAACAAGTCAAGGTAGGGTTTAAAGACCCTATTCATGAGATCCATAAATATAGCTAGTGCATTAGTCAACCCAAAAGACATAACCACAAACTCAAAGTGCCCATACCTAGTCTTGAAAGCCATTTTGGGAATATCACACTACCTAACTTTCAATAGGTGATATCCGGATTGAAGATCAATCTTAGAAAAGTGACTAGACCCTTGTAGCTGATCAAAAAGGTCATCAATCCATGGTAAAGGGCACTTGTTCTTTATGGTGACTCTGTTAAGTTCTCGGTAATCAATGCACATCCTAAGAGAACAATCTTTTTTTTCTTCTCAAATAAACTGGTGCACCCCAGGTGATTTAGTAGTCCTTATGAAACTCCTTTCCAACAAATCCCTCAATTGCTCCTTTAGCTCCTTCAACTCCGCCGGGGCCATATGGTAAGGGGGAACAGTAATGGGTTGAGTATCAGGAAGGAGGTCTATACCATAATTTGTATCCCTTTTGGGAGGGGCACCGGAAAGTTCATCCGGAAAGACATCAAGAAAATCATTAACCACCGGAATCGACTCAATACGAAGAACTTTGGACTCAACATCCCTAACCCTCACAAGATGATAGACACAACCCTTAGAAATAAACTTTTGGACTTTAAAACAAGAAATGAATCCACCCTTGACCACCACATCACGACTTTCCCACTCAAGGATGGGCTCATTAGGGAATTGGAATTTAACCCTACGGATTCTACAGTCAATAGAAGCATAATATGCATGCAACCAATCCATCCCAAGAATGACATCAAAATCCACTATATCTTATTCAACAAAATCACAAGGCAAGAGTTTATGCTATATGAACATGGGACAATTCCTATAGACTCTTTTAACAATAATGGACTCACCAAAGAGGGTAGACACTTCATAAGGTTCAGACAAGAACTCGAGACTAACATAAAGCTTTTTGGCAACAAAAGTAGTAATGAAAGAAAGAGTGGCACTCGGGTTTATCCATGCATACACATCAAAATCAAAACCTTCAACATACCTGTGAAGCACCATGCCAAGTCTAGTGACCCCTAGAGGGGTATGGTTGGGAACATCGATGGTATCCTCATGATCCTAGCAACTGATGGACAATGTCTTGTCTTATAATCATTTACACCACACTCGAAACATGAACTCAAACCGCCCAAACAATCTCCTAGATGGTACTTACCACACTTGTGGCATGGAGGAGAAGCTTGAACACCAACACCCTTGTCTTTTCTTTTTGCATATGGACAATCAACAATCTTGTGCCCATCATCTTACACCAAAAACATTCACTCGTGTTTCTCCAATATGTGCCACCATGATTCGTCACACACTTTGAGCACCTAGGATGGGTCACTCAACCATTGCCACTGGGCTTAGTATATGGAAGTCTACTTTCAAATTGAGCCCTTCTTCTCCCTTCCCTTGAGGCCGCCGAGAAATTCCTCATCTTATGCCCAACATTGCCACACTTGAAACAATCTTCGGTGGCTAATAAAGACCTTCATTGATGCTTCTTGCCACACCCTTGACAATTGGCAAAAGGGATCCTTTTCTTCTTGTACTTAGGAACTGGTAGACTGGTAGAAGATGAAGCACCACCCACTTGGTCCCTCTTAGCCTCGCTTTCCTTCCTCATATCCCTTGAAGTCTCGGGAGCACCCACTTGTTGATTGAGTTAAGCGGTTATAACCTTGGACAATAGCCATAGAGCATTACGAACCTCCGCATTAGACATGTCACCATTGGGAAGTTGACCTTCAAGTGAGAGATGGTCACCATCCTGTCCACCATTCTGAATGACTTGAAACATATTCTAAAATGTATTGATTAGGAATCAGTAATAATCCTTAGAGGAATTAGCTCTACTGTAAGATATAGACCATGAAAAAGTTAAACATTTCCTAAAATACCTCATAGCCTGCCATTCATGGTTGTGGCGCGCTTCACAACCATGAATAAAACTCTAATTGACGCGGTGTGCTGGATTCCGAGGACCATTAACAACCTAGTGGTCCAATAATAATTTTTTCACAACCCAAGCCTAGGACCTAGATGTGACACGGTGAATGGGAACCCGAAGGGACCCAAACAATCCTCTTAGCATATTAATCACACATCTTTGGTCGCGAAAGCATAGTAAACAACAACAAGAGATATTATAAAAAAGGAAGCGGGACTAACGGAAGACTTTGATAATCATAAAAGCATAAATGACTCAAACTCATGCATGAGTACATCATAATATCCAACATCACCTCTAACATGGAATAGAGCAGGGCCCAAGACATTTTCCGAGCTCACCCTCATATTAACAAATTTCAACATAAAGAAATCTCAAAATAGCAAGAGTAATCAAGATAGTGTCCTCGGACTTGAGGACTCACCAAAGCTTGCTTCAAAGGATCATACTAACCACGTGGAGCATGATCAAATAGTGCTCTGATCCCTACATGGTAATATTATGTAGGCATAGAGTATGCGTTAGTATGTTTGAATTTACTAAGTATGTAGGATGCAATGTAATAAGACATAAACCAATATAGTCAAAATGCATAATAATAAGCAATAGATAAGTGTAGTCTCAACATTCCATGCATGATCAATGCTTGAAGTAAAACATGCTTGTAAATCATTTAACTTGCCTAGAACATAATACATGTGTGGGAAGAGACCCTAATCGACAAAAGTAAGACCAAGCGAGCTACAACTTGGAATCCCGATGATTAACCCTCATCGGTAAAGAGGTGCTCTACTTGCCAAGGTAAACCATACTTCACCTTGAGGGAGCCGGTCCCGTTTCGGAGAAGTAACCCCCCTTACGGGAACCTGTCCCATTTCGGAGTGGATTTCATGATAAAGTGTACTAAATGGATTCACTAGTATAGCATGGGTAAAATATAATCCTATGTTTACATATAGTTTGAGGAAAGGAGTATGGACCCTTGAAGATAGTCCACACTGATATCCAATTTATTGATGCTAAGTTTGATCCCACCGAATACTTGAAATAATCATACTTTAATCATAATATGAATAGCTTGTAAGAACATGACTTGAGTAGCTCATAAACACGCTTGACCTCTAATGGTGAGCCTAACTTGAAACATGAGAGTAGCTCATAATCATACATGAACTTCCCTTGCTTTAATATGAATGGCTCACAAGAGGTAAAAATATTGAAATAGGGCTTAACTTTACACTTGTAACATAATAGATACTTCTCATGAATTCAATACACACTTGCAAGGCCTTAATCATTATATAGTCACTTGACTTGTAAATCATAAAATAGATTGTCATGCCTCGGGAGGGTACCCTAAATGTGACTGGCACTCAGAGACTATTACTAGCCCCCAAGCGGACCACTCAGTTCATTCAGTCAATTCATTAGCGGAATAGAAATGATACAATGAATATAAATGCTATCCTATCAGTGGGCTCACATTATCAACATCAGTCTATCATAAGAAAACAGAATAGACAATGCAAATCTCAAATGTAAAGAATGAAAGTAAGAGGGAAAATAACCCTCGACATCAACATCCACATCTATGTCTATGAAGCCTCTACACTATA
The DNA here is from genome assembly GCA_026153255.1 of Solanum medicagineum. NCBI lineage: Eukaryota > Viridiplantae > Streptophyta > Magnoliopsida > Solanales > Solanaceae > Solanum > Solanum medicagineum. Next base: position 10,737,690 of record JAPFFP010000113.1, on the reverse strand, counting down.
GTCTCAAACGGTACAATGAAAGGCCATGGCTACCAAATATCAAGTAAAAAAGACTATCCAACAATAAAAATAAATATCACTAGAATGCTGGGGAGGACTCACCACTATCAGGAATGAAGGGCTCTGAACCTCAACGATCGGTCTGCTGAATCCTCGATCTATAGTATCTGCATCATAAAATGATGCAGCGCCATAGGGGCGTTAGTACATGGAATGTACTATGTGTAAAACGGGCTAAGAAAAAGGAAACAATTTAATCATCATCAGTCCATCACTCAGCCTCACCTTAGGTATAAGAGACAAGACTCTATCACCTTACTAGTTATCAAGCATCAAACATTCACTTCACCTCAGAGTTCTATCATCATGAAACATATCTGGGAGTTTCTATAACCGACAACCACTACCTATGAGCCGGTAGTGATAGAATGAAGAGATGTCATTGTCACATCCATCCAGTACCTTGCAGGGGTAAAGGACGAGTCTGTCAGTGGATCCAATTGTCTCTTAAGTCCCCTTTCAGGACAAAGGAAACATCTTCTTTCACGGTCCAAGCTCTCCTATGCCGGCCAGGTATTTAATGGGTTCGAGTGGGACTCACTCTAACCCATTTCGGTGCTAATACTCCTCCCAGGACTCAACATGCTCATAAATCTATCAATCCTTCAAAAAAGCTCATCACCCAGTCTCTACGGGCAAGATTTTCTATCTAATCTAAGGGAATTATACCCATTCAACTTTATCAACAATAGTTTTAGCTATCCCAGTCATCTACAAACTCAATTCAGGACTCAGACTCAGTCAGACCTCATTCACATTCAAGGCTCTAGACATTCCCTAAGTTCATTATTCAAGTCATTTTAGAGAGGAAGTTTTAAGGATCAAGTCACAATCATATAATAAGGTAAAAACACAGTAATCTTTAAACATGATGATTATCAGTTCATGATATAAAATTGTTGTTTAAAGATTTTAAAAATAATAATTCAAGTTAGCATCCAAGAATTTAAAAAAACTATTCAAGAATTTAAAGGAGTCATTCAAGAACTTAAAGTAATTACTCAAGAACCTTCAATAATTCCTACATCGAATCTCCTAGACATGAATTTGGTATCTTAACTCTACATTTGGCATATGGGAGATTAATGTCATGCTTTTGGGTAGCCTTTAAATACCTGGGAATGATGAATCTTTGAGGAACCTTGAATTCTCCTTTGAAACCCTTACATTTCTTTCCTCTCCGTCTCTCTGACTTAGCGTAAAATTATTAGACTTAGAATAGTTTGGGTTCTAAAACCCTTTTGTATGAAAAAAAGTCTTAAAATTGATCTGGGGATATAAAAATAATCTAGAAGGATGAAATTTCCCTTCCCGAGTCAAAGGAAAACAAATGTCTCCTCCATGCACTAGTGTGCGACGCGCACTAGTGCAAAAATGCACTTTTTCATAAATTTTTTATTCTCTTCAAATTTTGAAAAGCAAGTAAGTGTGGTTCCGCGTCCTCTCCGCGTCACGGAAGAGTGCGAAAATCTCACTGTTTTAGGATCTCTTTGAAAAAATTAATTCGCATTTTTTCGCGCTAAAGCCGAGTCGAGACCATTTTCCTACTCAGTTTTTTACACCGATCGCAAATCCAGTCTCGGATTTTCCATCAGAGTTTGGGAAGATACGTTGCGCGCACGATAATGTTTTAGGGCATTTTAGTAATTTTACAGGGTGTTACATAGATCATCAATAACTTGAGAATTCTTGACTTGATATTTTATCAAACACTTTGTGGTTTCATGATACTAGTTCAAAATCATTCAATTCAAGAGTGAAATAATATGAGAAAACTCAATGCAAATCAACCCACCAACATAATGTAAAACCCTCATGTAGGGTACCTTGAAATCTGTCATCAAATATTACAATAGATCATAGTTTCATAGCTCAAAACATGTATAGGCTCAATAGATATAATCAAATCATGGTATTATCTTGAAATAGATAGTCATGCATAATAAATCAACATTTCATAAAATCCCAACATAATTCATGCTCATAATTCATAATAAGAGATACCCATAGGTAATACAACTTGAAAACATGTTATTTTCATAAAAAGGAAGAATGGGCTCCATGGGTGAAAGGACCCTATGGATGAAACTCACATATCTAAATATTGGGGATTCCTTGATGTGAACTAGGAAGGAGGCTTGGATCTTGGATTGAGTTCTTGAGATCCAAAGTGTGCTTGAAATCCTTGGATTTGGATGAGAATTTGATAAAATGGTTGAGAGGTTTTAGAGATGGTTTTTGAGTAATATAGAGTTGAAAAATTGCTAAGTATAGGTGCTTTCAAGCATAAGTGGGCATGGCGCTATGACCCCAATGCCCTTGGCCGTAATAGGAAAAATAAGAAAGAACTAACACTGCTCCACGATGGGTCTGCATTGCGAAGCCATCATGCACAACTTCTGTTTTCGAAAAGTTTTCAAAAATTATTTTTCGCTATGGGTCTTCTAAGATCTGGTTATACCTATTTCCCGCACGAATCAAGAATATGAAGTCAAATTTTCGATATGACGCATGAATTTTGAGATATATGAAAATTATGATTATGGGCATTTTGAATGCACACTTTGAGGTGTTTCATGCAGGAAGAAGAGTAGCGCAACAAGGCAAAGAGGTTTTCCTTAGGATGTTAAGGCTTAGTTTTATGCATTTCCAAGCAGGACATAGGCTGAAGCATCTGATGCAGTGATTACATGTACTATTCGTGTTTGCAATCGAATGACTTGTACTTTGTTTGACTAAGCACTAATTATTCTTATTGGTCAGTATAATTTTTTATGTGTTTTGATGTGGTTTATGATATAACTGATGTCCCCATCCATGTTTCAAACTTAGTTGGAGAGTCTATTGTTGTCACCCATGTCAATTCTGCTTGTTCTATCCTATTTTCAATTTCTAAATTTGGGTTGATTTGGTAGTTTTCGACATGACTGATTTTAATGTGATCTTACACATGACTTGTTTGTCCCACTATCATGCAATGCTTTATTATAATATCAAAATTGTGAAGCTAGAGATTCCGGGTAAGGAAAGTCTAGAGTGGGAAGGGGAGACAAAATTTCAACGCTTTGTCTTATTTTTCTCAAATTTAGGATTTTGATTTTTAGTCTCCCTTTGTTGAGTGTTCCTATAGTATTTGAGTTTAAGGAAGTATTTTCTACATAGTTATGTATTATGCTGATGCATAAGTAGAAAAATTTCCAGATTAATTTAGAGTCGAGCACACTACAAGAAAAAAAGTCTTTAACAAGGGGAAATTAGCACATTAATAGTTCAAATCCGATCGCTAAATGTCAATAATAACCAGCACAAATATGGTCCACGCTAGTTCTTAAAAGTGCTAAGTTAAAAGTTAATGACCAGATTCCAATTCGGCGTTGAAAGTACTTTGAAGAACCAGATATATTCCGGTCACTATATGTCCTCTTTAGCAACGGGATTTGCCTTCTATACAAGTACTTTAAATGACCAAAATTCCTTTTGTTAATTTTATATTACTCTCTATACGAAGGCTACTACAATGGAATGGCCCAGTCTTAAGTACACCTACACTGCCACATGCTGGTTATTTTTTAGTCTAGTTTGTCTTTTGATGAAACCAATTTCCTGGTCATCCTTTTCTAGAAAATACTTTGGGAAGTTATATGATTACGATCAAGTATTTGAACTCTGATGTATGATGACAACTCATAATTCTTTTAATACTTTTGAGTTTTGACATATCTTGGAAGGAGCATATGCAAATCTAAACGTTCTGGTAAAGGAATCGGAGAAGATACTGAATGCTTTATTTTCAAAAACTTTTACACAAGCTCTCTGTTATGTTTCCTTCCTTTAGTAATTGTACAGTGTGCGTTTTTAGTGCCACTGGGTTCTCATTTTACTGTGCAAAAATCATATGAATGGAATATGCCACAGAGACAACCGAGAATGACATGGAGAATATACTGGACTTCCTATGATTGAATCCTGTGGGATGAAAGCCTAGTGTTTGCTGTTTAACTAATTGTTTGTTGCATTTTGCTGACTCTATCATCAAGGACGTTTCTTTCTTGATCAACAACCAAGCACATTTCCACAGAGGATCTGCTCATAAGTTGAAAGACCAACAGTGACATGAAAGAAGCTAACACAACAAATGAGATATCAAATGACTCAAACGAACAAACAAAGGTCCTTTGGTAATTGCACAGTGCGTGGTATCAGTGCCCTTTGGTTCTCATTATATTGCATGAAAATTCAATGAATAAAAATTGCAAAAGAGGTAGAAGAATTCAGAAGCAACCTAGAGGAGAGTCATTATCAGAAACAAAAGACAGAGATACAGAATTAACCAACAACGCAAGATCAAGGAATTAACAACTGATGCAAGCAGACCCTTGACGATGGTGGTGTTGAAGGCTAACCTAGAACCATTCTAGAAAATTTTTCATATTTACCCTCTAGCTCATCCATGCATTCATATTTATTCTCTAACTCAACCATGCATTTTTTTAGTGACTCATTTTCTTTTTTACATGCATACAACTTATCTAACGATACAGCCTTTGAAGAGTTCCCACCTTTCAACCTCTTAGGGTTATCCCTATTAAAGATGCTTCGCAATCACACTTAATTTATTACACGAATACATATATATACATGAGTTTCTTGGAGAGAAGGACTTCAAATAGGATTCCAAGTTGCCACTGTTAAGGACTCCTAGTCATACACAATTACATGACTCCTAATCAGTAAATATATACAAATAGACTTTTCTTTAAACTCCTACATGCCATTATCCTTACACTCCCCCTCAAGTTGAGCAGGGAGTGGGACAACTGTCAACTTGCTCTTCAACTCCAGAAAGCAAACTTTGGACAATGGCTTGGTGAGAGCATCAGCCACTTGATCTTAGGAGCTAACATAACTGACTGATAAGGTCTGTGCACGAACCATGTCAGGAACAAAATGAAAGTCTATTTCCATATGTTTTGTTTGGGAATAAAAAATTGGATTCGCAGTTAAGTAAGTAGCACTAAGATTATCACACCAAAGAATGGGAAGAGAGGTGGTGAGGCACCCAATCTCTTGAAGGAGATGTTCAACCCATGTAATTTCAGAGGTAGCAGTAGCTAACGCGCTATATTCTGCCTCTGTGCTCGACCGTGATACAGTTCTTTGCTTTCGAGAAGCCCATGAAATCAAATGGGAGCAAAGAAAAATAGTGAAACAAGTGGTAGGCTTGCGATCATCAATATCGCCTCCCCAATCTGACTCTCTGTAACCATGAAGTAAGGTGGATGACCCACGAGAAAAAAAAATAAACCATGAGATATTGTAGCTTTGATTTAATGGAAAATATGTTTAACAGTAACCAAATGAGAATCCATAGGGCAATGCATAAATTGTGATACTCTATTTACTGCATACACTATATCAGGTCTAGTAAAGGTCAAGTATTGTAAAGCTCCAAATGGACTTCTATTAGAGTTGGATCATGAAATGGACATCCATCAGTATTGGAGAGCTTGGATGAGGGTAAAGTTGGTGTAGAGAAAGGACCACATGACCCCATGTGCACACTATTAAGGAGGTCCATGACATACTTACCTTGTGATAGATACAATCCTTCGGGTTTAGCTTGAATTCCCAAGAAACAGGATAGTTTTCCCAAGTCTCTGATCACAAAATGAGTTTTCAATTTGTTAGTCAAAGCTGCAATATGACCAGAATCATAGACCAAAAACTAGAATGTCATCAACATAGACTAAACAGAACAACTTAACATCAGCTTTTGGCATATAGAACAAAGAACAATCAGTTTTAGATCCCACAAAGCCTAGAGAAAGAAGCACATCAACTAAACATTTGTTCCACATACGTGGCACTTGTTTGAGGCCATAGAGAGATTGTTTAAGTAAACAAGCATGATCTGGACGAGTTGGATCAACAGACCCGGGAGTTTGAGACATGTCGACAGTCTCATCTAAGTTTCCATGACGAAATTCATCGGATACATCTAGCTGAGTGACGTGCCATTGATGAGACACTTCCAATCATAGAAACAATTGTATAGTAGCTCGCTTAACCACTAGACTAAATGTATTAGCAAAATCAAGACCCGGTGGTTGATGATATCCTTTAGCCACAAGCCTTGCTTTATAGCGATCCAATGAACCATCTGACTTCAATTTCGTCTTAAATACTCAGTTGCAGCCAATTATATTTTGAGATAGGGATGGTGGTGTTGGCACTCAATTTTTACCCTCCACGGTGTCAAATTAGTCATCGAGCTTTATTTTTATTTTAAACGATTTTTGAACAACTATTTTCTTAAATTAAAAAAAAAATTTAATGTAGGCGCATGGGGGTCACGCGCCCCCAATTCTCCTATTTCCCTTCTCCTTCTTTCTCTTTCAACGCAAAAACCCTCTTCTTTCTTCATTCTTCTTCTTCATTCTCCTTCTTCACCAACAACTGAACGACCCCAGCTACCCAACCAGACCTCGACAACCCCTAACGGCCACAGCACACTCCCCACGATCCATTGTCCCTACGCGTGCATATCGATCCCTCAATCAATGGTAAAAGCTTTCAATCTGTGGGGGATTTTGACAGCAAATCCAAGAAATTTCTTGTCCCCAAGGAGGGAATTTGAATTTTGAATTCAAAATCCAACACTTTTTCCCCAATTTACCCATCTTATTTCCCCCATCTTCGAACCTGAATCCATCCCCTATATAATCCTTTCTTTCTTCTTCGTTTGGGGGGGAGTGAAAAAAGGGGCAATCGAATTTGAAAAAAAACCCTAGCAAAGGCTTACTAGAAGTTCAAGATCTCTGAAAAACCCGAGCCACTTCAATCCATTGCCAGAGTGAAACAAGGGGCAATCGAATTTGAAAAAAAACCCTAGCAAAGGCTTACTAGCAGTTCAAGATCTCTGAAAAACCCGATCCACTTCAATGCACTGCCAGAGTCAGTATCATTTTGAAAACCCAAAAATGTTTCGTCAATTTCCCAGCTGTTCTTAATCCGCAATGCCTTAGTCAGAAGTTCATCCATTTAGAAACCAGAACATTTTTGGAGTTGGGTCAGTGTCCGAAATTTGATTCGTAGTGGTGTAAGCATTTTCATTCAGGCTCGTCGTTTTGGTTCACTGCTCTGACAAAGGTAATATTCCAACTTTCATTTTCATTAAAATGAGGTATATGTTGTGGTGTTTCTGATTGTCACTAGCTGTTTCTGGTTTGATGATTAAATCGATACACTTTTGGTTCACTGCGCTCAGTTAAAGTATCGTTAGCGTCCTCTCAGTTTACTGTTAAGTGGCCAAGAATCAGGTTGAAATTGGAGTGATATTACTTCTTAAAGACATGTTACTCTGAAGATGCTCTGTTATGTTGAGTCAAAACTGTGGTTGTTGTCATTGTGGTATAGAGTTTATCTTTAGTTCGACTCGAAGTTGCTGCGATGTTGCTATAAGCAATGTTGATAGCTGAAGTTTTGTTCTGGTTTGAATCTATATTTCGAGTTACAATCATTTCAAGTTTGCTTCTGGTCTAAACTAAGTTTTCCAGATGAAGTCCGATGTTATGATGAGATGTTCTTAATTCTGTGAGTTGGCTGCGTTGTGATTGTTTGTTATTCACAATAAGATGCTGTTTGGTTCGGCAAGCCTAAAACCCTGGTTAACCTTAAGCTTTTGCTTCACTGGTAGCAGGCTCTTCTGCTGGTTTATCTAAATGGTGGTCTAATATGATAGTTGTGAATCTCCCATCCATGTCGCTTCATGAATATAGCTTGCTCAATGTTAAAATTTGGTTTCCTTCTCTGTTATGTTATAAGTCCAAAGTTTGAAGTTGTTCATTGTCTTCTTTTTCCTTTTCTCCTGTTTTAACAAGCAAGTTGAGTCTGCTTTCTTAGTGACATGACTGTTTTACTGTCCTGTGTTAAGTTTTTTGGTCTGATATCTCTCCAATTAACAGTTAAAGTAATGATCTCCAGTAGGCTGTTACTTCCCAGCATTATCTGATGATTTTATTTACTGTTAACTCTCTTTCCCTTTATACAGTTGCTTTAACATTATTATCAAGTTTGTTCGCATCTTGCTATTGCCTTATGTTTCTCAAACTTCAAGTCATAAGTGATAAACTGTTATATTACTCCATAAATATGTTCATTTACGTGGCTGCCAGTGTATCGAATGTGTCTTACCATCTCATTTGGTCAAGGAATTATCACTGCGTTATTTGAGTTAACTGGTGATTCTGTTCAAGTTTTTTCTGTCTCCTGTTGTTCTAAAAGAAATGGTTTTCCCTTTTATGTTCCCAAAAAATGAGCCTGTTGAGTTCTTGTTTTATTTTATTCTTGAAATGCCATCTTAGGCTATCGATGCTGTCGCTGCATATTTTTGTTGAAGAACTGTTCTATCTCCATGTTGTTGTTCACATTTGGGTATTTGGTTGAGGAAACTGATCATTATGCTATCATGATGACATATGTATCCCTCTGTTGTTTGTTATATCTCTTTGCTTACTGCCATCTTGTCAAGAATCAAGACAAATTTGGAATTAATCGTTGCTTTCAAGAACTGCTGCGCATTTCTGGAAATCAGAAATGTTACCAACCAGTTTGGTCTTTGTTTCTAGCCTGTTTCTTCTTGCAATTTGCTGTGCAATCATAAATAATGAGATACATATTTTTTTTAAGGTATCATATGAGTGCTTAAGCATGAAATGTCAATCATAGGATTCTTCTTAGCTGTTGTCTAAACTTTGCCGTTGAAATGACAAAGTTAAGTTGAAAAGAGTGTGATGTTGTGGCCTTGTTGGTTTTGACTTTTTGGTTTGATTCATGTAAATTTACATGAAGACTTGTGAATGTCCTATCCGTACTTAAGCATCCTGTGGGAAAATATATGTGAAGACTTTTGAATGTTTTGTCTGCAAATGTTATGAGGACTTTGCAATGTTATGTCTGAGCTTATTACATGGTTGACTTCTTTGACTATCTGCACATTTCTAAAAGGATTCAAATTTCTCGTCATGAGATAGATACTGGTCTTTACTCTTTATTTATTTCCATGAATCTCTTACTAATCTTTAATTTTATTTCTCTACATGAACGACTCCGAGTCCATTTTGGGATTCCCCATTTTGCATTCCATGGACCATCGAGGCCCAAACTTCCTGTTCATCGAGTCAGCCCAATTCCCTGGAGAAAGAAGCTATTACACATATTTCGGGAACAAGAATCGCATTATATACACTAATATACATGTGTATATACAACAACACAAGGAAAAGCCCAAAGTTGCAACAAAGATTAAAATGGAACAAAGGCCCGAAATCATTTCAATTCTCCCTTTATTTTATTTTTTTTATATATATTTGTATTTGTGTGGATGCTAACATTTTATTATTATTGGTTTCAATCTAATTAAATTCCCAGCATGTCAAAATCATTTATATTATTTTTTATTCAATTTCATTTTATATATGTAAAAAAAATAGAGTGTTTGCATTTAAAAAAGAGAATAATAAAATAATTAAATTAAAAGAAAAGGAAAAAATGCGATTTTACACTTTAGTTTAATTTTTAATGTAATTAAAATTTTCTTCAAGTTTGTCAATTGTTTTCAATCGAATCAAGTTTGATAAACTCCTTTCTAAAATCAGTCAATTTATAAATTATTAACTTTGCAAACAAATCAAATATTTTTTAAATTAGTCAAAATTCCTAATCGCCGGATAACCGCATGTTAGCGGCCATTTCGAGTGCGTAGAACCTTCTCGAAATGGAAATGTGAGCCCAAACCTTATCTCTGGATTTTAAAAAAGTTTTTCTGTTAGGTCTTTTTAAAATATTTAATGGTTTCCTAATTATTCGTAAAATTAGGTGGCGACTCTGTTTTTGTTTTTTTTTTCGAATTTTGAAATTTGGTTTATACTTAAATTAGTTGAGTTTTAAACCGATTTTTGATTTTTGAATATTCTTTTCAAAATAAGTCATTTTTCGATGTAACAGGTGGAACTAGTTCCCAAGTTCCATTTTGAATAACTGCATTATACTCCTTAAACATGGCACAATCCCAGTCAACATCCTTAATAGCCTGTGAGTGGCAAGAGGGTTCGACTATTCCTGATGTTGGAGTTGTAGCAGACATCGAGAATGTTTTCTATGGCACCAATGAACCTTTATGTGTTCGTGTGACCATTTTATCCAAAGGAGGGGCTGTTGGACAAATCACACCAGTGGCTTAAGTGTTATGAACATCAACAGAGTGACTCTTATCAGAAGAAGAAGGATTTGCGGCAACTATACTTGATAAAATCAAGTCAACACCATGTGAAACTCAATCTTGTAAAGGTGGATCAGTAGCAAGTGTGTCTCCAAGCATAGGATCAATGGACGGTGAGGATATGTGATTTCTCAAGGATTCCACGGATAGAGAGAGTGAAGGTTGATGTGATATGTGTGTCGGTACTAGAGAGTGTGACATAGGTTGTGGAATAGTGGACGGAGAGATAGAATCCTGGAATGGCAATGTAACGTTGAGAGGCTCTGAGTTAGCATTGGTTATAGAAAGTGGCACCACAACATCCTGTGAAACAAAAGGAAAAACATTTTCATCAAAGATGATGTGACGAACAACAAAGAATTTTGAGGAAACAGGATCAAAACATTTGTTTCCTTTATGTAACTTACTATAGCCCAAAAACGCACATGGTTTAGATCAAGGAGGCAACTTATCCGTGGTATAAGGACGAAGCCATAGAAAACAAAGGCAACCAAAAACATGCAACGAAGAGTGATCGGGATCATTTTTGAATAGTATATGAAATGGGGGTTTATGGTTTAAGCGTGGGGTTGGTAAATGATTTATAGTATATACAGCTGTATCAAATGCATTTGTCTAGAATTTATGAAGGACATTGGCATGATGTAGCAAGGCTCTACCAGTTTCAATAATATGCCTAGGTTTTCTTTCGGCACAACCATTTTGTTCAGGGATATGTGGACAAGAGGAACACTGCACAATTCCATTATCTCTCAAGTAATTTGACAATGCTTGGTATTCACCTCCCCAATCAGCTTGAAAGCTTTTAATGGGAAAACAAAAACATTTTTCAACAATGGTATGAAATTGCATAAATATTGAAAGACTTCAGATTTAAAACGAAGGAAATAAGTCTATGTATATTTGCTAAAGTGATCAAAGAAAATCACATAATATCGATACCCTTTATTTAAGACGATTGGAGAAGGACCCCAAACATCTGAACAAACTAAATGTAAAGGCCAAGAAGCTTGAAAATTAGACGCACTAAAAGAAACTTTATGACTCTTGCTAACGGCACATGAAGAATATAAACTAGAAGATTTAGAGGAAGGGACAATGACGCTAGACGATAATGCTTGACGAACAGTGGAAAAGGACATATGAGCCAAACGAGCATGCCAAACCCCCAGGGGATGCACCATAAGATGCAAGTGCAGATAGCTTCAATGATTTCGACACAAGAAGAGAATATAGTCCTTCTTCACTCTGGCCTGTGCACAGTATGTTCCTCATTGCCAAGTCCTTAATCAAAAAATGGTGAGGAAAGAATTCAATTGAAACTTTGTTAGATTTAACAAAAGAACTAATAGATAATAAATTTTTTGCAGCGACTGGAACATGTAAGATGTCATCAAGATTGAATTTTTTCCAAATGTAACAACTGAACTCTTACCAATGTGAGAAATAAGAATATTGGAAACAATTATCTATAGTTACTTCCTCGGGACCTTGGTGTTTAGGATGAATGCCTAAGTTATTAAGATCAATTGTTAGGTGGTGTGTGGTACCGCTATCCATTAACCAATTTTATGGAGATGGAGTGCGTGCTAAATTGGAGGAGCGCCCATGACCTCGGCCTCTACCACGTCCATAAGTGGTAGAAAAGGAACTTTTAGTATACTGTGTAGTAGGTGCAATGACCGTAAGGGCTTTATCCCTTTTTAATTGTCGTTCTTCATTCCACAACAATCTGTACAATGCACTAAAAGTAATTTCCTCTTAATATGATTCAAGTGATCTGGTAAAAGGGCGATAAGAAGGTCCTAGTCTCACAAGGAATAAATTCTACCAGATCATCATTGGAAACTGAATGCTGCAGTGCATCCAAATTATCCGCTATTCCTTTTGCCATCTGTACATACGACTCAATACTAACATTGTCACATTCGCAGAGTGTGCAACTGCAATTTGATGTCACGAATGTATGGCCTTGATCCTAAAGCATTTGCAGCAACAAGTTTGTCCCAAGCTACTCGAGCAGTCGCTGCTCTGACCAACTGCGGCAAGATACTTTTCAAAACAGAGGCAACAATCTAGCTTAAAACAAGTTGATCTTTGTGTAACCAAATCATGTACACTGCATTCAATTTGGAATTATTATCATCCAAAAATTGTGTTGGCATCTGTCCAGTAGCATCAATATGATGATTCAAGCCACATGCATATATCATAGGCATAAACTGTGTCGTCCATAATAAAAAGTTAGAAGATGTAAGTTTCACAGGCAATTGATGCGCGAGGTTTGGGGAAGACGAGGGCATCAGGGAAGAGCTACTCAATTAATGTATGAGGTTTGGAGAAGATGAGGACGTCATGGAAGAACTGTTGGTTGCTTCCATTAAGAATCAGTGGATTGTCACATTATTCTTAACGTACGTGAAGGAAACATTTGGGTTAGTTTAACCTCTAATGGCTATTGATACCATGTTAGAGATGCTTCGCAATCACACTTAATTTATCACATGAATACATCAATATATATATGAGTTTCTTGGAGAGTAGGACTTCAAATAGGATTCCAAGTTGCCACTGTTAAGGTCTCCTAGTCATACACAATTACACGACTCCTAATCAGTAGCTATATACAAACAGACTTTTCCTTAAAATCCTATGTGTCATTATCCTTACAATCCCACTACCAAATCCAACTACATGACTCTTACATTGAGGTCCAAAATGTTTTTCTACAACCTCAATATTTGTATGACATGAATCCGATTGAACTAATTTTTGGATTTCAACCTATGAAGTACAAGAAAAATTAAAATAGTACAACACATCATGTTAAATAACATAAAAAAAATTAGTTCTCCAGACAAACATATTTTGCATTTGTTTCAGATTCAACAAACTTGTTATCATTCTTACGAGTCTCGAAGAAGATAGCATCCATGTTTGGTGGCTTACCATATTTACCTCTCTTCACATATAAATAAAGAAATAAAAAAATTATTTTAACAAACAAGAGGCTTCTTAAATAGTTTCAAGAGTTACTTACCAATTCATGAACAATTCTCTAACAGGCTTACTACCCGTACGATGAGGCATTGATCTCAACTTAGACCCATTGACAAAGTTTCTTATACTTGTTTCCTATATTAACAACAGAACATCAAAATTAAAGTCAATCACTTCAAATAACATGTTAATAAACAACTACTATGAACTCATACCTTAAACTTCTTGTTAGTGCTAATATTCTTTAATTTTGATGATGATCACTTGTAGGAATCACGCCAATGGAAATCAAGTACATATGATGGAAACAACATCAAAAAGGAGATACAATGGATTGCACCTTGAAGCAACAACGCCAGCAGTAGCAGTAGATTAGTCTGAATCCTATGACAACGGAATAGAAGGAAAGCAATAAATTTGATGAGATCTAGCAGCAATCAAGGATCACGATCAGAAAGAAGTCAGCAAATCAAGAATCAATCAAGTGACGTGAAACGGGAAGGAATCATTAAATCAATCAAACAAAGAGTAAGTCAAGGAAATTATCAAGGAGAAAATCTACAAGATCATGAAATCAAGTGAACAAGCTAAATCAAAGATCTGGAAGGATTCTTGTCAACAAGCCTTCAACCTTATTCTTGGAAAGAGGACTTATCACTGCCTCAATCCAAGGATCCATTTCTTTGGGATGTCATCTCTTCTTCTACATAAAAGGAGGACATTTCAAAGCATACAAGCCTAATACCTTCAATACTTTCTTCAAACTCTTCATCTTTAAGAAATTCATTATAATTCATTAGTTTTACTGTGAAAAAAAATGAGAGAAAAGAAGAAAAAATTAAAATAAAGGATTGTGTCAAAAGAAAAAGAAAACAAGAAAAGAATTGAGAGTAGTAGCTCAAGTTCAATTTCTTGTAACCACAATATTTTGAAATCTTGAAAAGATTTTCTTGCAACTTAAGGGGACTAGACGTAGGATTCACATTGAATCCAAACCAGTATAAATGTCTGGTGATGAAATTTTCTCTTACGCTCTTTAAATTTTGCAAACTGCTTTACTGTTCTTAGTTGATTATCACTTAAGTAAGCTGACTAATTGCCAACATTTTTAAGTAAAAAGGGAAGAAATTTCAACTCATCCCCCCTGTTGCACTTTCAATTGGTATGAGAGTCTAGTCTCACTTTATTTTCAGTCTAACCACAAGTGAGAAAAGATCACGTCAAATCAACATCAAACAATTAGAGTCTTGTTTCAAGGGGAAACTTCTCAAACCACACATCCCTACTTCAATGGGAAGCACTTCTCTCACTAGAAAATAGCGACAGAAATATTTATAAAATCCTATGATGTGAAGGTCTGGAGAGTTATCAAAATTAGTGACATTCTCATTCATGTGGCTAAACCAACAACTGAGAGTCAATCAAGCACTGAAGGCAGCCAGGCACCAGTCATATCTAGTCTAGAGAACTACACAAATGAGCAACTGGAAGTCATTCAAATCAATTACACGGAAAATAATGTTCTCTACAATGTCATTAGTGGAGAGGAATATGAAAAGATCTCTAGTTATGTAAAGATCTGCAGTTATGAAACTGCCAGATTTTGCAGTATTCATTATTTGCAGGATTGAAAGTGCATGTGACCTAATTTTAAACTTAGTAGAATATGTAGGTGTCACAAAGGTTTGTTCACGTACTAGATGGGATTTTCATTCCTCTTTATAATGAAAACTGGGTTGGGATCTTGAGAAGACCTCAAAAGTTCAAAAGAAAGATACTATCTCCAACAAGTCAAGATTGGAGATCATGAAAATACAGGCAACTAGGACAAAAATTTTGAGAAAATCTTTAACACTCTACAATAATGTAAGATTCTTCCATCAACCATTTGAAACTTTCCAAGAAATCTAATTGGGATAATATTTTTTAGGAAGACCTCAAAAATTCCATCAAATACAGGCGAGGTTTGATAATTAGTTTCAAATGATTTCCAGCATCAATAAAAGTTCAAAGTTGAGTTCAAACTTCCTAGCATCATCAAAATGAAGCAACATTATCTTATCAAGAAATTTACATCATCTTCATTACCAAAGGTTGTAGTCTCATTCATTTCCATTGCATTACTAGATGTGGTAGTATTTTATTCATTGTCATTGCATTACTAAAAGTGGTAGTATAACATTCATTTTCATTGCATTCATATTGTACTATTAGAGGTGATAGTTTCAAATGCATTTATTTTACATTGCATTACCAGAGGTGATAGTGTTTCTTATTTTCTTTACATTCATATTGTACCATCAGAGGTGGTAGTGTCATATGCATTCATTTTACATTATATTGCAAGAGGTGGTGGCATTTCTTCATTTTTATTGCATCCATATTGCACTACCAAATGTTGCAATGTCATATGCATCTATTTTACATTGCATTACCAGAGGTGGCAAGATTTCTTCATTTTCATTGTATTCACATTGCACTGCCGGAGGTACTAGTGTCATCTGCATTCATTTTATATTGCATTACGGGAGGAAGTAGTGCTTTTTCATTTCAATTGTATTCATATTACACTACCAAAGGCGATAATGTCACATGTATTCATTATATATTGCATTATCAAAGGTGGTGGTGTTTCTTCATTTTCATTGTATTCACATTTTTAGAGGTGGTAGTATCACATGCATTCATTTTATATTGCATTATCAAAGGTTGTGGTGTTTCTTCATTTTCATTGCATTCACATTGCACTGCCAAAGGCAATAATGTCACATGTATTCATTAGACATTGCATTATCAGAGGTGGTGGTGTTTCTTCATTTTCATTGCATTCACATTGTATTGTTTGAGGTGGAAATATCACATGCATTCATTTTATATTAAATTATCAAAGGTGGTGGTCTTTCTTCATTTTCATTGCATTCACATTACACTGCCAAAAGTGGTAGTGTCATATGCATTGATTTTACATTTCATTACCGGAGGTGGTAGTGTTTCTTTATATTTATTAAATTTATATTGCACTGCAGGAGGTGGTAGTATCAAATGCATTCATTTTACATTGCATTATTGAAGGTGGTAGTATTTTTTCATTTTAATTGCATTTATATTGCACTTGCACTTCCAAAGGTGGTAGTATCACATACATTCATTTACATTACCAGAGATAGTAGTGTTAGTTCAAATTCCATTAACGACAGGGCCATTCATTCATATTGTATTCATGGATATTGCATTATTGAGAGGTCCATTCATTCATTTTACCTTGCTGAGAGGGTGATTCCTGCATTATTGCATTGCTGAGAGGCTTATTCATTCATTTTTGCATTTTTGAGAGGGCTATTCATTCATATTGCATTTCTGAGAGGGATATTCATTCTTTTTTTTTTTTTTTTTGCATATTCATTCATTTTCCATTGCTAAGAGGGTCATTCATGCATATTGCATTGCCGAGAGAGACGTTCATTCATTTAAATTACCGAGAGGTGGATTTATTCATTTTGCATTGCTGAGAGGGCCATTCATTCATATTGCATTGCCGAGAGGGCCATTAATTTATTTTGCATTGTGTGAGGTCATTCATACATATTGCAATATCGAGGGGGTCATTCATTCATTTTGCATTGCTAAGCGAGCTATTCTTGCATTTTGCATTGCTGAGAATGTCATTCATTCATTTTGCATTGTCGAGAGGGACATTCATTCATATTGCATTGCCAAGGGTCTTTCATTCATTTTGTATATTTATTTATTTTTCATTTCTAAGAGGAATATTCAATCATTTTATATTGCCGAGAGGGTCATTCATATTACTTTCAATGAATCATTTTTCATTCGCCTCGAAAGAACATGCATTTTTATCCTATATGGATCATTATTCATTTGTCCTACTGATAGACATGCATTCTATTTCTGTTGATGGATCTTATTTGTACTTTCAATGGACTCACATCATGCTTCAACAATTAGATGAAGGTTGTTACCTGCATTAAAAAAAATGACAAAGTATTGAAAGTGAAACTACCTTTTTCGTTAATTTTATCTCTTCTAATAAAATTTATCTTAATTTTTGAGAACATCCAAAAGGATGTAGACTCAATTAAACCACATGTACACAACAAGGACGTAATACAATGTAGAATTTTGGGAAGCGAATTGAGAGCAACTTTCACCATAGTCAAGGCACTCTTATTTTAAGGTCATGTGTTTGCCCAAAATTGGGTGTATCAATTTTCTTTGTCCACAATATCTTTCATCGATCATGTCCAAAGAAAGGAATAGCTGTTGACACCGAATTTTGACCCAACATTTCTAAAAATTTAGACTTTTTTGTGTTATTTTAAAAATAGTTTAAAGTACTTTTTCTGTAATTTTAGAATAATTTATTGATAATTACCCTTACTTTTTAAAATATTACAGTTCTAGTTAATTTAGTTTGAATTTTAATTAATTTTAATTTTAAATTTTTATTGTATTCTAAAATATTAGTTTAGTTTTATTAAACTATTATTTTGTATTTAATTGTACTTTTTGATGTATCTAGTTGATTATATTTGTTCATATTCATTCTAGTATTTTTTAACACAGCCTAATGAATCATTTTAGTGCAGACAAAAATTATATGTAAGTGTTTGATTGGCCCAAGATTTTAGGCCCTTGATTTTGAGTCCATGAAACGCCCAAAAGTGCCCCAAAAATGTGTTTCGGAAATGCCCATAATCGTAATTTTCATATATCTCAAAATCCGTGCGTGATATAAAAAATTCGACTTCATATTTGTGATCAGGAGAAAAAAGTAGCTAGGAAGTGGGTATAACCCGATTTTAGAGGACCTGTAGGAAAAAAAATAATTTTCGAAAATTTTGAGTTCTAGTGGTGACACGTGCCCTCGCCGCGATGCGCCAGGGGCGCAAATTAGTATTAATTTTTCCTGAAATTTTTGTTTCGGCCAAAAGGCCTTTGGGTCTTGGCCTCGTGCCCACCTATGTGTAAAAATACATATACGTTGTCATTTTTCAGCTCTATATCACTCAAGACCCTCTCAAAAACCTCTCTAACACTTAACCAAATATTTCATCCAAATTCAAGTGTCTCAAGCATGATTCCGGATCTTAAGAACTCTCTTCAAGCTTTAAGTCTCCTTCAAGTCTACACCAAGAAAACTCAAGTCTAAGGTATGTGGATTTCAACCATTAGATCCTTTTACCCATGATGCCCAATCTTCCTATCTTATCAAAATTGCATGTTTTCAAGTTGTATTATCTATGGTATCTTCTATTATCAATACAACAAATTTGATTATTAGCGACGAATAATTTTGTCACTTAAAGTTCATATTTCGTCGCAAAAAATATTTTGTGACAAAAAATAATTCGTCAAGCATTCATCCCTAAATCATGGGTCACTAAATGTATATTGAAATGACTTAGTATTTCATCACCAAATAGATCAACATTAACTACGAAAGTATTTATCGTCCCAAAATGTATGGTATTTATGACGAACTTGATCGTCAGATGATTATATTTTTTTTTTTGTAGGTAATAACATTTTTCGTCACTAAACAGGTTATAATGGTGACGTAAATGATCGCGTTACTAACTATTTATTTGAATTAGTGATGATTTAATTTGTCTCTAATCTTTTATGAATTTCGTCATTGAACAAATATTATTTCATCACTAAAAACTACCTTTTACATATGTATTCTCTTTTTTTCACTGAATGTATATATTAGTGAAAATACTATGTTCTTGCAATTTTGTAGCTAAAAACGATCAAATCGTCACTAAAAATACTACATTTACCAGCAAATAAACTTGTCACTAAAAAATGTCATCATTAGTGACATTCATAATTGTCATAAAATACTAAGATAATTTGTAGGTAATAAGTAGACTATTTTGGGACAAAATTTATTTTTTGTCATCAAAATAAATTAGTGACACTACTTTCTTGCAATTTTGTAGTTGAATACGATCATGTTGTCATTAAAAATACTACATTTACCAACGAAATAAATTTGTCACTAGAAAATGTCATATTAGCGATGATCATAATTGTCATAAAATACTAAGTTAATTTGTAGGTAATAAGTAGGCTATTTTGTGACAAAATTTATTTTTGTCCTCAAATGTCATCCTTTTATGAAAAAAATGTGATCGTCCTAAAAAGTGTTAAAAAATAATAAAAAAGTTATACTTTCATAAACAAAATATTTTGTCATTATTAACAAGCAATTTGTGACATTTTATTTCGTAGCTATAGTATTTAATTTCTATTTAGGTAGCTAGGTTTTCGTCAATGAAAATTATGAAATCATATATAAATATATTAAATTTCAATAGAAAAAGTATTATACAAACGAAAAATAATAACATACTAAAAGAAGTAAGATAAGACTAAAAATTCTTTAATAACACCATCATATATTAATTACGAACAACCAAAATGATAAGCATGAGATGATTTCTCGTTACATATGCCTTAAAGAAAAACTAACATTAACTTATTCTCATTCAACCGGAAAGTTTAATTGAGATATGCTAAGCATTAAAAAAACAAAAGTAATAAAATAGAGGTTGTTTCTCAAAATGTCATTGCAAAAACACTTCTAATACACCTCGTCTTGATTTCCACCTTTCATAACGTATGTAAACAAATGAATAATTTTAGATTTTATTTCATAATATGGGTAATTTCACAATAATAAGGCAAATTAAGTTATTCTATTGAATTTTACAACACTGTGAACATGAAACTAGGAGTAACAAATCAGTTTCTTCGAAAGGAGGGACAAAGTTGATGTCTGTAGTAATTTGCCAAAAGTAAAGAAGAATGATCAAATAGTATCACAAGATCAATCAAGGTGCACAAACTTTTTAGTTTCACTCTAGACTCACGCTGTCAGTATCTTCTCTCGTATATTAAGCGACTACAAAAACCCCCCATAATGTCATTAGATCAGCTCTCAACGCCTTCTCCAATAAATTTCTACTAATGTAGTTGAACAAGTCCTTAACGTTATAAAATAACTTGATTCTCAGTTCACAATATTTTATAGGCACGCAAAATTCTATCACAACTTCCAGTTCTCATAAATTTTTTTTGTGACTATAAGCTAACTAGTCCCTATCACTTGAGAATCATGTAATCCTCTCATTCATATAATAATATAAAATATGGAATAAAAATAGACCAACAAATTTAAACAGAGTACCAATTCTACGACGTTTATTTCACGACATAAAACGATTCAGAGGTGTGAAACTAAATGTCTAATTGAGGGAATAAGATCACTTATACTCTTTAAGAGTAGCCTAAATTCAAGAGTACATAATGTTTTGTATATTTCACTAAGTTATCTCTAAATGTTACTCCCTGGTGACTTATTGTCGTGAAAACAGAACACAAAGAAGACTTTATAGTAACTTACTTTTGTTCATGGCGTCATATCCTAATGACTCTGTATCAATAGGTGAATCTATATTATTCTTGAATAGGAAAGCTAATAGTACACAATAATAGTAAACAAAAACTACTAGTTCAGGAACAAGAAAGTTATCATGAAAACTACTAGATAGGTGCTAAATGCTAAAAATTATTTTCTATTTAATAAATGAATTATGATAAAATTTATAACTTAAAATTTACTAATTCTAACCTTGATCAGGATGAACTCATATATTTATGCATTTGTGCCAAAATATCATCTTTGCGTGCCCATACAGCTTCCAATTGTGAATTTAGTGTTTTTATTTGCGACTGTTGATTTTCTACCACAACTTCAGCTGCATCTAGTCGTTTTTGTAAATCATGTTGAACAGTAGCAGCTTCATCTTCGCCTTTTTAAGGCAGTCTTCTAACGCTGATGCTCTCCTTTGTCTTGCATGAGTAGTATCAGGTTTGGGACCATAACCATGACCTTTTATGTACCCTGATCTTGTACCGAGCACAGCATCCCCAATTTCATCAACAGTCATGGACGACACTCCTGAAGAGTATATAGCTTTTAAATCATTCATGCTATTCTGCAAAATAATGTATTTATTTGAAGTTATGATAATAACAAGTATATTTGCATATGCAATTAAAATATCGACTTTCTTACATAGTTTCAGCCTATTCGGATGACCAGCCTTTTTTAGTTGAGTAGTGGGTACTTTCATAGATTTCAATTCTGTCAGGTTCTACCCCGTAATGTTTTTCACCCTACAAAATAAATAAAAAGATGGTCGCATAGGAGGATAGTGAAGTAAGTCTCTTCTCGGTACGTGATCATGAAAAGAGGGTATTCACAATAGGTTCAGTACTTAATCACCATTAGCGAGAAAGGAAAAAACATATAGCTTACAATTTCAGCACGAGCAGCTGCTTTTGAACCCATGAAATGATTGTATTTTAGCTGTGATCGATTGACCTTATTTACCTGACATCGTTTCTACAAAGAATATACAAGTATAATAGAATTAAATATATATAATACTGAAAAAGTTATAGTGATTATTTATTTGAATATGGGTAACCTTATGGTTTGGATCCGACCACATGTCACAAAGCCTATTCCAATTTTCAGAGGACAGTTCTTGAACTTCAATTTTACGAGCATCCTCCTCGGAGCATGCACTTTCAAATAACTTTTTTAATTTATAGCGCCATTATCGACTCCTATTCTTGAGGATATCTTCACAACTATCTTTGACATAACGTTCATCCAAATTAATTTCAAACTTCTCCTGGAAAATTTTTTTTCAGGGGAACACATAAAAATCAAGTTCCCTTTGATGTTTTGAAAGATTAAATACCAAACATCACAATGTTACAATGTTAAAATGTATCGAAATCTTACGCGGCATCTGATCAATGTAGCATCTTTTTCCTCTATTGTGAGTTCCTTCCACTTGTTTGGAAGCGTAAGAAAATTTCGCGCTATTATCCCCAACTCATTTGACAGTTTTGATGACTGGACCGCCTTAATTGGCCTCCCCTTACTAATTGGGATGTCTATCACCATCTTTTTCCCCAAAGTCTTCTTCAGTTTTTCAAGACCTTTTCCCCGAGTTTTTCCTAGACCCTTCTTAATTCTAGTTGAATCATCTGAGTAGGAAAATTTCGTTCAAGATAGTGATATATACATCATAGCACTTTCAAGATTACAATTAAGAACATTATGGTTAAAGTTTAACAAAATCGAAAAGCTTTAATTCTTTACATTTGCACTTCAAACTAAACTAGAAAGTATATATCTAATAGACATCTATTGATTAACATAAGAAATGGTATTACCTGTGGTAGCAGCTGGAGTATATTTATTTGACTCATCGGCAGATTGAGTGGCTGAAACAGTTTCCCAGTAAGTGTTTTTTGTTTATAGATACGTCCCCCAGGTGCCATAGCTTAGTCATATATTCAACTCGAATTTGTTGGCAGTTCTGAGAAGTTGTTGCAATAGGAACAATGTCAGTTGCTAAAAACAATGTCAGTTGCTACAATGCTAATAATACCTCTGTTTCTGAGAAGTTGATGCAGCAGGAACAAAGTCAGTTGCTAAAATGTTAAGAATACCTCTGTTTCTATCAATCACAATATTAATGAGGATCCTACTCATGGTAACTCTACTAATAATAAAAATAGCAACTTTTTCCAGAACAAAGTGATTATGTCGGTATTTCATTGACTCGTTCACCATAGAAAACAAACACTATTTTGGGTTAGAAGATTTTTTAAATCTTTTCAAGATTGCAAATATCAGTCTGATAGTTCAACCCCTTAAGCTAGAAAACTGAACTAAAACTAGTCTAAATGCTTTTCTACTTGTAGAAAACAAGTCAAAGACGAACAAAAACATAAGCCGAGAGACGCGTTTTATTAATTTCTTCAGGAACTGAAAGATGTGAAAATTTGACCTATATGAATTCTAATTTTCACTCAATGCAAAATTGCAGAGCACACTTCCATGTGTATCGACAAGCTTTTCTATAATAAGTTTAAGTAATTTTCTTCACACAAACAGATTTGTTAATAATTGGAGTCTTCCTGTATTCGATTTTTGTCGTATACACATATATCTAATGCATACAGAAAATCAGAGAACTTAATACCTAGCTTTATGGAACAGTTGTTTGATTCATAATGGTATATATTCTTAACACTGTTCAAATAGAGCAAGCAGAATCGTTCATACCTGGTATGCTTCTTTAGGATCAGGAATCCTACTTGACTGTGTGATTAGCTTTTTCTGTTGTTCCATATATATGTTCTTCTGAAATTCAGTTTGGAGCCAAAAGTTCAAAAACTAATAAGCGCCAAAATTTTCTTTTCAACCCAAAGATGGTTCAATTTTTGTGGGACTCGGCAAATCTCCTGAAGAGTTATAGTTTTTATTCCAAAAACGTTGGAAGCCGAGAAGCTTTTTGGAAGATGTAGCAACATATTTTCTCTGTTAGTAAATTAACATATTTAGGTTAAAAGTTTATTTCAAAAAACATTTACAAATAAAGAAGGTAAAAGAAAAGAAGCAGAACAAATTACCACACCACTATTTTATGTCACAACTCAGGCCTAGGGCCTTGACGTGACCGGCGAATGGGGAACCCGAAGGAATCCCAAACAAGCCTCTTACCATATTGTTACACATCCTTGGTCGCGAAAGCAATGTACAACAACACAAGAAACTTAAACAAGGAGAATTGGGATTAAGGGAGAGAGATTAATACTTAAGTAACATGTAAGCAAGGGCAAGGGACTAAGGGAAAGCTTGCATAACATCAACACTATGAGACAAAGAGTCAAGACTCAACACCTAGACTATATAGATAGGAGCGAGGACCAAGACAAAGTAATCGGGCTCACCCTCGTAGTCAAAATAGAATATAAAGAAGAGTGTCTCAATACATAATAGGAGATACATAGACTAGGGTCCTCGAAGTGGAGGACTCACCAACTAGCTTTAGCAGCACCGAACTAGCCACGTGGTGGAGGAGGATGATCAACTTGGGCTCCAGCTCCTACATGGTGATATTATGTAAGCAAGAGTATGCGTTAGTACGTTTGAATGTACTAAGTATGTAGGATGCAATGCATCAGGAGATAGGCATCAACATCAAAATGCATAACATTAAGAAATAGACATAATATAACAATATGACATGTATGATCAATGCTTAAGTAAATCATGCTTAAGTAACTCATGGTTATATAGATATGTGTAGAAGAGACCAAGCTAGATTTCCGAAGTACAAACCCCTTCGTTGGTTGATGATGGTTTCACCCCATCACCCTGGTGGTGAGGTACAAACCCCTCACATGGTTGATGATAATTTCACCTTATCAACCTAGTTACGAGGTACAAACCCCTCACATGATTGATGAGTATAAATCCCCCACCCACCTCGGTTGATGAGTACAAACCCTCACCTCGGTTATCAAGGCACTAGCCACTTGATTAGCTATCAAGGTAATAACCCCCGACAAGGTTATCTGAGCTCTTAGTCCCCTCACATCGGGCATGGTCTAATGCAACACTTTATATAAATTATATCATATACATAAACGTCTTTAATCATCATATAGTCAATCATATCATATCTCATGCTTTGGACCTTCAATCCCTCAAGAAACCATAACCGGACATTTTATCAAACACTTGGCGGGTGTGAAATAGTAGTATAAAACCATGTAATATAGAGATGAAATCATGCAAGAAAATCTATTGTAAAACCATAAATCAATACCTTGCAACACCCTCAAGCAATAAACATCAAAACCCCTCATCAAATTTTACAATAGATCCAAGATTTATAGCTCAAAACATAGCAAAACAATCACAACTCTACATAGTTTTAACATAGTTCATAGACATGTTCATACTAGTAAACCCATTTGTAAAATCAACTTTAAATCATGCAAATTAAGTTCGGGAACCATGGGTGAAAGCACCCAATGGCTAAAACCTACATACCTTAGCTTGGAGATGAGCTTGGTGAAGATTGAAGATGGAGACTTGAAGCTTGAATGAAATCCTTAGATCTTGAAAGAGATTGGGACACTTGAATCTTGAGGAGGTCTTGGGGCTTGACTTGGTTTCCTTGAATTCCAACACGACTTCTTGAAAACCTTGAGAATGGATGGAGAGTTTGATGAAGATTAGAGAGGAATTGAGAGGTTTTTTATTGGTTTTTAGGGCTCAAAATAACTTGACAATGAGGGATTTTCATGTATATAGGTATAGGGTTATTACCCAATTGCCCTAGAGTAAAAAGAACAATTTTCGAAAATTTTTAAACTAGTCCGCGTCAGGTTTGCGTCGCGGACCCTTCGCGGATAGCTAGCAACTGTTTGTGCGAAGTTTCACCAAAAATTAATTTTTTTGGCACAGACAAAGTATACCTTGTAGGTACTCGTTCTCCCACTCAATTTTGCCCTCTGAACAAGAATATAAGGTTGGATTTGCAAAATTCTGCACGAAGTTTGAGATATTGAAAAAAATGCATCATAAGGTCTTTCTGAGCTACGTGGAGGGGTGTTTAAATATCCTTGATTTGAGATATAAGGGAACTACGATTATAGGGGCATTCTTAGGCAAGTGTTGGGCGTTTCAATATCTCCCCCTTGGAAACATTCTTCACCAAATGTCAAGGAGACATATATAAGAAGAGTAATCATAAAGAAATCAGCCCCAACAAGAATGCAACAATGCACTTAAACACTATTTCCGAAAACTCAACACAAGTGTTAAAATCATTATGAACTTGTCAACATAAACATGAATGCATGCAATAACATAGGGGCTGAAACATAAGACTTGAAATCACAAAAAAGAGATTTGACATGTTACCATAAACTTGAATAGAATGAAGGAGGTACAGATATTGCTTTTCCATGCCCGCTCCATCTCCCCGAGAGAGACTTTCGACTTAACTATTCTTCCAAAGGGCCTTGAGAACACTACACCCTTATCAATCAACTTCTTCAACCATCTAATACCTCCACCGGGACCTCTTCCTAAGTAAACTTATCCTCCACAACACCTACAATATTACGAGTTCTATAGCATTAGAGTCACCACCACATCCCTTCAACCTAAAAGCATGAAAAATCGAAAAAATCATAACCATATCCCCAGGTAATTCCAATCTTTAAGCAACCTTACCAATTTTCCTCTACTATAAGAACTCACAACCCTAAACTCATTGTCAACCTTAATCACACATAGTCCATTTGGTACCATGAACCACTATCTCCCGCTTGGGAGACAACCTCCACTCTACCATCTTTCACCCGAAACTTCCAACTCTAATAAGGCGAAATCCAAGCTTTGCTTAATCTAGAGCCCCTTCAACCAAAGAAAATTGGAACCACCAAGAACACTATACTACCATTCTCAACTTCCCTCAACCTAACTTTCAATCTAACCAACCGAGTGACCCCACTAGTTTCACAATTATCCACATATGCTAGGCTACCCATATACACCCTACTTAGAGCATCAACCACAACATTAGCCTCAATGGGGAAATAATGCACACTCATATCACAATCCTTAAGGAGTTTTAACCACCTTCTTGTTATCCTCAACTCACACCTATCATATTTAGCAAACAACCTCTCATCCCCCAAGACTGGCAACACTACCCCCAAATGATTCACAAGCTCCAGTTAAATCAATGCACCACCACTAGGGACCACCACCAACATGTTAAGGTAGGGTTTTAAGATCCTATTCATGAAATCCATAAACATAGCCAGTGCATAAGTCAATCAAACAACTCCACCAATACTCAAAATGCTCATTCCTGGTCCGAAAAGACACTTAGGGATATCACCTACCCTCATCCTTACTTGGAGAAAAAAACCTGAACCAAAAATCAATTTTAGAGAAGTGGCTAATCCATTGTAGTTGACCAGATAGATCGACCATCCTTAACCACCATATTACAACCTTACGGATTCTACACTTATTGAAAGCATGATATGAAAGTAGCCCAAACCACCCCAATACCTCCAACCTATCAAGCTAAGATCAACATGACCACAAAACAACACCTCATGCAAATGGGGCAACCCCTATAGACCCCTCCTAGCCATAATAGACTCACGTAACCCTCTGAGACACACACATGGGTCCTATTACCATAAAGGAATAACACAAGAAATAACAACTCCCGTATCTATCAAATCACCCTATTCAAAATGTTGGTCACAACATTGGCCTTAGTTAGGGTCAACTAAGTCATAGGAGAAGCAATAGAAGGGAACCTATTCACAAACTCCTGTAATAGCCCGCTAAGTCCAAGAAGCTCCTAATATCCGATGAAGTAAAGGTCTAGGCTAATCTCTAATCACCTTCGTCTTACTAGGTCTACCTTAATACCATCACCCGACACCACACGACCTAGGAAGGCAACCTCTTACAACCCAAACTCCCATTTATCCTATTTGGCATCCATCTTTCTTCCTTAAACTTTGTAGTACTACCCTCAAATGACTCGCATGTACTTCCTCACTTAGGGAAACGAACCATCATACCAAAACCACCATAAACCTAATAGAGCAGGGACTAAAGATCTTATTCATGAGACTTATAGGCATGGCGTGTGCACTAGTCAAACCAAAAGACACTACCCTTAATTCAAAATATCAGAAAGGACTCTCAAGAACTCACTGATTACCAAAAGCATTTGAATAGAAAATACCTTAGGTTCAACACCCCTAACTCTCTCAAGATGATGAATGAAACCCTTAGGGATCAATTGTACCTTAAGACAAGAAATAGACCTACCTCCTAAGCTACTACTTGATAACCTCACACTCAAAGACGGGCTCATTAGGGAATCAGGATCTAAGTCTATGGGTCCTACCATCCTTGAAGACACAACATGCATGCAACCATTCCATCCCAAGTATGACATCAAATCCACCACATCTACTCCGACAAGCCACTAGGCAAGACTTAATGCAATACGAACACGGATCAATACCTATGAACCTTCAAGCAACAATACACTCAACAAAAGGATGGAAACAAAAGGTCTACACAACAACTTGGGCACACAAGAAGCCCCACTACCAACCAAAACGAATAGAGAAGAAATAGTGGAACACTGGGCCTAGCAATGCATGCACAACAAAGACAAGGAAACTTTAACTTACCAGTAATAGCATTGGGCGCCTCATCCCCTCCTTGAGCCTCTTGACCAACATCATCCCCTTTACTCTTGTATCAACCATATGGGCAATCCATAATTCTGTGCTATCTCACCACATCCAAAGCATACTCCCGTGTTCCTCCAACACGGGCCACCATGGTCCATCCTACATATAGGGCACTTGGGATTAGTCATCCCCCCATAAAATCCTTTTCTCTTATTGCATTTACGAGGGCAATCCTTAACCTTATGACCCATCTCCCCATAACCATAACAAGTATTTGTACCTCTCAAGCATGGGCCATCATGGCCTCTACCATATTTTGGGCACCTAGGATAAGGTACCACACCACCACCACCTCTATACTTAGGGGTTTGGAATTTACCCACATTACGGGCACTCATGGCCTCACTACCTCCCCTCTCACCTCTAAAAGTGTTGAGAGAACACATTTGTTCATTGAGTTTGGTTGACAATGTTGTCACCGCTTTGGCCATTATCCATAGAGCATTACGAACCTCCGCATTCGACATATAGCCATCTTGAGTAGCTGGAGACATATCCTGAAATGTAATGGTTAGGGGTTAGCAATAAGCCCGAGGGGATCTAACTCTATCGCACGATATAGATCAGGAAGAAGTAAAACATTTCCTAGAATGTCTCATAGCCTCCTATTCATTATTGTGGTACACAACACAACTATGAATAAGACTCAAATCGATGCAGTGTTAAACTCTGAGGATCTATTAACCTAGTGCTCATATACCATCTTTGTCATGACCCACTGGCGATGGGGAACCCAAACCCAAATAAGCCTCTTAGCATATCATTACACATCCTTGGTCGCGAAAGCATGTAAAACAACACCAAGAAACTTAAACAAGGGGAATTGGGACTAAGGGAGAGAGATTAATACTTAAGTAACATGTAAATGTTTAGAAAGCAAGGGAATAGGACTAAGGGAAAGATTGCATAACATCCACACCCAGAGACAAAGAGTCAAGACTCATAACATAGATACATAACACATCCAACAACACCTCTACTACATATATAGGAGCGGCGGCTAAGACAAAGCAACCGAGCTCACCCTCATAGTCAAAATAAATGTAAAGAAGAGTGTCTCAATACATAATAGGAGAGACAAAGATTAGGGTCCCCGAAGTAGAGGACTCACTAACTAGCACTAGTAGCACTGAACTAGCCACGTGAAGGAGGAGGATAATCAACTTGGACTCCGGTTCCTACATGATGATATCATGTAAGCAAGACTATACATTAGTACGTTTTGAATGTACTAAGTAAGTAGAATGTAATGCAACAAGAGATGGGCATCATAATCAAAATGCATAACATTAAGCAATAGACAATATACCAATATGACATGTATGATCAATGCTTTAGTAAATCATGCTTATATAGGACAGCATATGTGTAGAAGAGACCAAGCTAAATTTTCAAAGTATAAACCCCTTGGTTGGTTGATGATGGTTTCACCACATGACCCTGGTGGTGTGGTACAAACCCCTCACATGGTTGATGATAATTTCACCTTATCACCCCGGTGAAGAGGTATAAACCCCTCACATGGTTGATGAGTACAAACCCCCACCTTGGTTGATAAGTCAAACCCCCACCTTGGTTATCAAGGCATTAGCCCCTTGATTGGCTATCAAGGTAATAACCCCCGACAAGGTTATCCAGGCTCTCAGTCCACCTGGATCAGGTTTGGTCTAATGCAACACTTTATATAGATGATATCATACACATAAGCTTCTTTCATCATCATATATTCAATCTTATCATATCTCATGCTTTGGACCTTCAATCCCTCAAGAAACCATAACAGAACATTTTATCAAACACTTGGCGGGTGTGAAATAGCAGTATAAAATCATGTAATATAGAGATGAAATCATGCAAGAAAATCTATTGTAAAACCATCGATCAACACCTTGCAACACCCTCAAGTAATAAACATCAAAATCCCTCATCAAGTCTTACAATAGATCCAAGATTTATAGCTCAAAACATAGCAAAACAATCACAACATTACATAGGTTTAACATAGTTCATAGACATGTTCGTACCAGTAAACCCATTTGTAAAATCAACTTTAAATCATGCAAATTAAGTAAGAAGGAGGTTAGGGCACCATGGGTGAAAAGACCCAATGGCTAAAACCTACATACCTTAGCTTGGAGTTGAGCTTGCTGAAGATTGGAGATGGAGACTTGAGGCTTGAATGAAATCCTTAGATCCAAAAAGAGATTGGGACACTTGAATCTTGAGGAGGTCTTGGGGCTTAACTTGGTTTTCTTGAATTCCAACAACACTTCTTGAAAACCTTGAGAATTGATGGAGAATTTGATGAAGATTAGAGAAGAATTGAGAGGTTTTAGGTTGGTTCTTAGGGCTCAAAACAACTTGACAATGAGGGATTTTCATGTATATAGGTATAGATATATAATTAATTGCCCAAGAGTAAAAAGAACAACTTTCGAAAATTTTTGAACTAGTCCTCGTTAGGTCGGCGTCGCGGATAGCTACTGTTTTTGCGAAGTTTCACCAAAATTTTTTTTTCTTGGCACGAACAAAGTATACCTTGTAGATACGCATTTTTCCACACAATTTTGCCCTCTGAACAAGAATATGAAGTCGGATTTGTGAAATTCTGCATGGATTTTGTGATATTGAAAAAAACATGCATCATCGAGTCTTTTCGAGCTACGTGGAGGGGTGTTTAAATATCACCGATTTGAGATATGTCACGGCCCAACCCCGGAGCCATGACTCATGCCGTTTAGGCACTTAACCCAATATTAATCGCATAACCACAACTCGAAGTCCAAGAAATCTACCGAAATTTCGGCAGAGTTCCCTCTGTTTTTATGCCCTATCCTCACCTGCAGCAGCTCCCAGAATATACAAACAACACATATACACATATATACGTA
>JAPFFP010000113.1:10680004-10706150 GCA_026153255.1 Solanum medicagineum | reverse complement strand
GTTTAGAAACCAGGAGAGCAAGGTTCTTTGGGTGGTGTTGAAGCTAATCCTCAAGCTCGTCGTCTCAGTTTCGCTGCCTCCAAAAAGGTAATACTCTATCTTCTCCTTCATGTCGAGCTTCAGGGATTGTGGTTGAATGTGATTGTTGATTTTTGTGTACATTAGTTGATTTCTCATTTAAAATGTCTTGTTCGAACCGGATGATATTGTTAGTTGTTGTTAATATCTTGCTTACGTTTAATTTATTGACTGGAAATCTCCGTTGTAATGAGTGAATATTGCGGTGATGTTGTTGGTTGTTGTTAAGATGGTTCGTATTCACTGTTTGTCTGTGTACTCTGTTGTTCCAGTTAACTTTGAGTTTTTCTTTGATGCATGTCGAAATGTTTGCTAAAACTAGCCTCGAAGTTTAATTGCTGTAAGGATTCACTTCAGTACCTATTGTTGTCTTATACTCCTGTGCAGATTGTTCTGTTTTCAAGCTTGAAGTTCTGGAATACATGTCTGTCCCAAGTTTGTGATTGCCTTAAATATGACCTGTTAGCATGCCATAGCTCACTTTTGAATGTCAACTTCCTATCTTTATGTCCCGTTAAGAACATAGTTTGTCAGTATGCTAATTGAGTTATTTGGAGTTGTCATAGTTTGGCATCACGGTATCTTAGCCTAAGGGAGGATTGGAATCTGGATTTCTAAATCTATTCTTTCGATTTCAAGTACTTGTTCTAGTCTCGCATAAAGTATGTATTTGTTTCTTATGCTTGTATTGTCAATAAGTTTTGGGGTTTAACTTGCATTTGATTCTCTTCATGTGTCGAAACTGAGTACTCGAGTTTTTTTAGTTCAGTTATTTGCAATAGATATGGACTCTTTCAATCAATTTGAGTTCCTGCATTTCCACCTAGTCTGTGGGCTGACTTTTTTTTGATTAATTGTATCGTCGGTGAGTTGTTCTGATGTTTGTTCAAAGTTTGAGTTCTAGCATCTAAGCTCAAATAGATTCACTGTCACAGTCAGTCGCCTTTGCCTCTATAAAAAATGTGCCTAGAGTCCTGAGTTTTTTTCTTTTTTTTTTTTTTCATAAAAGGTAATACATGTCTTCATTATGTCTTTCCTTAAAAGCATGCTTCTGTTCACTGATTTTCTTCTTGTAAGGTATAGCTGCTGTTGAGATAACGATATTGAGTTACGCTATTAGCATCTCTTGTCGTGTTCTCGATAATTGCAAATCCAGGATCTTATGAGTCAAGGCATGTATTTTCGAGTCACTGATAGCTCTTTGTCATTTTTGATTGCGCATTGTTTCTGAGTCTAGAACCTAAGTCTAAAGACTTCTCTTCTGGTGTCTGTTTCTGCCAGCTCACTAAAAGGATGGAAATGATCTCTCTCTTGCTTAGAAATTGGCCTGGTCACGAGTTTTTGTTCGAAATAGGAGTTTATTTTGTTTAACGAGCATGAATCTGTTAAGTTATTAGGAGTCAGGACCAATGCTGAGGTAACCATTGTTTTCCAAAAGTATGCTGTCAGTTTGTTACTGATGTTTCTGGGCTCCGAAATGCTGTGAGTTTGCTCTCTAAGAATATGATTTGTCTAGAGTGTTGTCAAGTGGCCTGCTCTTCACATCTGCACTCCTTAGTTTTTTTTTTATATAGTTGCGTATACCTTTGTTGTATTAAGCCGTATGATGTTTAGTAATTTGTTTTGAATTTAAGGCTGTTTATAATCTTATGTGTCACTGCTGGTTTTTGGGGAGTCGAAGGGCTTGCTTATCATTTGTTATACCTCTTACTAATCCTTAATCTTTTTTTCTTTGCATGAACAATGCTTCGAGTCATTTTGGACTCCTCCAACCTCTTGCATTCCTTGGGCCACGGAGGCCCACACTTCCTCTATTCGAGTCACCCAAACTCCAAGAGCAATAATTGCGAGGCAAAGGCCCCAAATCTCAACAAAGACTCAAACGGGATAAAGGCCCACTTCAATTCTCTTTTCATGTTATTTTGCTTGATGTTATTTGGATGCTAACATTTTATTCTATTGGTTTCGATCTAATTAGAATCCTCAAGATGTCAAACCATTTATGTTACTTTTGTTTAACTTTATTTTATGCTAAAAAAATGATTTTAGTACGTTTGTTCAACTTTCAAATTTGGTCAATTTTCCAAATTTGGTCAAATGATTTTAGTTCAGTTGAGTCTAGTTAAATCTTTTGAGTTGAGTCAAAATCTTTCAATAAATAAATAAATGAATAAATAATTTTATGAAGTCAAAGTTAGTCAAATTACTTAATCGCCGGATAACTGCATTTAGCAGTCATTTCAAGTGCTTGAAACCTTCTTGAAATGGAAATGTGAACCCGAACCTATTTCTCTGAATTTTAAAAGATTTTCTGTTAGTCTTTTAAAATATTTTAATGGTTTCCTAATTATCCGTAAAATTAGGTGGCGACTCTGTGTCTTGTCTTTTCGAATTTCGAAAATTGGTTTCCTCAAATTAATTGAGTTTTAAATCGATTTATCGATTTTTGAACATATTTTCATTTTTCTTTAAAAGTCGGTCATTTTCCGGCGTAACACCATGTTATAACTTACATGGTTTATGTTGGTTAACAGTATCTCCTACAAAATTTTATGATTTCCTCATATATTATGACTATGATTATGATTTAAAGAAGAATGCATGACCTTGTACTATATTTTATAAAATTACATGATCAGCTTTATGTTATGCTTCTTTACATTGCATTATAAAGTTTTTAGAATTATGCTATTAATTAGTTATATTCATTCATCTTTCCTCATATGCAATACATTTCGAATACTAACCGCATACATTTGTCTATATTGTTTTATTATATAGGTTCTGGCATACATCCATCGGAATATAGTTAGAATAGATTCCTATCAGCCTCGTATAGCTTTTGGTGAGTCCTCATATTTCAAGGACATTGCCACACTTATGTTTCCTTTATGTCATTTCTACTTTATTTACTTCAGTTTGTGATTGCTCAAATAAGCTAGGGTTTGTCCGTTCTATGCATCATGTAGCAGAGGCTCAATGTCACATTAGTATTTCCGCATTATGGTCTTTGTACTTAGTTTTCCTTATATGACAAGATTATCTTTTTGAGACTTGTATTATACTTTCATATTATTTCACTTATGTTGTTATCTTAGTGTCACGTTATGACCTGTGGTTAAGCTTAGAGTCTCGAGAAATTCGAGGTACCATATCACATCTAGGAAATAGTCTTGGATTGCGACACTCAATAAATCTCTACATCGACTATTTCAGTTTAGGTTTATGAATTTTAATGTCATATCAAACAATGGGTAAGCTTGGAATCACTTTGTGACTGTAAGCACCATACTATGGCTAGAGGGTAGCCTCAGATCATGACAATTATCATTGGCCTTATGTATTATTGGGCTGATTTTTGTGCAGATTGCTCTATATAAAGACCTTGTTCGACCATGCGGCTTTCCTCATCAGTTGAGCATATGACAGTCCTATTGGCTCAAGTAGTTTAGAAGTATATTTACATGAGTTATATCGAGTGCACTCTGTCAGGTGGGACACCGAGTGTCTGTCGCACCTCACGATGTTTGGAGCATGACATGTTTAATCATATTATCAACATGATACCCATGTTAGATCCCTTTTATTTGATAAAAAGTCCACCAAAGTGTATTCTTCTATTTAAAAATTTATTTATTTTAAAGTTGGAACTCCCATACTTGTTAATTTTTTGTGTCAAATGAAACTACATTACATATATTAAGAATAAATGAATTTTTAGTAGAAATTAGTAGCCATGTGTAGAAACTAGTAATTTACCCACAATGTGAATCTTAGTAGAAGAAATGGATTTCGTACTTGCATTTGCTGGATTTCAGCAGTATCCTTATCAAGAAGAAGCTGGTTGATTACGATGTAGCATATTTGTAAAACTGTCTGTTCGAAAAACAATTCTACTAAACTTGATGAATGCAGTCACAGACAAAATGTTAAGACGGCTTAAGCATTCAGTTCATTGGTTGAATTTTAGCAAAACGTTATGTTACGATGGAGTGCCGTAAAAACATTCATTAACATCAGACACAACAGAAAGAAAACAATAATAAAAAAGAAAGATGCAGCGCAGTTATATAAAACCTAAACTAAAAACTAACACACTTCATCGCAATAGAATCTTTGTGATGCCTGCCTTCTTTTTTTGGGTCATCCTCCAGCAAGCCAGTAAACATACAAACATTACCTGAAATAACTAGCTTTTCCCCAAAACGGGAAACGTAAACTTTTGTAGTGGGAAACCAATTACCAAAGATCTGGGATAGAGAGTATACAATGATTACAACAAAATAGCCTAATTCTAAAAAATACAACCATAAACAATTGGAGAAGATCAACAAAATTACAGGAATATATGCACAAAGAAACATAACAAGCAGAATGCTATTGACAGCATTTGTACATTGGAACACAGACCTGACTAAAAATCAGTCTATTGTTATTTTTGCCGGGAAGTAAATTCCACGAGCCTGGTCTTCTACAGCAATGCCTTGACAATGAACTAATCTTATGACACTATCAGCAATATGTTGGAACCTGCTTTGGACATCCATAAAGCTCCTACAGAGAACCTTCTCAACCCAATCCACAACAGCTTCCTTTCTGTCTGATAACCAAGCAGCAGCAAGTATCTGTATCATTACTTCTGAGTCAATCTCCAGCTCGATATCAGCTCCAACAATCTTCTTGAGGTTCATGTCAATTTCCTTCAAGATTTTCGCAGCTAGAGCTCCAAAATCAAATGGCTTGAAGACCACATTATCGTCCATTTGCTCCAAGATTTCTTCCAACCATGCTTTTGACACTTCAGAAGCAGAGTCACTGTCACACTCGTCACATTCATTTTCCTCCTCCATCTCTTCCACAGGCAAATTCAAATCAAGAGAAGATTTCGGTACAGTGCACACACGTTTTGGCATTTGAAGCAACTTGTCATGGTTTGAGTCATTGTTGTCAGTCTGCTTTCTTTTATATGCAGAGAAAGATTCTAATGTTCTGTCTCCTGAAGTAATCCACAAATTTGTATTCTTCACTTCAATCCTATTTCGATTGCCAGATCCAATCGCTATCTGCATCTGCAAGTTTTTGGCTGCCAATATCTTTTCTTCTGAAAACTGAAGATACTTTTTACTGGAAAAGAAATCTTTAGTAACTTTTGCAGATTTAGAGGTAATCACAAAAATCATATTATTGATGCTGATTTCCTTCCCGTGCAAATTCAAAAATTTACCAGTTCTGATAGCGTGAGATAAGCTATTCTGAACAAGAAAATCAGCCTTCTCTATGTTCTCAAGAAACACAATAGAACAACGCTTTTTGCTTAACTCCTCTGCAATGTAGTCAATCACTGTCTTTCCCCTAAGATTCACATGACCATTTCTTATATTTTGATGGATAAGCAGAGAATTTGAGCAGCTAATCCCATCGCTCGAGCTCAGATCCACGGAGAGCAGGCTATCATAGCTACCAAAGACATTCTCAGCAAGAGCTTTTGCAATTTTTTGTTTCCCCACTTTGTCAGGTCCAAGGAAGCTGAGCCAGATATTTCCTTTGCTAGAGTGTTGACTCCTTCCATTACCACTTCTGCAGCGAGAGACAGTATGACTGACGGCATAAATGGCTTCCTCTTGCCAATATACATGTTCAGAAAGAGCTTTATAAAGGTTCTTAAAGTCTTTGAGATCCAAGTCCTTGTCTAACTGAAGAACAGAAGAAGAAATTGATCCTGAAAAGTAATGAAGGCGCTCCGGATTCTCGGGAAAACTGGGTTTCCAAAGTTCTCTTACAGTGGATATGCAAACGGTTCCCAACCCCAGGTCTGTGCTAACAGAAGCTTTTGAGGCAGATAATGATCGATCAAGGGGCCGGCTCAAATCACAGAGAGCATGACCGTAATGGGTCCAGATATTTTCCATCTTCAGATGCTGTGTTTCTAAACTCTGAGCTGGTACTTCAGCTCGGGAATCAGAATCACCTTCAGACACGACTGATTTTGACATGGTATTTTTGGTCGAGGAGGTATTTTGCAAGTCTGATGACATTGAACTTTGACAAGTAAGTCTTGCATCCAACAATGAATCTTGAATAGTAAGTCTTGCATCCAACAATGAATCTTTCTTTCTGCTTTCGCCCCCAGCAGCAGAACTCTGAATGATGCCCAAATTCGGAAGATGTGACCTGGCTTGCAAAGCATCTGGTTGAAATAAATGTATGTGGTGAAGACGCTGGCATATATCATTCCACTTCTTTTGCAATCCCACCAGTCTGGCATTTAGTAAACTGCAGCCTTCATCAGCCTGCACTGAATTGATAGAGCATATATTCACTGAAAGAGTTACAAGCTAATCATCCACAAACTTTTAGCCATAATGTAAGTAAGATCACAGGAAAGAAGAAAGAATTTGACTCTGAAGGACATACCTCTACCCCAATTAGTCCCCTGCTTGGACCGCATTCAGCCTTTTGTAACCAAGAAGATAAATGTGCTGCATGCTGATCAGTAACTGAACCAGTGGATCCTCTCAGCACAGTTGAAACTTCTTGCTCATACTTTTCATTGCAAAGGTTACATCTAGCTGTAAATTCATTTTTGTTTATCCATGAGTTTTCAGACTCAGATGATGTGGTAAAGAACCCGCCAAAGGGAACAAATGACCCCATCAAGCTGCAAATGTCAGTACCAGACCGTGAGAGCCAATGGACACACAAAGTCAAAAGCTAAGATGTAATAACACACTTTAAACCTCTTAAGCATATTCCCTGAATCAACACAAACAACTCTGAAACCAATACACTCAGGAGGGGTTTTACTGGGTGGATTAGAGAGCAAACGGAGACACAGTGAAGAAAAAGAAATAAAACAGAAACTTCTTTTGACATACACACCCGCATAAAGCATTTTGTTGTCCAATTTGTTAGTGTGCACGATAAAAACAGGATTCATGCTTTTAATGTGACAAACCCTCGAAGACTCAACAGCTGCAGTTAAACTTTCAATAATGGTCAAACTTGAGCCACACAATCGAATAATCCAAGACTTCAGGGTTCAAAGCTAAAACTTAGGCAGATACTTCTGTTATGTACCACACAAACATAGACTAAACACACTAACAAATCAACAAAAAGGAGACAGTGTCACAGATCGACAAAACGAAACATTCAGAGGACAGTGTATGGTGTTCTAAGCATTGAAATTATCCCTTGGATGCTGAAGCCTCTTTCTTTAGATATGCTAAACCATGTCATCAAATTGTGCTCCTTTACATCGAAAGAAAACCTGACCACTGAGTTCTACACATCATAAGTACAATAAACAAATATGTTTGATTATTTTGTCTGTTTTGTGCAATACTACACAATTGAACGAGTTCAACTTTTCAAGGAAGGAAATAATGGAGCACAGTCTGCCTGGTACATAACTTAGCTAGATAATAAAGGGAATGTGTAATATAGAAAAAAATTAAAATGGATTATCAGCAAAATATGACAAAGATAGTGCACAAAATTTTTAATCTACAAAGTTGATTGTCCAGAATAAAGCAACACGTATATCTTATACTTAAAAGGAAAATGCTTTGACGAAAAAAAATGGGATAAGATTGTTGTAAATGCCATATAGTCCTTTATTACGCTTCTGTTTTCAAAGACTACTCTTGCATTAACCAACATGTAAAAGAGCCTACAGATTTTATAATCCAGTAAGGGAAATGCTTAGATCATGTGAGGCCTGTTGCATTCCCTTTCCTGACCATACAAATATATTCTGTGTTTGCACTTTATTATGTCGTACGATGTTTGCTTTTGATACTGACTCTTTAAAGAAGTGAAAGGTCATGAGACATTTATCAACTATTTACAAAGATAAAAAGAAAAAAGAGTTAAGCAACATAATATTCCCTGTGACACCAGTACCAATGCTAAACTCTGACCCCAACCCCCTGGTAAATGGTACAAAAATTTGTTCAAGTTTATTTCACTCTTGACTTAAGGGGTGGTGAATACAATGGGTATGCAAGGCTAAGAAGCAAGAAGTACTCCACAACCAATATACGGCAGAAATCAGTTTAATCTGCAAGCATGTGATGCAACTAACTTAGTAATAACCTAATACTCCCTCGGTCTCATTTTATTTGGTACCCTTTCCTTTTTGATCCGTCCCAAAAAGAATGTCACCTTACTTTAGTTGGAAACAATTTAACTTTAAAATTCCCCTTTTACCCTTAATGAAATGATTCTCAACCACACAAATATCTCAGAATAATTTTAGACCACAAGTTTCAAAAGTCTTACTTTTTTTGCTAAACACCGTGCCAAGTCAAAGGGTGCAACATAAAATGGGACGGAGGGAGTAACCAAGATTTGGTGAGGCTAAAAGAATTAAGGATAAACATTCGAACAGATTCTGTAGTTACTAAGAACATCTAAAGCAAACATGTTTTTCTACTATATGAGGTTATACACTGGAAAGTCC
Source organism: Solanum medicagineum (assembly GCA_026153255.1). Taxonomy (NCBI): domain Eukaryota; kingdom Viridiplantae; phylum Streptophyta; class Magnoliopsida; order Solanales; family Solanaceae; genus Solanum; species Solanum medicagineum. The sequence continues at coordinate 10,697,608 of JAPFFP010000113.1, read as the reverse complement.
ATCTAGAAGTAGATCCACATTTAATAAATTGTGATAGGGAATAAAATACGATTGAGGTATCCTTCTTATAAATTTATCCACTATGTGCTTCCACCAGCAACAACACCAGAAAACCTGTACCTTCTTCCAGTATGAGATATATTTGAACTAATCATTAATAAAGCAATGTAGCAGAACAAAAATTACTATTGATTCAAAAGCAAAGCTAGAATTTTGAGTTTATGGGTCCTTGATTCTAGAAAAAGAAAATTATTGGGTTCTTAATAAATTATTTATACATATTAATTGGATCTTTTAACACAAATATAACATCAGCACCAAAAACTCTTGTTCTGCCGACCCCGTAGTTGAATAGGCCCATGACTATTTGATAAGTCAAAGAATCATTCTATTCATGTTGCACCAAAGATGGTGTCAAAAGTATTCACGTATACTGCATAAAAGCATCCAAAACAGCAAAATTGCATTGGCAATCATCCCTGACCAATTACCCTAACAAAGAACACTTCGTATTCATGGTTCTCAAGCAACTCACCTCCAGTCCCAAATGAGAAAACTTCATGGTATACTTCTGAAGTTATGATGTCATAAATAATGATAGTTCAGTTTTATGACATGTCAAACTCCGTTAAGGTACAACCATATTGACAACGTCTCAAGTGTATAAAAGAATTTGAGACTTGTCATATCCAGATTAAAAAAAATGAAAAACATCAGCAGTCATCGGTCATGTGCTATAAAGCATTATAATAGCATCTCCTAAAGAAAATGCAATAGAATACCAAAAAAAATCCCACCTGGATCTGGAAGGTAGTCCTCCAATAGGAGTAGTGGATGAAGTAATGGGCAGGAGATGTAAATACCAGTCTTTCTGAATTGTAGGGAACCGAGCCAAGAACTTCATATAAATGTCATAACTTGTTGCGGCTCCAACTAACCAGAGTCTCCCACAATGAACTTGCACCAATTTAGTGAACCAAGAAACGATATAGCTCACTGATTCCACTGACCCATCATCAATAAACACCTTCAATGCACCATAATTTACTATAATTCCAGATCCTGTACAACACTCTACAGCATCAGTCACTTCTTTAAACTTCAAGCTGATCATTTCTTCAGTCCCATCTTCGTCAAGGAACTCAGAAATTTCTTTTTCAATAGAAATTACACTCAACCCCTCAATTTCATCAGGCAAAACACCACTTTTACCTTTCTGTACACAATCAATGAAGCTGTAAAGTGCATCAGTTGCACAAATTCCGATCAACAACGGGTTTCTACAACTTTTCTTCACAAGAATCTCACCGATTCTTCTAGAGTTCTCATCAATATTCCCCTTACAGGAAACGCCAGAAAATGGGAAGTTAAGCCCACTTTTGTTAAGCCCCGAATCGGTTAGATTACAAAGAAACAGCGGCGGGCAACGAGTCTTGGAAAACCTAGAAATAGCCGGTGGATTCAGAAGTGCAAGTTTTATATCACAACTTCGAAAACCCGCTTCCCCTAATACTCGGCTCACAATCGGGTCATCCAAAATGGACAGTATAAAATGCTTCAGTTCAACTTTTAGAGTAGAAATCGAGAAGTTAGAGGAATTCTGTTGTTGAAGTTGTTGATAGATGTGGAAAGTATCAGGATGCCTTCTTTGGTTAGCTTGTGACCGCTTGATTGCTGCCATGAGAGAATTCGAAATAGGCGGCTCGTCTAGGGTTTTGGCCGTGGGCAAACGATCAAGAGAAACGCTGACGCTGAGTTCTAAAGCTCTAAATTGCAGCCGCGGGGAGTACGCGCAGCTGCGAGCACGTGCACACGCGTCACGGAGGGTAGATGATGGAAGCGCAAGAAGCGCAGAAACGGCGTGGAGAGATGTAGTCTGCGCGTGGCTCCGGCGACGAGCGACGGCGACTGCATCGTCTAGAGCACGCGCCGCCTCCTCCGTCAAGCATTGCTTGGCACTGCTCACCGGCGTTGGCATCACCGGTAAGCTCCTATTATGTAACAAAATATACTAAAAAATAGTCAGTAATTTGTTAAAATTAAAATATTTCCTTTTCTTTAAAGCAACGCTTGAAGTGAAAAATAGTAAAAAACTCCAAGAGTGTTCATTTCGGGAACTTTTGGAAATATTTATTGAAGCAGAGAGGAATTTCTTCTCTTTTTATCTTTTTTCATTTCTGTATGAGGGTGGGCCAAATCATTAATAATGGAACAAATACAGTGACAAAAAGGCCCTAGGGTATAAATTCTGAGTACATTTCAAAAGAAGAAATATCTTTTCCACTGCTTTTATAGATTTATGGCTATTCAGTGCATAGAATTTTTGGTTAACATTCATAGTGATAAGAGGAGACATGAGATGCCGTGTCCACTAGATAAGAGAAATGGGACCATGGACACAATATAGCTAGAGGCACCAACGTCACATCAACCTTTTCAAACAAAGATAGAGGGTGTCACTAGTGGAAATAGGTCAATTCCTAGTTGGGATTTCCTAAAGATTTCATCTGATATGGTCGAAGGGGAAAATGATGAATGATAAAATCATAAATTGCCACCATCCTTTGCGATATATTAAGGGCCTTCTTTATATTTGGATTTGGGTAATTAGATATATTATATTCTCCGATTTATTTGATTGGCATATAATTATTTGGTTTTGGTCATGTAATTGTTTGATTCATTAGAATCATGTAACTTCCAAGAAGTAGTTACATTTTTTAATTCACGTAAATTACTTATAATTATATAGTGTAATTACAAGTTATTTATTTTTAAATTATTTTTATTTATTATTATTATTATTTTTATATAAAAAGGAATATCGATACTCCTGTCAAGAGGTCAGAGAAGTTAGATTTAAGGGTTACATGTAAGAGTAGAGGTACACCAAAGAAGTATTAGAGGGAGGTGATCTGACATGATATGGCGAAACTGGATCTCACCGAGGACATGACCTAAGATAGAAAGGAGTAGAGGTCGCGAATTAGAGTAGCAGGCTAATAGAGTAGTAGGGTTAGGTGGATGTCTGGCCTTGGGGTATAGTAGGGTAGTAGGAATAGTCATGTTTGTATATCCTGTGTCATCAATACTCAGCATATATGCTGATTTTATCATATTTACACACTATATGTTTTTTTCGTTGTTAATCGTTCTTTTTCTGTTTCATTTCTTTTCCTTTTCTTTCCCCATTTTTTCCATATCTAGTTTATTCTACTTATGAATTTTTGAGACGAGGATTCTCAGGAAACAACCTCTCTACCTTATAAGATAGTGGTAACGACTACATACATTCTACCCTCCCCATACCCCACTTGTGGGATTCCACTGAGTGTGTTGTTGTTGTTATTATTTTTAATATTTTCTAAAAATGTATTTTTTAAAAATTTATGCAATTTATATTTCACTTGCTTCTCATTCTCAACTTTTACTTAATTTGATTTCATGTAATTTCTTGTATTATTTATTTTTTATTTATTTTATGTTTATTTTTTTCATTAGTTTAATTGTATCGATATTTTAATTTTTGGATTAAAGTAGAATTCACTATTGAATAAGATTATAGAGTTAAATTTTCTTTCTTTTAAATCATATTTATGTGCATTATGTTGAAATTAGATATAAGAGTTTTATGCTGAATTTTTTGTTTTGAATTCAGAACTTGTGTTATATTTTCAATTTCATTTGTTTTAGAAGTATTGACTCATCAAGATTGCACTCCAATACTGGAATTGCAGGGCACCATTCTAAGTTTGTTTATATTCTTATTTAATTTTTTTGTACATGATTTTATATTCAATTGATATCTTTAATTTTTTTTGTCCTATATTCTTTTTAATTAGAAAAAATTATTTCATTTTTTTTAGTTTGGGTAGATTGCCTTTCAATGTGACTCGATGTTTTTTCATTTTTGTTACTTTTTCCTTTCAAAATGCATTTGTTTATATATATATATTACATCATATTTGCACAAACTACGCATACTTAATTCTCATTTAATAAGATATTGTCACGATCCGGACCTAGGATCTAAGAGTGACATGGCTAATGGGAACCCGAGAGTCCCCAAACAAGCCTCAAATCCATATTTACATCATCGGTTCAAAAGCGTGTAACAAGGAAGTAAATACATAGTTCTAAGGGACGAGAAAGTATGACTCACGCTATGGGGATATCATAGGGATAGGGATTTACATAGATTCACATAACACATAGCACATAAGGACTAAGGGGCGGGTATGTATGATTCACTCTATAGGGGCAAAATGGGACTTAGGATCTTCCACATTTTCACATTATAACACAAGCCCATATCATATCATAATAACCATATTCAATAGAGAGCCATAACCATAATGATAATATCCAAGTAGCATAACATAATATATATCCGCAAGAGTCTATAAGATGTCCAACAATGTCTCTAATCATAGAATAAGATGACAGCCAAGACATATCCCAAGTTCACCCTCAAAGTAAATAGCATAAACGGAAGAAACATAAGATAGATGAATGGTGGCTTGTCCTTGGAAGGTATGACTCACCATAATAACTTCTCAAACTCTGAACTAGCTGTCAAACGATCGATGAATATAGTCTCCAGTCGATACATGGTTAGATCATGTAGGCAAAAGTATGCGTTAGTATGTTTGAATGTACTAAGTATGCGGGCATGCAATGCATACGAACTTATTAAACCTGCATTCAATGTTAGATGACAACGACACATATATAAAAAGAGATGATGCCATAAAATTCATGATGCATGAAATGCTATGATGCTTATATTAAAAAGGAGATGAGACCTCAACTGACATATAAGACCAAGCGAGCTATTACTTAGAATCCCGATGTTATACCACACCAGAAAAGAGATGATCTATTTGTCAAAGGTAAACATACTTCATATTTTATCATATCATATCACAATTTTTGACCGCACCTTATGAGCCTCCCATTTCGGTCAGGGTTACCATATCAAATATTTATGTTGGGACATAATTCAAGAGAGAAGAAGAGAACCATTGGGGATAGCCCCGACGCCTCCAATCTCAGGTGCTAATTCATCATCCCAGTAGATTACATATACGTATACATACTTTCAAAAGAGGTGTAAGCCGTTTCAAATCATTTGAATGCATACTTGCGGTTAAAAGCCAAACATTCTTCATAATCATTCATACTTGGGCTAAAAAATTAAATCATAGTTCATATCATACTTTTCATACATATAAATAGCTCATTCATATATAAATATGGTGTACAAAACACCTATATGCTCAAAGAGTCAATATCATAGAAATTTATGTGATCACATTTTTGTCATAACAAATATGTGAACTTAACTCATCGAATCATTTTCAATAAACCATATGTGAGCTTAACCAACCGATAATTTTCATCAAAATCCAATGCTCATGTATGCATATGCAATGAATGATATATGAATAGCAATGGGCAATAGAGATTCAATCTCAAATCAACAATTCAATAAGAAATTCAAGTAAATCTATAAGTAAAATCCATATTAAAATCACAATTTAGATTACCCATACTTAGATCAAATTTTAAAGGGACAATGCATATTCAAATCTTCATAATATTCAAGCAATTCAACATATTACGGCTTACACGACTATTAAATAAACAATAAAATGACGTGCTACCAAAATACAACACTTTTAAAACCTAAAACTTGAAATTTAGGGTGTTCTCAATGCGATGTTAGTTGATTTTATGTAGTTTTGTGTTTATATTTGCAGGATTACATGTTAGCCTTGATTTTGGGGAAAATTGGAGAAGTTGCTGAGTTTTGCTATCATACAAGGCCCTTTACAGGTCGTAGATCATTCTACGGGTCGTAGGTGGTTTCGTGGACAATTCTAGTGAAGGCTATTTTATGAAGTTTATTCTACGAATATGCAGATGAGTCGTAGAGAGTTTTATGATTCGTAGAAGATGGTTCATGCCTTGAGGATCAGAGACTTGGACATTCAGGAATTTCATCAGATGAAAACCCTTTTATGGGTCGTAAATACTTTACGAGTCGTAGAGGGTGTTGTAGAGTTGAAATCCAAATTTCTAGCAGCTGAGTATGAGACCCCGATTATGGATCATGGAATGCAATACAATCCGTAAAACACCTTTCGTATGATGTTCCGACCAATTCTCCTATTTTGTTTAGGACTTGAATTTCAATAATTATAAATAGGATTTTTTGGTTATTTTTCATAAGTTTTCGCCTAGTACTTGTCACGACCCGGCCCTAGGGCCTAGACGTGACACGGTGAAGGGGGATCCAATGTTCACGCTCCAATAACAAAGCGGTCACAATTAACAATAAACCTAACCAGAGGTTAGGGTCGAATCCACAGGGAATACTGGGCTTGACAATAGAGATCTACTATCAATCATTTCAAGCATCGATTTACTAAAATCTCTAAAGGGGGATTTTTGATTCAAGAACAAAAATAAAAACAAACACTACACTAATTATGCGGGAAGAAACTCAAATTGGGGGACAACTTGGGAAATATGTTCCTTATGATTCGTTGACTCAATTACCCCTATACAACATAACTCTAATTTGGAATTCGCGTGCAGGATGATAACTTAGGATCTTCTAGCCCTCTTGTGAAGGTGAAGGTCGAATTTCACCATGGCGCTTGGTTGGAAACCATGGTGTACCAACTAACAGTTACCCATTATCCCAGTCAACCTCCCCTTGGTCAAGTTTGGTTGATTAGATTTGAACACATCAATCGAATCCTGTCGTCTATTTCTCTTTTCCTATTCATCTACCTTGGTGGGGATCGTGATAGTAGCGGGGTTTGGTGTTAGACACCACCAAACATCAATCAACATGAAGGAAAATAAACAATATATGCAAAACCCCAATCAAAGAAATGCAAAAAATCTAGGTTATTTCAAGTCAACTACTCATGGTTTCCACAACCCCAAGTTATGGGTGCTTAGCTTCTCATGGCTAAGGCAAAATCAACAACAATGCAAATGGATGACATATTTGAGAGTTTACCCAAAATAGTAAAGAACAAAAACACCTTCAAGTTGGAAACTACAAGCTTTGATAAATGGAAGATGAATACAATGTGATTTTTCAAACCCCCAAAGTGGGCTTCAAAGTAAAAATTGAAATCTACACTAAGCCCTAGAAACATTCTAGAGAGAATATTTAAAGTGAATCTCCCCAAAATATTCAATTCTGTTGTTTCTCCCAAAACCCTATCATTAAACATTTATACTATTTACAATTTCGCCCTAAAAATTAAATAGAAAAGACAGCTGGCAGCAGCTGTGTCACACAGATACCACTTGTAGGGTGGCCTACGAGTCATAATCGGGGTCTTGTAGTCAACACTTGACATTTTGTTCTTGACTTTTATGACCCACTATTACGAGTCATTGCTTGGGTACGACTGGTATGCTCCTCTCATAGTCTAGGCCTTTAGTTCTTGGTCCAAACTTTTAGCTCTCTGTTTCTTGCTACGACCCCACCTCTACGAGTCGTAGTGAGGCCTCGTATGTCTGACCTCCACTTAGTAGATTTCTGATTTTGCTCACTATTTCTTGCTACGAGAGCATCCTACGACTCGTAGGTTGGGCTATAACTCGTAGGATGGCTCGTACGTCCTGCACTTCAGCAAAATCTGTAATTTTCTCCGATAATCATGCCAACATATCTTTTCTGCAATAACAACATAAAAACACATAAAAATCATAAAAATTTGCATTAAGAACTTGCAAAATCCCTTGTTTTAGGTACCAAATGTGTTGTATTTTGACAGCACATCAATACCCTCAACTTAGAATTGTCGCATGTCCTCAAGCGATGACTTAGTCTAAGCAGACAATAAGAAACACATAGTAGCTACTCTAATGGCATATACATCATTTAACTCCAATTTAGGTACCCAACTCTCATTTTCAAAACCTGATTGCAGAGCTACTAAGTAGACCAAAACACAAAATGTATCCGGCAATCCACCTATGATAAATGAAGGAGTATCGACAATCCACAATCACTGGACTAGTCATATGCCAATCATGAAGTGCAAATGCCCTCTCAGAAAAGAAGTCCCTCCATCTCACTCAAAAAACATTCAAAATCAGGGACTGTGCAAGCATTCTCTTTCTCACAAATGAAATTCATGCATAATGACTAACACCATAGGCTTGCCTCTATACTCAACTTCCGGACTGATGACAAAGTGGATTCAGATCACTTTAGGACTTAATGGCTTGTAACATAGGCTCATGGGGCTTTGGTATGACATATTAGGCAAGTAGTGACTAAAAGTTATCCTTGAACCATATTTATCAACACTCTTACCTCCATGACAAAACCATTTTCACTAAATCCTCCCTTATTCTTCCTTTTCAAGCTTTTCCCAGGTGTTTTCTTTCTCTTTTTCAGTTGTGCCTTATTTTTGAACTCGTTTTTGCTATCTCTTCAATCCAAGGCAATTCACTTTTCTTTTTCTCAGTCGGCACATGACTTTTTCATTTCTGTCTTTCTTTCCCAACTAACCACCTCATTTTCATTACTTTACCACAATAAAGGCCACCTACAACTTAGGCTTTTAGCCTGAGGTGGAGCACATAATATCTATTCCCCAAACCAGGGCCACTATTTGTAGCCACCCTCAACTTAGGCTTTTTAGCATCAATCAAGGTTCACATATTCAAGGATAGGTCAGGGCCAATATCAGGGTATTTCATAAAATAAGGTAAGGCTATCTAGGTGCCAAGAAAGAACAGGTACATGAACAGCTCAAACAATTGGAACAAGGGATAAACTATCACATATGGTAGGTCAGTTAGGGAAAAGTGGACTTCACTAAAAGAACAATGGCCTAAGATCCTTTCCCAATCAACCACATCATCAGTCCAATCTTAGAATAATAAGGCAAGTTCTGAGTCCATACATAATACATGAATGCGGTAAAATAAGCTCACACACATGGTATCGCATACATAATCAAGTATAGACTCATAGGTCATGCTTCAAGTATCAACTTGCCTTCGCTTTATCATAAAAAACATTACTAGATAATCACATGTATGATTGCAAAAATAACCAACAATCTAAAATTTTTTTAGGGTACCGAATTTTCAAAATATTTAAAAACCATTTCAAGATTGTATATATGCCGAAAGATAGTAACTACTATATATCTACAAATTATCTACACTACCTAAACATACTAGTTCAACATAAATTAAAAACATCCACAAGGAAAAAGAAACACGACAAGAAAATCTTGGGATCAAAAATAGGGGAAGTTATGGACTCGAGGCTACTCAGACTTCACCCTAATCTATAACTTCTCACACCCCACCAAAAGAAATACTTTGTCCTCAAAGTAAACACACATACACACACATATATGTCTATATATAGCAAAAATTAAGTTAAAACAACACATCCAAAACATAATTAAAAACAACATTCAAAACAATACTTAGAGACAATATTGTCTAAAACAAGGAACAAAGTATCCAAAAATAACAAGTAAAGGTTGGGATCAAAAGTATCAAACATATGATGATCAAGCACCGGTATCCATCTGGTCATCGGGGTCCTGGGCCTCCGTCTCCTCCTTGGTGGTCTGGGCTACAGCTGCATGCGAGTTACTCTCTCCCTTTGCTATCTGCTGCTCCCGGTTCCTACTCAATGCTGCCAGAGCTAAGGACTCCTATGCCACCTCATCAGGTATCTGCTCCTCCAATGTTGCTGCCTCATCAATAGTCCTAAGCCTCTTTTGGCTCACCGTTGGGTCATCACTCTTGAGAGGCCTCTTTCGTGGTCATATGGGCGGTCATCAAACAAATCAAATACATCATCATCTGTCGGTGCCACCTCCGGGGCTAGTATCAGGGCCGCAAACATCCTCAGCAAGTCGGCCTTAACTTGGCCAATTGTTCTGTAACAATAATCATGTCAGCAGGTCGGGCATCCTCGAGTCTCTTCTAGATCCGATCCTCAAAGGCATCTACTCTAGCATTAACTGCTCTAACTCTCTGATCTATCATCTCACGAGCGAATGCCTTAGCCTTTTTCTCCAAGTCCTGGACTGTCTGACGGCCCCATGGTCTGATTTGGCTAGCTAACCTTCTCAACTAGAACTCCATCTTCGCTACCCTGCATACCAACGCCTAAAAACTAAAACCAGACATAAGACAAAAGTCTGCAGAGTCAACATGTGTAGTAGTAGGTGCTGGTGCAGGTGTTCTGGGGGATGGTATCGCCTCGGTTTCAATAGCTGGAGGCAGCTCTAAGGTAGCTAGAGTAGCACTGGTGGTGACTGGGGTATGCTCCTGAGTCTGTGGCTCAACAGGGAATTGATCTGGTACAGGAGAAGAAACAGCTCACTGTAGGGCCATTGGGTTTTCATCAGCTTAATCAGGCTGGGATCCATGGTGTACAAAGCCTCTACGTGTGGGTCTAAGTGAAGGGAGACACGTACCCCTTCCTTATTACACAATTGGTGTATCAACATAGGAAAAGGTAATGAGGTCTGAGTACGAATCCCCGACTAGTGGATCTGCTCGGCCATGACTCGAGCCCAATTAATATCGTAGCCAGCTAAAATGCTGGCTAGTAGTACAACCCTCTTAAGGGTGATCACATTATCTGTAAAAGTGGCCTGATGCGCCAGCGGATAGGTAGTCTTGATTCTGTGTTGCATAAAGTCTTCTCGTGTGATCTTGTGAAACTTGAGATGTTTGACTTTGGTGTGATTCTCGATATGGATTGGTTGCATGCTTCATATGCCTCTATAGATTGTTGAACTCGAAAAGTCAAGTTCTAAGTTTTGGATGAGCTCGTTCTTGAATGGAAGAGTGGTAACTCCGCTATCAAAGCTCAATTTTTTTCCCACCTCAAGGCCTGAAAGACAATGTCTAAGGGGTGTATCTATCATATTGTAAGGGTCAAGGATATGGAGTTTGAGTCACCTACTCTTGAATCGGTTCGGTGGTAAATGAGTTTTCGGATCTGTTTCCCGAAGATTTGCCCGGTATTCCTCCCAAAAGGAAAGTAAACTTTGACATAGATCTTCTCCCGGATACTCAACCTTTCTCTATCCCTCCTTATCGTATGGCACCGGCTGAGTTGAAGGATCAATTGAAGGATTTTTTAGAGAAGGGATTTATTGGGCCAAGTATATCTCCATAGGGTGCTCCGGTGTTATTCGTAATAAGGAAAGATGGATCCCTTCAGGTGTGCATTGATTATAGGCAATTGAATAAGGTAACCATCAAGAATAAATATCTGTTGCTGAGGATTGACGACTTATTTGATCAACTTCAAGGGGATACCCTTTTCTAAAAGATTGAACTTCATTCCAATTATCATCAATTGAAGGTTAGGGAGTGTGACATTTCCAAGATGGATTTTCAGATTAGGTATGGAAATTTTGAACTTGTGGTGTTGTTGTTTGGATTGACTAATGGTTCGACAGTGTTTATGGATCTTATGAATCAGTTGTTCAAGACTTTCATTGAAAGTTTTATGGTTATCTTCATCGATGATATCCTTATTTATTCCTGAAGTGAGCAAGAGCATATGGATCATTTGAGGTTGGTTATTCATTTTTTGAGGGAGAAGAAGTTGTATGCTAAGTTCAGCAAATGTGATTTTTTTTTGGGTGAGGTAACGTTTCTTGGTCATGTGGTGCCTGGTGATGGTATTTAGATTGACCCGAAGAAGACTAATGCCATAAAGATTGTCCTAAACCATTTACTCCATTGGTTATTCGAAGTTTTCTTGGGTTGGCTGGTTATTATAGAAGGTTTTTGAAGGGTTCTCATCTGTTGCATCTCCATTAACCAAGTTGACTGAAAAGAAGGCTAAATTTGTATGGTTGGAGAAATGTGAGAAGAGTTTTTAGACCTTTCAAGGATCAGGTCATATCGATTCCTATTTTGACTTTACTGGATGGCTTAGATGGGTTTGTGGTGTATTGTGATTCTTCTCATATTGGGTTAGGTTGTGTACTTATGCAACATGGCAAGGTGATAGCTTATGGGTCAAGGTAATTGAAGGTGCATGAGCGTAATTACCTGACTCATGTTCTTGAGTTAGCCGCGGTGGGGTTTTCCTTGAAAATATGGAGACACTATTTGTGTGGGGTGCATGCTGACGTTTTCACCGATCACAAGAGTTTTCAATATGTGTTTACTCAAAGGGATCTTAACTTGAGGCAAAGCAGATTGTTGGAAATCCTAAAGGACTATGATATGAGTGAACAATATCATCCCAACAAGGAAAATGTTGTAACTGATATCTTAGTAGGCTATCTATGGGAAGTGTGGCTCATGTTAATGAAGGGAAGAAAGAGTTGGAAAGAGATGTTCACCGTTTGGCTAGACTAGGTGTTAAGTTGGCCGACTCTAATGATGGTGGTATTCATGTTTAGAATGGGTATGGTTGTTGATGTAAAGGCTAAGCAGGATCTAGATTCATCATTGGTTAAGTTAAAGAAATTGGTTGTCTAAAAGAAGATAGAGGTTTTCTCCAAAGGGGGAGATGGTGTGCTTCGATATCAAGATCAGTTATGTGTTCCAGATGTGGATGATCTTAGGAGGGTGATCATGAGTGAAGCCGATAACTCTTATTACTCCATTCAGCTGGGATCTACTAAGATGTATCGGGATTTGAGGGAAGTATATTGGTGGCATGGTATGGAGAAGGATATAATCGAGTTTGTATCCGAATGCCTAATTGCCAACAAGTGAAGATAGGGCACCAAAGGCCCGATGTTTTGACCCAAGATATTGAAATTCCTACTTGGTAGTGGGAAGATGTGAACATGGCTTTTGTGGTTTGTTTGCCTCGGACTCAAAGACAATTTTACTCTATTTGGGTTATCGTTGACTGGATGACTAAGTCGGCTTATTGGCTACCTGTCAAGGCTACCTTTTGTGCCGAAGATTATGCAAGGTTGTACATCCAAGAGTTGATGAGGTCGAATGGTGTGCCTAGGTCCATCATATCGGATCATGGTACCCAATTTACTTCTAACTTTTGGAGGTCATTTCAAAGAGGACTAAGTACTATGGTTAAGTTGAGTACCACTTTTCATCCTCAAATCGATGGACAAGCCAAGAGGACAATTCAAACTTGGAAGATATGTTGAAGGCTTCTGTGTTGTAATTCAAAGGTAATTGGGATAACCATCTTCTACTCATTGAGTTTGCTTATAATAATAGCTTTCATGCTAGCATTGGTATGGCACAGTTTGTGACTTTGTATGCTAGGAGGTATAGATCTCCGGTTGGTTGGTTCGAGTTAGGAGAAATAGCTTTGATTGGCTCAAATTTCGTATTCGAGGCGATGGAGAAGGTGAAATTGATTAGAGAGAGGTTGAAGACGGACCAAAGTCACCAAAAGTCCTACTCAGATGTTAAAAAGAGGGATCTTGGGTTTCATGCTGGTGATTAGGGGTATGTGAAGGTCTCACCTATGAAGGGTGTGATGCATTTTGGAAAGAAGGGTAATTTGAGTCCCCGGTATGTAGGTCCTTATGAGATTGTTAAGTGGATTGGGAATGTGTCTTATAGGTTGGATTTGCCTCTGAATTTGAGTTCTATTCACGTGGTCTTCCTTCTATGTTGAGGAAGTTGGTTGGTGATCCTTACTATTGTACCTTTGGAAGGTCTATTGGTTGAAGAAAACTTTATGTTATGAGGAAGTTTTGATAGAGATTTTGGATAGAAAAGTGAAGCGGCTTCGTAACAAGGACGTGGCTTCGGTTAAGGTACTTTGGAAAAATCAACATGTGGAGAGTGCTATAATGGGGGTGGAGTTGGACATGATGAAATGATAGCCGCATATTTTCCCATCTATTGAAGCGTAAGGTATTAGGTTCCTTCTTTTCCAAGTGGTCCTAATTCTTTCACCCTTAAGTTTCATGACATAACCTGCATACATGTGCACAAAAATGGTTTTGGATGTTTTGAATGATTTGAATACGTTTTGATATGTCTTTTAATGGCTTTACGATTTTTAAGTAATGAAATATGCATTGTATCTTGTGTCTGAATGTTTCATGTTCTAAGTCAAGCCTTTCAAGCCTTGTTCTAGAAAATTCGAGGATGAATGTTCCCAAAGGGGAGATGATGTAAGGACCCGAACTTTCTACAACTTCAATAGAGCTTAGAAATTTAGTTGTGGAAAGTTTTGGACCAAGGTAACGCTTTATGGAAGCCTTCACGGTCCGTGTGGTGCTATACGGATCGTGTGGGCCCTCTTTGAAGTGGTCCTTTACCTTGTGTAGGGTGTGAGGGACTTAATGTGAGTTTGGGACCAAGGCATACGACACTTGGATCCGACACGATCCGTGTGAGGCTATACGGACCATGTGGTGGACAGTATGGAAAGTTTCCTTTCATCCGGCTCAAGTAGGTACACCAAATAAGGAAAGGTAGTCTTGGGCTTGAGATTGCATAGTTTTGAGCCCAAGGCAAGGGGTATGACCCCTTTCACAGACCGTTTGGTGCTTCATGGTCCATGAGGCCCTTTCCTATAGGTGTCAGAGTGAAATATTTCTAGGTATTGGATCACCATCTCAGAACTTCATCCTGGAGAATTTTCTAAGTGAAGTGGTACGGAGGAGTACACAGACCATATGGCTTGGTACAGTCCGTACCACCTTCTGCCTGAGGGTGCCTACATTGAATTTTTCTAAGTCTAGGATTATCATTTCAGAACTTCATCACGAAGAACTTTTATAAGTGTTAGACCACGGGCAAGTGTATAGTGCGTATGGTGCCTCATGGACCGTACTACCCCTCCCTGAGACCTTGACTTCAATTTTTCTTCTCGTTTCATTAATGTTGTTTTGGTAATTACAGTTTATCCTAAGGGTCTTTTGTGACTTCCTATGCTACCTAAAGACTTCCAAATGACCTATAATTTATTTCACTCATTCAAATTCATTCCCTACGCTTATAATTCTCTCGATTCACTCTTGAGAACTCTCTCAAAGAACTCTTGTGAAAACCAAGCTTAGGAATCAAGGGAAAACTCTTTCTTCATCAAGTTTCTTCTTAAATCTTCTTCATTAGCTAAGGTATGTGGTATTGATTCTTGGTCCCTTTTAACCAAGAATACCCAAACTCCTTCACACTCAATTTCATGGAATTTTATCTTACTTTAAATATGGGTTTTCAATATCATTGTTTAGTAAATTCAATTGATATATGGGCCATGTTTTATTGTTGATTTGGAAGTGATTTAAGCCCTAAAATGATGAATTGCATTGAAGTTATGAAGGTATGAATGTGCATATGCCCTCTAATGCTTGATTTGAGCATGGGTAATCTATATTATGATTTAAATGTGAATTTTACTTATGGATTTACTTGGATTTCATAATGTATTGTTGATTTAAGATTGAATCTCTGCTGCCCATGCTATTGCTTATCTCATTCATGGTATATGCATACATGACTATTGTTTATAATTTGTTTATGAAGTGGGTTAAGCCTATTATGTTTATGTATATGATTTTGATACAATTATGGTTATGACAAGAATGTGATAACATAAATGTTTATAATTACAACTCATTTAGCAATTATGGGTGTTTATACCACTATGTTTATGCAGCACCGATTGAGGTCTAAGGCACTTTGGGCTTTACCCAAGTGTCCATACTCTTTTCTCAAGAAGGTTCTCCAAAGGAGCTAACCCTATGCACGAAAGTATTACATGAAATATGTTTTGGCAATTTGGCCTAAGTATGGATGATTATGAAATATGAATTGGCTTTTAAGACTATGTATGCAAGTAAACGATTTGAAAGCCTTATGCCTCATTTACAACCGCGCGCAACCACACACACACATATATGTCTTCTAGTGGGATGATGACCTAACACTAATCAGATAGGAGGCAGGTTGGGCTATCCCCAAGGGTCCGTACTCCTTTCTCTTGAACTATGTGCCTAACATAGGTATGTTTATGCCCTTTGAGGATAATGAATGATTACAGATCTACGTTTTGCAAGTAGGTCACCTCTTTATTCATTGGAGGGAAGATGACATAGTTCCAAGTTATAGCTTACTTGGTCTTATGATGGTTTTTGACCCATCCTCATTATATATGAAGTATTTTCGCATTCATGCATCATGTACCTCATGGCATATTGATATAAACCATTCCCTTTATATATGATTCCTTCTACATATGTGCCCTTGCCACCTGACATTGAATGCAGGTTTAATAAGTTCATGTGCATTGCATGCCCACATACTTAGTACATTTAAATGTACTAACAAATACATTTGCCTACATGATCTAACCATGTAGATACCGAGGACTACCTTCATCCATCATACGATGGTTAGCTTCGATCTTGAGATTTGCTTGTTGTGGTGAGTCTTATCCTCCAAGGACAAACCCTCATTCCTCTATGAATGGAGCTTTGTTTATGATTATTTACTTTAAGGGAAAGCCCACGGTACGTCTTGGCCCCCGCCCAAACTTATGACCAGAGGCATTGTTGGACAACTTGTAAACTCTTTTACGTTTGCTAAGAGCTGCATTCGGGATCATGTTTTTGGATATGAATATCTATTGGATATCTTTATGTGGAGTGACTATTAGTATTATGATGTGATTATATGTCATAATGTAGAAGATCCTAAGTCCCGTATTGCCCCCATAGAGTGCGTCACTCTTATCTACCCCTTAGTCTTTATGTTCTATATGTTATGTGAATTCATGTTAATCCCTATCCCTATGATATCCCCATAGCGTCAGTCATATTTTCCCGTCCCTCACATTTATATGTTTACTATTTTGTATATGCTTTCAAACCGATGATGTGTGAATAGATGCTTTGAGGCTTATTTTGGGGACTTTAGATTCCCATTCGCCATGTCACTCCTAGGTCGTAGGTTTGGATCATGACATGCATCCACAACTAGGGTTGTGGGAACCATGAAGAGCTAACAAGATAAAATCGAATAATTTGTAATTCTTGAAAAGAGTGCATACATGTATTAATTAATTCTATTCGTAATGAATGGCCAACATTAGAACCCGCCTAGTGTTGAAAGAGATTCATTGAGAGGATTCAATTGATTTTTGTCGTCAATCAACTGAACTGGGCCAAGGGGAGGTTGTACTGTGATAATAGGTACGCGTTAGTAATGTCATACTGTGGGGATGGATCAAATCATGTAATGAAATTCGCATCTCGCCTAGGCTAAAGGGTTACATGAACTTAACATACCGTTCTGCATGCTACTTACTGGAAAAGAATTCAATTATCTGGGGATACTAAGTTAGAGAATCATAGGGAACACAATACCTTAGTGCGTCTTCATACTAGTTTAACACTTTCCTTAGTTTAGAATTATTGTTCATAGTTGTTATGAAGCCCCCCTTTTTGGGTAGATAAGTTGGTTAATCAATCTGAATTGCATTGAATTCTTCTAAGTCTACCATATTCCCTGTGGGTTCAACCCAACCTTAGTTAGGTGATGCGCTGTCAAAATATAGTACTTTTGATGCAAAAAACTTGGAATTTTGTGTGTTCTCAATGCAATTTTAGTACGTTTGATGTGTATTTT
>JAPFFP010000113.1:10668398-10679904 GCA_026153255.1 Solanum medicagineum | reverse complement strand
AAGTTATCGGTAATCAATGCACATTCTAAGAGAACCATCCTTTTTCTTCACAAATAACACTGGTGCACCCCAAGGTGGCTTACTAGGCCTTATAAAACCCTCCCTTCAACTTCTTCAACTCCGTTGGGCCATACAGCAAGGGGGGATAACAATGGGTTGAGTATCAGGAAGAAGATCTATACCAAAGTTTATTTCCCTTTTGGGGGGAACACTGGGAAGCTCAACGGGAAAGACATCAAGGAACTCATTTACCTCCAGATGCGACTCTATAGGAAGGACTTTCAACTCAACATCCCTAACCCTTACAAGATGATAGAGACAATCCCTTAGAAATCAACTTTTGTACTTTAAGGCAAGAAATGAATCTACCATTAACCACTATATCACAACTTTCCCACTCAAGGACAGGTTCATTTGGGAATTGGAATCTAAGCCTACGGGTTCTACAATCAATAGAAGCATAATACATATGTAACAAATCCATCCCAAGAATGACATCAGACTCCACTATATCTAATTCGACAAAAACACAAGGCAAGATTTTATGCAAGATAACGAAACAATTTCTATAGACTCTTCTAGCAACAATAGATGTACCAACAGGAGTAGGCACTTCATAATGTTCACACAATAATTCATGACTAACATGGAGCTTATTTTTTGGCAACAAAAGGAGTAATAAAAGAAAGGGTGGCACCCGTGTCTACCAATGCAAACACATTAAAATCAAAAACCTTTTAACATACCTGTGAAGCACCATGCCAAGTCTAGTGACCCTTAGAGGGGTAAGGTTGGAAACGTCGACGGTCATCCCCATCATCCTTAGTAACCCATGGACAATTTCCCGACTCGTGATCCTTCATACTGCATTCGAAACATACACTCGAATCGGCCACACGATCTTTCGGATAGTACCTTCCGCATTTGTGACTCGTAGGGGGAACTTGAACACTAGCATCCTTACCTTTCCCTTGAACAAATGGATAATTAGGAATCTTTTGGACTATCTTTCCACGCCTAAAACATGCACCCTTGTTTCTCCTACATGTGCCACTATGGTTTCTCCTACATTTTAGGCACCTAGGATGAGTCATTCCACTACCACCACCAGGCTTTGCATATAAAAGCCTACCTTCAATTTGAACTCTTCCTCTTCCTTCCTCTGAGGCCACCGAGCAATCTATCATTTTATGCCCATCACCACCGCACTTGAAGCAATTCGTAATTCCCTTCAAAACCCTTCCTTGATGTTTCTTGTCACACTCTTGACAAGTGACAAAAGGGGTCCTTTCCTTTTTGTACTTGGGAACCGATAGACTAGCAGAAAATGAGGCACCGCCAACTCGGGCCCTCTTAGCCTCACTCCCCCTCCTCTTATCCATTGAAGTCTCGGGAGCACCCACTTGCTGATTAAGTTGAGCAGTTACCATCGTGGCCAATAACCATAGAGCATTACAAACTTTCGCATTAGACATATCCCCGTTGGGAAGTTGACCCCCAAGTGAGAAATGGTCACCGCCTTCCCTACCATTTTGAGTAGCTTGAGATGAAACATAATGGTTAGGGATCAGTAATAAGCCTTAGGGGACTTAGCTCTACCCATGACATAGATCATGAAGAAGTGAAACATTTCCTAAAACACCTTATAGCCTCCCATTCATAGTTGTGGCATGCTTCACAATCATGAATAAGACTCTAAACGATGCGGTGTGTTGGATTTTGAGTACCATTAACAACCTAGTGCTCTGATATTAACTTTGTTATGATCCAAGCCTAAGCCTAGACGTTACATGGCGAATGGGAAACCTAATGGAACCCCAGACAAGCCTCTTAACATATCAACCGCACATCCTTGGTTGCAGAAGAAAAATAACAACAATAAGAGATATAAACAGGGGAAAGAGACTAAGGGAGGTCTTTGATAATCGTAAAATAGTTAAGAGTCAAGCTTAAAACATAAGTACATCACTTGTTCCAACAACAACTCTAAACGTAGATTGGAGTGAGGGCTAAGACACTCTCCGGGCTCACCCTTATAGTATCAAGTGTTCAACATAAGGGAAATAACAAAAGGCAAGAGTAACATAGATAGCGTCCTCGAACTTGAGGACTTACCAAAGCGTATCTTCAAAGCACCGAACTAGCCACGTGGAGGATGATCGAGAGGTGCTCCGGTTCCTAATTGGATATATCATGTAGGCATAGAGTATGTGTTAGTAAGTTTGAATGTACTAAGTATGTAGAATGCAATGCGATAAGACATAGGTAACATAGTCAAAATGTATAATCATAATCAACGGATGAGTATAATATCAATATGGCGGGCATGATCAATGCTTGTGGAAAACATGCTTGTAAATCATATAATATGCAAATATAGATTACATATGTAGGAAGAGACCATATCAACACAGCCCAAGCAAACTATCACTTGAACTTCAAGGCATGCCACCCCCTTGGAAGGTGATTGAGGTACCTACTCCCACACGTGGTAGTATGAGCAGGCTACCCCCCGACAAGGTGATTGAGGTACATACCCCTCAACATGGAAGTATGGGCATGTCACCCCTTAACAAGGTGATTCATGTACATACCCCTCAACGTAGTAGTACGGGCAGGCCAGCCCTTGATAAGGTGATTGAGGTACATACCCCTTAACATGGTGGTATGGGCATGCCACCCCCCAACAAGGTGATTGAGGTATATAGCCCTAAACATGGAAGTATGGGCATGCCACCCCTCGAAAAGGTGATTGAGGCACTTGACACCCTCTCAACAAGGTGGTTAGGCATGCCACCCCCAACAAGGTGTGGTCAACTTGCAACACTATAGATACTTTCATGAATCCAATACATACCTACAATCCCTTAATAATCATATAGACACTTGATTCATAATCTATGCAATAGATCATCAATAGCTCAAGAATCTTTGTCAAGACATTTATTAAACACTTGGCGGGTGTTTAATGCTAGTTCAAAATCATGCAATCAAGAGTGAAATAATGTAAGAAAACTTAATATAAATCAACCCACCAACACATAGTAAAACTCTCATGTAAGATACCTTGAAATCCATTATCAAATCTCATAATAGATCATAATTTCATAGTAAAAAATATGCATAATCACAATAGACAAACGATCTCATACTATAAGCTTGAAATAGGTAGACATATGATTCCAATCAATATTTCATAAAACCCTAGCATAATTTATAATCATAATTCTTAATAAGTAATACTCATAAGTAACATTACTTAGACACATGCAATTTTCATAAAAAGGAAGGTTGGCAACATGGGTGAAACATCCTAATGGTTGAAACCCACAAACCTCAAATTTTGGGATTTCCTTGATGAAGACTTAACGTGAACTTGAACCTTGAATGAAGTTCTTGAGATCCGAAATTAAGCTTGGGACACTTGAATTTCGATGAAATATTTGGTTAAGTGTTAGAGACGATTTTGAGAGTGTCTTGAGTGATACATAGTTGAAAAATGGCTAAGTTTAGGTGTTTTTACGCATAGGAGGGCATGGGGCCAAGACCCCAATGTTTTGGTCCGAAACTGGAAAATTAAGGAAGTGCAAACACACCATTGCGACGGGTCCACGTCGTGGATGCCCTATGTTTTCAAAATTTTTGTGAAATGAAATTTCGCTATAGGTCCTCTGAGATCGGGGTTATACCCATTTCCCGCTCAATTTTTCCCCCTGATGAAGAATATGATTCATAGATGAGTTGAGGTATTTTAAGTACATATTGTTTCTTCTTACGGGAGTCTTTTATGACTCATAGATGAGTCTATGACTCGTAGATGAGTCTACTAGTCGTGGTTCTCTCTCGTAGGAAGTTACAATGACTTAAAATTCTTGTATACCCATCATACAAGACCCTCTATGGGTCGTAGATCCCTCTACAAATCATAGATGGGTCTTATAGACTCATGCATGTTCTAAATTTGCTCCTAGAACTCTGAAACGCCCCAAAAAGTGCCTGAAAATGTGCCTCGAAAATGCCCAAAATCATAATTTCCATATATGTCAAAGTACATATGTGATATTGAAAATCCGACTTCATATTCGTGATCAGGGGGAAAATTTGAGTGAGAAATGGGTGTAGACCTGATTTTAGAACAACCATATAAGAAATTTAATTTTTCCAAGTTTGCACAAACAATAAGGTTGCGCAATGGTTCAACGATGTGTACCCATCGCGGACCAGTGTATTTTGTTGCCAGTTTCTTTTTTTAATTTCGACCTAAAGCCTTGGGGTCTTGGGCCTAAGCTTTCATATGCGTAAAAACACCTATACTTAGTCATGTTTCAACCCCATATCATTCAAGACTTTCCCCGAACCCCGCTCTAACACTTAGCCAAATATTTCACCCAAATTCAAGTGTCCCAAACCCATTCTAGATCTCAAGAAATTCATTCAAGCTTAAAGTTCTCATTCAAATCTTCATCAAGGAAATCCCCAAATTTGAGGTATGTGGGTTTCAACCATTAGGTCCTTTCACCCTTGGTGCCCAACCTTCCATTTTATGTAAATTACATGTTTTCAAGTTGGATTATCTATGGGTATCTCTTATTATTAAATTTGATTATAAACTATGCTGGGGTTTCATAAAATTTTGATTGTTTGAGCATGTTTTGAGCCACGAATTTGTGGTCTATAATGAGAATTGATGAAGGGTTTTAATGTATCTTGCATGAGGGTGTTATCAAGTGTTGGTGGGTTGATTTGCATTAAGTTTTCTCACATGATTTCACTCTTGAATTGCATTTTTTTAAACTAGCATTACACACCTACCAAGTGTTTAATAAAGTGTCTGTTTATGGATTCTTGAGTTATTGATGGTCTATTGTATGACCTATGAGTCAAGTGACTTTATGATGATGAAAAGGAATGAATGTATGTGATAAATTCATGAAAAGTATCTATAGTGTTACAAGTTGACCACCACCTTGTTGAGGGGGTGATATGCCTCAACCACTTTGAGGGGTGGGGGTGCTATGCCTATCTACCATGTTGAGGGGTATATATCTCACAAAACTTGATTGGGGGAGGGTGCTATGCCCATCTACCATGTTGAGGGGTATATATCTCACAAAACTTGATTGGGGGAGGGTGCTATGCCCATCTACCATGTTGAGGGGTATATACCTTGACCACTATGATGGCGGGTGCTATGCCCATCTACTAATTTAGGGGTAGATATCTCAATCACCTTTCAAGGGTGTGTTATGCCTTGGATTCCAAGTACTAGTTTGCTTGGTCTATGATGATAGTCTCTTCCTACACATGTAATATGTTCTATACAAGCATGTTTTACTTCAAGCATTGACCATGCATGCCATAATGTTAATATACTTATTCATTGCGTATTCTTATGCATTTTGATTATGTTGCCTATCTCTTATTGCATTGCATCCTACATATTTAATACATTCAAATGTACTAAACATATACTCTATGCCTACATTATGTTACCATGTAGGAACCAGATCTCCTCACGATCATCCTCCACGTGGCTAGTTGTGATATCTTGAAGAAAAGCTTTAGTGAGTCCTCAAGTTCGGGGACACTAGCTATACTAATCTTGCTTATGTAATTTCTTTATGTTGAACTCTGGATACTATGAGGGTGAGCCCGGAAAGTATCTTAGCCCGCGCTTAAGTCTATGTCTAGAGGTGTTGTTGGACAAGTGATGTAATCATGCTATACTCGTGACTCTTGTTTGTTTATGGTTATCTAAAACTTCCCTTAGACCCTTTACCCTTATTTTTGATCTCTTGATATTGTTTACTTTGCTTCCGCAACCAAGGATGTGTGATTGATATGCTAAGACACTTGTTTGGATTCCTTCGGATTCCCATTCATCGTGTCGTATCTAGGCCAAAGGCTTGGGTCGTTAAAAACTTGGTATCAGAGCACTAGGTTGTTAATGGTCCTCTGAATCCAACACATCGCATCAATTAGAGTCTTATTTATAATTGTGAAGTGCACCACGACTATGAGTGTTGACCACCAATTTTGTCCCTCTATATTATAAATTAATTATCGAGCTTCTTCAATTTTTAATAATTTGAAATAATTTTTCGAAAGTCATTCCAACAGATTTTTAATGAATTATTTTTGTTAAAAAAATTAACTAGGTAATAGTTGAGTTAATTATCATTTCATTAACTTTAAGAATCTCTTTAATTGATTAATATTGAATTTGTCTTATTAATTAGTTTGGCTACTTTTTATTTCCAAATAGACCATAATCGCAATTCAAAATGACCCATTTTCCAATTCAATTCCCACCCCTTCAACCCATTTTTGGGATCTTCATTGGGTCCATTTTGGACCAATCTACTAGCCCAAATCATCCTGAACCCAGCCAATCCCTTTTTATTTTATCAAATCAGTCAACAATGTACACACCCCTACATTATACTCCCACCAGACAACAACATGCGCCCATCTCTCTTCTTCCTCCTTCCTCTTTCTCCCTTACGCGCATCACCCTTTCTCCTCCAATGCCAATAACTCCAACGGCTCCAATCTAAGTCACCCGACAACCTTCCACAAATTCCTCTCTGTATATCTTAATCGCGTCTACTTTCTTGAAGTCAACAGCTGAATTCCTCAGTCCGTTATCTTCTAGATATGGGGATGAAAATTTTAAATTTTGAATCGAACAAATTCCCATTTTGACCCTGTTTTTCACCCAATTTGGCCCTAATTTTGGGGCTATAAAATCCCTTATTCTTTGCCATTTTAAGGGAGTGGTTTTTTACCATAAAAAGACACTAGAGAACTCTTCCTATTTTGAAAACAATTTTAGAGACTTCAGTCAATTCTGAGATTCTTGAAGTCAAGATCTCCTTAGAATAAGGTCACCTTCTACCCTCAAGAACACTAAAAATTTCTAGTTGATACTTAATCTAATTTCCAGCAAGCTCATACAACTTTGAAGCCAGATTTGTTAGTTCAAAACCAAGAAAGCATATACAAGGTTCTGTTAGCAGAGGTGGCAATTCTTCTTTGAGTTTCGTCTCGTCCCAGTTCCTGCTCCGATAAAGGTAATACTCTTAGTGTTGTCAGCATTCTTCCTCCGAACATGGATGTGTAATCATGAGTGAATTTATCTAGTCATTTTGATTCTAGTTATGTTTGTCTCTACCTGGAATTGTTGTGTTGAGAGCACTTAATATCATTTCGGATTAATTAAAGACCGGTTTCACCTTTTGTTTCAAATCTTGTTATGTCTTAGTTGGTTTCAAAGCTTTGGAATAGTGCATGATTACTACTTGATGATTCAAAAACTAAACCTCTGACGCGAGTTTAAATTTTACTAACCAAGGAATATGCATATATGTTGCTGTATATATGGGATGAGGGTGTTGTCATCGTCGTTTTTTTTATCTACTATTAAGTGGCCAAAGAGCAAAACTAGTGTTGAAACTTGTTTCAAATATATTCTGTAAGGAGCAAGTTTATCATATCATAGCTCATTTTTGGTTGTCTTATGACTCTAAGCTGCATCCATTCTGCCACAAAGATACAGGTTGTTTGACATGTTTAGGAATCACTTTGTTTCTTGTTCTGTCTGGTTCTTCACAAAATCTGAGCCTTAGGTCACAAATGGTTATATAAGTTCATAAATGTTCAAATGTTAAGATTGCATACATATCATCTCTGTGTTTATTTTCTTGTTCACTCCATGTTAATGATTTTAATCCCTCGAGGAACATTTTTAACTCATCTACATGTGACTGTCTAGGTGTTGGTTTTCTACTAAACTTTAATTTGTTCGAGTTGTCTGCATCTTCCTTTCCTAGAATGTTCTTTTTAGGCTGTCTGTTATTATATCTATAGTGCACTAAGTGGGTACTGCAAAATAGGAGGTATGGTTTCCTCATCTGATTTATCCTTTATTCTCATAAACTTGTTATTGTAGAAATAATGTCATTGTGTTACTCTGCGTTGTGACAGGTTGTTCCTTGTTATTATTTTTAGTATGTGCCAGAGTACCCATACATTGAATTCCTGCCATTTTCCAGTCCCTTGCAAATGATAGAAATCATTTAAACTTTACGATGCATCAACTCGTTCATTCTTGCATTTTCATTCACAATATGTGTCATGTGGTTTTAAATCTTACTTTAGCTTTTTCATATTTGGAATCAGTTTGCTAGTGAGTCTATGGAGTACATGGGCTTAAATGGTAATAAACTGTGCTTCATTTTCACTTGAGCATGTGTTAAGACATCTCTTTGAAAACAGTCTCTTCCATGCCCAGCTATTTGTCTCATATCATAGATATGCAATGGCCAAGAGTACTATGTAGTTGATTATTTTAATTATTTGCACGCCTCTAAAATGATCCCAATTTTTGTCATAAGATAAATACTAATCCTTACTCTCTTTATTTGCATGAACATCTTGGGAGCAAATGAAGTCTCAATTTGGGGCTCCCACAGATTGGAATCTCTTGACTCGGCACCATCATGTCCGCACATGGAGTCAACATCCTAGACTATCTCGAATAGCATGCCAACAGAGAAACCTTGCTTGTAGTCATCCGTTGCTACCCATATTTCATTATTTATTTGCTTATTTATTTTTCTTACAATATATACTTGGTTGTGTTTCTAGAATGTGTTATCATTCTTGATCCACATAGTTTGACAATAATATTAGGATTTTGGGTTAGGGTACCTATATTTAGAGATAAATCATTCCCGTGACATTAACTTCTTATTATATTTCTAAAATGGGATCAATATTTATTGTTAAGGCCAATCTGCTTAAAAAGAATCTTTTCTCAAAGCATGAATATTATTTCTATATATAAGGTTATTTTATAGCATACCATTTTTTCATACAAAAAAAAAAGTTGTTTCATCACTTTTCCAAATAAAAAATGCAAGTCATTTCATTTAACACAAAATTTTTTTTCAGGTTGTTGTTTTTAAAATAAATATATTTTTCAGTTTACTTTTCTTGACTATTTAATACTTCTTTAGCATTAAACTTAGTCTTAATTTTATTAACCTAAGTTTGGCCAGTTAACTGTTTCTCAACAAATTCTAAACGATGTCTAACCCATTCCTTTTAGGATAATTACAACCCTTACCTAGAATCACATAGGTTAAGTAGTCCTTAGAATAGAGTTAACATAATTAGGCGGCGATTCCTTTAATTTAATTATTTTGGAAACCAATATGTTGTACACCGTTTGACCTCGTGTTAAAATGGGGTATAACAGCTTGGCAACTCCACTGGGGACTTTAGGTTCTAAACTATAACAGACTTAGGTTAATAATTAAAATTTGTAAATGTTTGTTTGTATTACTTTTATTGCTTGCTTCACCTTAATTGCTTAATTATTATTTGTCGTGTTTAGTTGATATAAACTGCTTATTTTTCTTATGTAAATTGCTTATTTGTTATTGTTTTATATTAATTGTCATTTTGCTCATACTT
Organism: Solanum medicagineum; assembly: GCA_026153255.1. NCBI lineage: Eukaryota > Viridiplantae > Streptophyta > Magnoliopsida > Solanales > Solanaceae > Solanum > Solanum medicagineum. Next base: position 10,670,424 of record JAPFFP010000113.1, on the reverse strand, counting down.
TTTCAATTCTGGAGAATTAAAAATATCACACATACATGCGAGGTGTGCTTTGCGCTTCCACAAACTTCTTTCAAAAATCCGAACTTTAGGAGAGTTGGCGTAGGCGCGGGGTGTCCGAATCTTTTTCCATATGACCGTGTAACCTTCTCTCTTGAGTTGTCCGCTCAGGAACCTTTTGTCTAGTAAGCCAAATCTTAGAAAAACATAAGATAGAGCGAAACCAACATCCTTTAAGGAATATGCATCATGTAAGCGTAGGAGTCTTAATACGCATGGATTAAGACCATTAGTCTACCTTACTAAATGTCCAAGTGGATTCACAACCCCAAGTGACACCTCATTATAATCTTTGTGCATATTTGAAGCATAATTGTGCCTAAATATCGACTATTTGCTCTTAGTTAATAGGCATAAGCTAACCTTTTATTTTGCAGTATAGATGTCCATCAAGGTTCCCAAACTTCGGTATATAAAAAATGCACCATTGGCAAACAGAGCAAATTGAGACATGCATGATTAGCTTATTAGATTACAAGCATTCCTATTGTATTTAGCAAGTGATAAGTTATTCTTGTACTTTATTTTTAGAAATGTATTTTGTTTAATTATTAAAGAGCAATGGAATGACGTATATTGGCACATTTTTTCCTTCAAATTTTTGGTAGGCCTACCTCAGGAATATAAGAGGTCCCTTGTATGTTATGACACATTTACATGTTATTTTAAAACTTCTTTGACTCTACTAGTGGTTTGGTACATAACTTATTTAAATTGATGACTTGCTTACTATGTGACTTATTTGAATAATTAGACAATACTTTATTTGACTATTCATTTAACACTAACATTATCTATTTTGTCTTTTTTTCTTTTCTCTACCTTTTATTTCATTTTTATTCCCAATAGAAAGTTGATTCGTGTTGATAATCGAGCTGGCCGACCATCCTTACTTCACAATTGGAAACTACTTTTGACTCTATTCTTATTTTAGCGGGATACGCAGGCGCCACACCGGCTCGATCATATTCTCGTAAGATCTTCATTACTCTTTATAATGAAAACTGGGGCAGAGTTTTGAGAGGATCTCAAAATTCTTTAAAAGAAGACTTTCTCCAACAAGTTAGAATCAAAATGACATCAAAGTTGCAACTGGGACAGATTTTTTTTTTTTTTGAAGCTCTTCCAAAAAATCAATTGGAAATTACCAGAAAGTAAAGACTCCTTCTGTATTCTAAGCTACGGAAGATTTTTATAAGATTTGGACAAAGATTGATTGAATCGTGGTAAGATACGAAGGGAGTTAATTTTTTTTCAAAAATGTCACAGTTAAAGAGTTGTCTCAAACAGAGATCACAAGGTCTGACCAAGCAAGATAGATGGAGGACCAACAAAGCCAAGTTTCGAGTCAACACGAATCAACACCCCTTCCAACTAAGACTTTTTCTTTGATTACAGGAATAACAAAGATACAAGATGCAACAATAGATTTTAGCATCATGGGCATCATTTGGCTCCATACCTTGCTTTAATATGTCACCTCTCACTTTATCTTTAACTTTACACATTTTTATTTTATTATGAATTTATTTTTTATTGACATCTTCATCTAAATTTTGCAGGAAACGTTCTTTTGAAATCTATTGAACGTACATCAAGTTTACTAGAGGAACCACCCGAAAAACCGAATTGCACATTGAGACTTTAATGTCGAAGATAACATTTGACCAAAAACCAAGTGAATTCACTTATTTTATTTTACTAATTATCCTTATAATTCATTTTATTCACTTTAATAGTTTATTATTATTATTATTATTTTGAATTTTTAAATGAATCAGCAAAGGCCTTTGAAGACAAACGTGTCACGACCTGAAATTCAGGCGTGATGGCACTCGTCTTATCCCACCAAGACAAGTCAGCCTACAACCCATCTATAACCTTAAAAGTGTGGGATTATAATAAAAATAAAAGTTCAATTACGGATAATAAGTCAACTTAATGAAAATACCCCAAAACCTGGTTGTCA
>JAPFFP010000113.1:10643854-10656046 GCA_026153255.1 Solanum medicagineum | reverse complement strand
TGAAAACAATTTTCCTTTTAAAACAATGTTTCTCCATATCAGGAAAAACTTTTCTCAACTAACTTGGGAAGATATCAACTCCAAAGAGAAAACTGTGATGCCAGCTGCCATTCCCACACCCTCTTCTGATATACCACCACCTATACCACCGTCTTTAGAATCACAAAATACTCGTTCCTTCAATTCTGACCAAGTACCGGGCAGCTACTGCAACTATTCCAGATAAGTCTACACTTTCTTCTACTCTTTCCTAGCATCACAAAACCTAAAACACACAATATGCACCTTTGATAACATATCAAAGACGTAAGTCTAACACTAACACTCTACACCAAATCTCGAATGGTCCATCTCCAGCCGCTGATTCACCATTGACAACTTCTTCACTTCCTAACAATAAAAGTCCCATCCCTGAACAACCTCCCTTGCCAATTTCAAAGCCTATAGTAAACCGAACAACCACTTGGTCCCATAATAATTTTACCATGCCCAAAAGACAATTCAGTTTTCTAGCTCACTACACTATTGCACCAACTTCAAATAAGCCAACATCCACAGAGAATGGAGACAAGCTATGTAAGAAGAATATGATGCTTTAATGAAGAATTAGACTTGGGAATTGGTACCACGAGACTCAATGAAGAATGTTATGAACTGCAAATAGTTATATCGCATTAAAAGAAATGTGAACAGTTCTCTAGATCGATATAAAGCTCACCTTATTGCAAAGGGATTCACACAACACCTTGGCTTGGATTTTCATGGAACCTTCAGTCTAGTTATTAAGCCAACAACAGTGCAACTTGTGTTATCCATAGAAGTGCAGCATAATTGGTTGATTCATCAACACGACGTCAACAATGCTTTCCTACAGGGCCAGTTGACTGAAAAAGGTTTTTATGTCTCAACCTCAAGGATTTTATCAATTTCCAATTCCCTTCTCATGTCTGTACATTAGAAAAAGTCATTTTAGAAGAAGTCATTTATGGTCTTAAACAGGCCCCTCAGGCTTGGTATACTTCATTGCATAATCATCTACAGAAAATGGGATTTATTAAATTAGAATCTAACACGTCTTCGTTTATTTTGATGAATCTGGCTGCTACTGTTTATGTGCAAATTTATGTTGATGACATTTTGATCATGAAATTACTCCCAATTTGATTAAACATGTTATTGATTCCTTGGGTTCTCTTTTTTCTCTAAAGTATCTTGGCAATTTAAACTACTTTTTGGGTGTCAAAGCAAAAAAAAAAAAAAGTGCCAAATGGTCTTATTCTCTCTTAGTCAAAATACATTCTTGACATTTGTCTTAATTGGATATGCAAAATTGTAAAGGAGTTTTAACACCGACATGCTCTGGTAAACTACCTCGGGTAGCTAATAATTCTCCACCTGCGAATGCTACACTCTGCAGGTGCACTCTCGATAAGTGGCAATATTTATCGTTTACACAGCCTGACATTTCTTATGTTGTCAACAAACTATCACAGTTTATGCATGATCCTAGTTATGAACCCTGGAAGGCGGTTAAAAGGATACTACGGTATCTCAAAGCTACGGTAACTTCAGGTCTTCATATCTATTGTGACTCAAACTGCAATCTTTACATGCATCTCGATGATAATTGAGTGAGAGATATGAATGACAGAGTACCCATATTAGACTATGTTCTTTGCTTTGGCCAAAATTATGTCAGTTGGTCATCAAAAAAGCAACAAGTTGTAGCTTGCTCATCTATTGAAGCAGAGTACATATCAGTTGCAAATGCTCTTGCGGAACACACATGGGTGCACAACTTGCACAATGAATTATGTATCACCATTCCAAACACACCCACAATCTTCCATGATAATATTGGTATCGCTTGTCTCTATCATAATCTTGTTGATCCATAGTTGTATGAAACATATTATTGTCGACTTTTGTTATGTTAGGAACCAAGTTCAAGTGCATTGGCTTCTTCTCAAACACACTCATGCTTGTAATCAACTTGCTGATACACTTATCAAGCCATTGTCAAAACCAGCCTTTGCAAGATGTCATTCCAAGTCAGGCGTTGTTGCACCTAGGGGTGTGCATGGGTCGATTTGGATTAGTTATTGATCAAAACCAAAACCACACCAACTTAATTCGATTTTAAAATACTCAATAGGAGAGACCTTTAACTGAAGAAGAAGTTGTCCACAAAGCAAAGGTGATCAAGGAGTTTGAAGATTATGCAAAAAAGGAGGAGATAGCCTGAAGACAAAGATCAAGAATGCTATGGATAAGAGAGGGGGATAAGAACACTAAATTCTTCCAGAAGACTACAAATACTCACAAGAGGATCAATTACATTAATAAACTGGTAGTCGAAGGACAAGAACTGGTGGAGGCTACAGACATCAAAAGAGAGACTGTATCCTTTTGTAGGAAGTTGTATAGTGAGAGTGAGAACTAGAGACCCTCTTATAACATGAATCAGTGTCCTTCTCTCAACACTGAAGAACAACAAGAATTGCAGAAACCTTTTGAAGAGGAAGAAGTCTTGGTTGGGCTCAAAACTTGTGCTATAGACAAAGCACCAGGCCTGGATGGGTATTCTATGGGGTTTTTCATAAAATGCTGGGAGATTGTGAAGGAGGATGTGATGGCAACCTTTCAGAACTTTCACTCTTAGGAGATTTTCGAGAAGAGCTTTAATGAAACATATATAGCTCTAATTCCCAAGAAGAATGATGCTAAGGAGTTGAAAGATTTCAGACCAATCAGCTTAACAAGAAGTATATACAAGTTGATTTCCAAAATACTCACACAAAGACTGAAGAAAGTGATGCATAAGCTAGTTGATACACAACAGATGGCCTTCCTGCAAGGTAGGCAAATCACTAATGCAATTTTTATAGCCAATGAGAGTCTAGATTCCAGAACGAAAGAAACGATCCCAGGAATTATGTGCAAGCTAGATATAGAAAAAGCATATGATCACGTGAATTGGAGTTTTTTTTATTGGAATCATGCAGAGGATGGGATTTGGAATGAAGTGGATCAGGTGGATGAAATTTTGCATAAGTACTGTCAGATTTTCAGTGCTAATAAATGGTTCGCCAGAAGGTTTCTTCCCCTCCGATAGAGGATTTAGACAAGGTGACCCCCTCCCACCATTTTTGTTCATTCTAGAGATGGAAGGTCTGAACAACATGATAAAGACAGCTCACAATAATGGATGGATTAGGGGTTTTAATGTTGCAAAAGATGGAAATGCTAGAGTTGAAGTCACACATTTGCAATATGCAGATGATACCCTCATTTTCGTTGATGAAGAGAAGAAACAACTCAAGATTCTGAGGATAATCTGTGTTCTTTTTGAAGCAACTTCTGGTCTACACATAAAATGGAGGAAAAGTCATATTTTCCCAATTAATGAGGTGAACAGAATCCAACAACTTACTGAAGTCCTGGGAGGAGAGATAGGGCAGTTGCTGACTATTTATTTAGGGCTGCCCCTAGGTGCAAAAAGCAAGTCTAAAGAGATTTGGAATGGAGTGGTGGAGAGGAGTGAAAAGAGGTTGTCTAGGTGGAAAACATAATACTTGTCCAGAGGGGGAAGACTAGTTTTGATCAACTCAGTCCTGGATGCATTGTCAACTTATTTTGATGTCAATTTTTCCTCTTCCAGCTAAAGTGGAAAAAGAATTGATGCCCTAAGGAGAAATTTTTTGTGGAATGGGGACAAGGAGAAGAAAGGTTTCCATTTGGTTAAATGGAAAACTGTAATCCTACCAAAGAAGCATGGGGGGCTAGGCATAATAAAGCTGAGAATACAGAACAAAAGTTTGCTTATGAAATGGCTTTGGAGATTCCCAAAAGAAGAGCAGACACTATAGGGTAGGGTGATTTAAGCAAAATATGAGAAGGAAGGCTTTTGGAAGACTAAAGAAGTAACTGCAGCATATGGCATCAGTCACTTGGGGCATGTTTTCTTTGAAAGAACAAATTTCAATGTAAACAATGGAAGGAAGATCATATTTTGGGAAGATGATTGAACAGGAAGTGGCAGCCTCATGCAACATTTTCCAGATATTTATCTACTAAATCAGCAGCAGAAGGCAACTTTGCAAGAAGTGTGGACTCCTCAAGGATGGAACCTGACATACAGGAGGTTGATGCAAGACTGGAGATGGAAAGAATGGCTGAATTTTATGGAACTTTGGATCAGTATACAGGACCAAAGGAAGGAGATGACACTCTCAAATAGCACCAAAGGTTTCTTCACAGTTAGCTCTACAGACAAGAATTTGGATCAGATGGGGTCTCAAATCAACTTCTTACCTTGGAAGCTTATATGGAAAGTGAAAGTACTATACAAAGTGGCAGTTTTCACTTGGTTGGTAGTGAAAGAGGTTGTTCTAACTCAAGAAAACCTCATGAAGAGGGGCATAGAAATGTGTCCAAGATGTTTTTTTTTTGTGAGCAAAAGGCAGAGACAATCAACAAACTGTGTTTACATTGTAAAACAGTCAGCCAACTATGGAACTTGTTGACTAGTTTCAGAGGCATAAGGTGGACCATGCCTGAAAGGGCAGGTTAGGCTCCAGTAAGCTGGAACAATGAAAAGAGTGGTCACACAGACAAAAACAGATGGAAAATTGTCCCAGCAGTGATGTGGTGGACCATTTGGAAAGAGAGAAATTCAAGATGTTTTGAAAATATGAGCAGTCCTTTACATAAGATTAAAATGGACTGTATTAACACTTTTTGCTACTAGTGTAGTTCTGAGTATATAGATGATCCTGTAGCAACTATAGACATTATAGGATCCTTGTTTGATGAAATAGGACCTGAGATAGTTTTTTCTCTTTTTTGGGTTGCTGAGCCTAATCAGCTCTATGTAACTTTGTGATGTAAATTTTTGGGATTCCAGCCTTAGCGCTAAGGATTTATATACAAACTTGTTACCTTTATCAAAAAAAAAAAATAAAATCAAATCAAACCAATTATAACATACATTTATTAGTTTTGTTGTTATCAATTTTGCTTTGGTTTAGTTCGATTATTCGGATATTAACCATAGACAAAATAAAAGCAATGATATATTCAAAATAGAGAAAAAGTGACAACAATCCATTCAAAATGAAAAATAGTTAGAATGACTGATATTATAGATCTTTCAATCACTAAATTTGCTGTGGAAAAAGTTTTAAAATTTACCATTTTGGCCTAAAAGGGAAGAGATACTGACATTTCTAGTTCCACCAAGTATTGTCATAGACATTCATATACATGAAATCAATAAAATAAATGTTCTTGTCTTGAGCATTTATGCTTTCATAAGTAGACTGAAAAATAAAATTTTATGAATACTTATATAAGATCTTTAAAATTCTTTTATAAATAATGTCTTATGTATGTATAATTATAAAATATATGAATACAATTTATCGGTTCGATTTGGTTATTTCTTCGATTTTCCAAACAAATCTTAACCCAAACCAAACACTATCGGTTTTTAAAAAACTAAAACCAAACCAAACCAAACCCAAATAAAATCTATTTATTTAATCTGTTTGTTCGATTTTTGGGTTTGACTTGATCTTTATCCAAATTGTGAACACCCTTAGTTGCACCTCACCTAACTTGAGGAGGTGTATTAAGCATAATTATTATATATTATCATTATTAGAATAATTTACTGTTATAGTCACTGTCGTTTTGTATTTGTAGAAGACTCTTATTGTAGGAGTATATGTTGTTGTATATCTGTAGAAAACTACAATTGTTCAGGTGTTTACGTAGCAATTAGGTTCCTTAAGTTCAGTTGTAGGTTGTTATTTATTGTATTTAAAGCTTTGATGCTCAAATAATAAAATTATCTTTGCACTACTTCCTTGTATCTGATTTTATACCTTCCACAGTCAACTGATAATTATGGGCAGATCCTAAGTAATGCTTGATAAGATGAGAGACACAACAAAAGCTTTATCAAAACTCCATTGTCATAGTTTCCCTCTATTATATATTCTCTTCCCACCTCCCATCCCCTTCTTCATTTGTATCATTTGTTAAACATTGTCCTTTTCCAAGATTTAAGTTGACCAGGACCATAACCCATATTTTAGGGTCCTTTAGATCTTCATGCCGTCCTTTTTCCACTGCAACTATATGGAAATATGTAACTAAAAGTTTCAGAATTCCCTTTTTTATCTATAGCTCCGTTTATTAATCACACTTTAATTTTTCAAATAATGAAAAACTGAAAACCTCAAAGATACTCACAACTCCTTGTCCTTTGCACTTTGTTTTTATTGTATAAAGCAGTATATATTAATTTGCTAAGAGAATGTGGAACGGTGGGTGTGGATAAAACATAACAGAAGTGATTCCACGCATCTTGGGCTTCTTCAAATAACCCAAGTAATTATTGTCACACATACAAAGGAAAATCGACGTACTTTCCTGTTTTGGTTTGGAATATTGCTTCTGTTCTTCTAGTGTCTTTACCCATTTGTTTGTCCTTTTAGATCATGAGGACATAAACCGAAAGTCAAATTGTTCTATTTTTGAATTTGAAAGAAGATTCATACCTTAGTGTCACATTTACAGGAGGTTCAAAAGCACCCGGAATGTTTGAAGTTCAATTGTTCCGCAGATCACTAGGTTTACAAAATCAATGAAAGAGTGGTTAGAAAGAAATCCATATTCAAAGGTTTCACTCTGGAAGTAAATACTTCTATTGAAATAAGATATGTTATCTTTCTGCTTCACATCTTACATCACGAGTCTGGAAGTTGTAGTAAAGGTCTTGTTTTGCCAAATGTCAGAGGAAATGGAACCATTCAGAAAGTTGTTCTCAAGAGACCTGCGACAGTTGTCCCAACAATTCGTTAGTGGGACAGCAAAACAGTTGATATTGCAAGACAAAGTGCAGATTCTGACAGTTTCTGCAGGGATGAAAGGAGAGAAAAGCTCTTGGGAACAGATCCACTAAGATGGTTATGTGATAGAATACTGCATCATGCATGTGAAAATACATTAGAATATGTTAAGAAGTAAAAGGAACACAGGCAATCCTGTGGAGATGTTGGGAAACGAAAGCCAGCACAATTTGAATATCTTTGAACATAAATATATGAAGAAACATCAACAAGCTTACATAGTTGTCATATTGTTGGAAAGTTTATTCTGTGGTATAGATCCAGAAAGTTTATTCCAGCTGAGATCGCTGTATAGCAAGCAGAAGGTAGTCATTTTCAGAGATCTACTGGTTGAACACTCTTGAAGTAAGAAGATAAAGATGAAGCTTATCAAAAGAAGCAGAAGAGAACAATAACAAACTCCCACTTACAGATAGCTTAGATTTCCTATTCTGCTGAAATCAGGAACAGATCCTTGCAAAGAGCAATTTCTGACACTTCTGCAATATCAGAAGCAGCATTGGGTCTTCAATAAGTGTGCGAGATGAGGATATCAACTTCATGTTTATTTCTACCAACATGTTCCATCATGATAAAATATTCCATAATCTTTCTTTAACAAATTTCCACATAATGTGGGAGTTTCAAATACTTGTGTTTCCACTTATTCCTATCTCATATATATTTTTTCGGGTAAGTTTTCTTTCCACAACATGTATCATGAATTCATAATATCTGGTATACCGTCGTAGTCTTTCGTCCACCATCATCCAACGTCTAAACAAAAGCAAAATAGAATAAGAACTCTGCTAGGACCGATGCAATTTAAAAAGATTTAAGGTGGAAATAATCTGATCACAATCTATATCAGCATCTTAGTCTTCAGATGTTTAGTGAACGTGTTGAACCTTCTCTACATTTTCCTGATAGACTGAATAGGAAATAGAAACCACAAGTCACATAAAGGATCAACCATTATCAAAAGAGAGAAAGAAGAATACAACAATGCAGAAATGCACAAGCTGAAAGTCAAAAAGGGATCAAAACCTGAGGGTGTGGTGGTCTAGGGATCGCTGAATATGGAACCATGGGAAACTAGAGTTTTAATCCTAACTGACAAAGTAGAACTAGGTGTCTTCTTCCAATATGCCCAACCCTTACGAGTTACCCTAGTGCCTAAGATGGTGGGAAACTGCAGGTATATGTTTGGACAGCCAAGCTCCTCAAAGGACACCACCATTATGTTATACAATAAACAGCTCCATGAGCAAAATACATATGTTTACCCAACTTTTAAATTATCGGATGCATTAAAGAATGCCTGCACTGATTCTTAGTTTCACACCTTTAAACATACAAAACAATTTACAAAATCTTTCTCACAAGTAAAAGTCAACTTTAAATAACTAAGCTATGCATTTTAGATGCCCAAATATATAGAAAAGCAATTGGAGACGCTCTCATTTACTCTTTATGTTTACTACTTATAAGCCAATGCATTAGGGGGTGTTTGGATTGGCTTCTTTTTAAGTGGCTTATAAGTTAAAAGCCAAAAGTCGTAAGTTGGAAACCCCCAACTTTTGGCTTTTGGCTTATTTTTGGTACTTTTTCAGCTTTAACAAGGCGCTTAAAAGAACTTTTTATGTTACTCAAAAACTTCCAAAACTAAAGAAATGCGGAAAATCCAAAAGACTCTAAACATAAGCTAATCCAAACATCCACTTAGTCTTGGAAGCAATACAAATGGTGTCAACAATACTGTCTTTTGTGGAGCAAGGAAGATCCATACATGAAAAGAGATAATAAGGATTGAAAGATTATCATTCAATGGCTTTATTTTATTACACAAAATTCAAAATTTGTCTTATACCAATAAACATATATGGTATAGCGGAAACGAAAGGGAAAGAGAAAACGAACTGAAGGATACTAGCTACAAAAGCGTCAGATCTACGTATAAGCATAAGAGCAAGTTTCTACAATAAGCTCACAAACAAGTATCAGGCTCCATATATATGAGACCTCTACGAGGAAAGGAAAAGTAAAACTGTCATGTGTGAACATACAATTTTAATGCTTATTCTAAACACTACCCAAACTGACAAATCCAATATGTTTTCTGGTTTAGTACCAAAATCTCTAAACCACATGATGAATGAGAGAGAACTAACAAGAATTTTAAATGACAAGGTGCATAAGCCTACACATACGCATGGATTCATTTCCATCATCACTGTAGAATACAGTATTTATACTAGTTCTTTCAGAGTGTGAATAACTGTATTGTTCCTTAGAGATAACACATTCATTCTCATCAACAGGATATAAAAGAAGGAAAATTGAACATAATAAACTACAGGAATTTTTCAAGGAGCATTTACAATTTCAGTAATGATGAAAGGTTTCCATAAGAAGCTGGAATCTCAGATCCATTGAAATTGTTATTGTCAAGTTGGCTGCATAAAGAAAGAAAAAAAGAATGAAACTTTAGTGTCTATGGATCACAGGAAAGGAAAATTCATACGCGTCGCATTTATAAAACTAAAGAAGCTATCAGATTACATGAAAGGTTCAATCTGAAGGCAATATACATTTCAATAAAAGATTTTCTAGTATCAGGCATGGCAAGGGATGGATAGATTTTAAGATTTACAGTAACAGAAAGATCTGAAGATGGTGATCAGGAGTGTTCTTAAACTCTATGTCTCTTACAAGATGTCTCACAAAATATAATCTGTATTATGAGTTGTTTGGCTATCTGGCTAGTAAAACGAGTACAGCTAAGACAATCAAGGCAGTGTCAGTCAAATAAAAATAAGTAATAACATGTCAATAGCCCTTCAAAATCTAAGACTAGTCTATTCTAATCTTTTTTGCTCAAACGTGACTTTCTATTCTCTTTATAGATGAATGGCTTACGAAAATTGTTAAACCACTTGACAAAAACACATATTGTGGAACTTGTCCCTACAATTAAGTTGGACATGTTAGTTCTGTAATGAGCTAGTAGTGCAGAAACAGGGAAACATAAAACCAAAAAAAATATCCGAGTCCACAGAATTCACTGTATGTTCTTAAGGAATTTAATCCTCTCACTGTACCCAAGGTTATGGATTATTTCCTCCCAGGATAAAACGGATAAACGTCAAAAAAGTAGCAATACCTCAAACTTCAATAACACCGGCGAACTCAAGAACAACAACAAAATCACACAAAACTCTTCTTTGTTTTGAGAAAATATATGTAGAATATGAAAAAATTGATGATCGAAAACTGAGAGGAAGCCTCTCTATTTATAGCCAGCAATGGGTGAGTACTCACCTGTTTAGAATAGGCATGGCATCTTTTGGGAAAGAGGATGTCTGTTTGGAAGGAACAATTTATGCGCGAAACTTGGAAGTCGATAAAACTAATTCAGCGAACTAAATTAATTAATAAATAATTCACAAATTAATTTAATTAATAAATAATTTATGAATTAATTAATATTAATAATTCAATGAATTAACTCATCATTAATATAAGAAAATAAAATCTAATGAGATTGATTAAATAAATTTTGTCTAAAACGTTTATCAATTGTCACATTATTTGTTGACGTCGAAGCCGAAGCCAAAGCCGAGAGACGACGGCGTGAGGGGATCCCCTCTACTTGGCCCTTTAAGAGCTAAAGGAAGTGTTTCCTAATATAATGACAAAATTTTTTCTCTATTCTACCAACGAGGGGCAAATGACTTGTCATTTTCCCTTTACTTGGTTCCCTCACATTTCCTAATTCTCCCATTTCTCATTTTCCATTTCATACCTTACTTAAACCCCACAATCCCCCAAATGAATGGGAATGACTATTTTATAAAATATGTGCATGAAAAACTGTGTGATTCATAATTAAGGATTAATTGCATCTGGATAGGTAGGTTTCCTTTTGAACTTTCTATAGTGAACATATACCGGATATACTCGGTCAATTGGTAGATTTGATATCTTTGAACCGTCAAGCATTATTGTATACCTAGACAACATAAGTCATACGATTAACCCTTTAACTGTTATTGGTTATCATTGCTTTGGTCGTTTCAACCATGAACGCTTCCTGGTTCATAAGTGCATCGAGAACTAGCCTTACCGGATTCTTATTGAAGCAGCTTACACTTCACACTTACATAGGTGATTTCTAAATGTGTTATCCCATAGATACACTATTTGAGATACCCTACATCTAACTTAGAAACCATTAATATGTCCTATTAACTTATCCTTGTTATTGAAATTGTCTTATCATGAGAATGGACCATATAATAATTTTGACAATGTTTAACCGTCATCAATGACTTTGTTAAACCATCATCAATGACATTGTTTGATCTCTTGAACCTAGATATTGGGATCTCCAGTCCTCTAGGTAGAGTTACCGCCACAATGACTTGTCTTCAGCCATAGTCCCATTGTCTTTGATGATTGTCATAACCCAAGCCTAGGGCCTAGGTGTAACATGGCGAATGGGAACACGAAAGCACCCAAACAAGCCTCGTAGTATACTTAAGCACATCATTGGTTAGATATCGCAGAATAAACATCATCAAACATAACTAAGGGGTAGGGAAAGTAGGACGCAATCTACGAGAAAAAGGGCATGAGATTGCCATCACACAACTTCAACAAGTAAGTCTAAGAGGAAAAGAGCATGGAGCACCCTCTATGGAAAGTAGGGACTTAGGACTTTCATCATCTTGTCATACATCACACATAACAAAGCATGGGATAAGGACTTGGGGGATAACCTCCACTGATACATAATGTAACATGAGTTGTACATATCATAGTGTCCAACAATGCCTTTAATCATAATAGGGACAGGGGCCAAGACATGTCTCAGGCTTACCCTCGACATAAGCAACATAAAGTAACTATAACATAACATAGATAGATAGAAGGTGGGTGTTGTCCTTGGAATAAAAGACTCATAAGCAAACTTCCACAATTGAATCTAGCTATGAACGGTGGATGGAGAAAGTCTCTGGTCCCAACATGGTTAGATTATGTAGGTGAAAAGCATGCGTTAGTATGTTTGACTATACTAAGTATTCGAGCATGCAAATGCATATGAACATGTTAGCCTGCATTTCAATGTCAGATGACAAGGGTACACATATTGTCACAGCCCCACCGAGGGCCGTAACTAGTGCCCGATAGGGACACCTACCCCTGCATATACATGGACATCCCTTTTCCCCAAACTGGAAATCTGCGGAAATTTCGGCAGAGTTTCCTTTGTTTTATTAACTAAGCCACCTGC
>JAPFFP010000113.1:10596148-10640099 GCA_026153255.1 Solanum medicagineum | reverse complement strand
CATTAAGTTGATTTATTGTTCGTAAATGAACTTTCATTTTTATTAAAATTTCACATTTTCAATGTTATAGTTTGGTTATAGGCTGACTTGTCTTGGTGGGATAAGACAAGTGCCATCACACCCATTTTCGGGTTGTGACAATTTGTGAGAGCACAAATTTTGAAAACTTGTTACCTCACTCTGTTCTTTTGCTCAGTGTCATGTTCTTATCTTTCTGAAAATGGAAAATGACTTGTCTTCTCATTTAACTACGCTCATCAGTTCTCTACCTTCACAGACATATAGGCATGATCATGCCTCATCATTTTTGTGCACTCCGTGATTGCGGACATTTGACCACCTTTGCAGGTTTCAATGAAGTGCCAGAACTGGGCAGATTCTCTGCAACTTTGGGTGATCCCAGGCCCAATTGGGTGATATGCCCTTGTGCAATGGGCGATGCCTGGGCCCCAAAGTACGGTCAAAGCAACCCATTTTCATCCTTTTGTAGTTTTTCATAGCGTTTCAATCCATTTCTTCAACTCCAACCATATTGACACTTCAAAACCTATAAAAAAAACCACTACCAAATACTTGAAAATTGCGAAGGTTAGCCAAAAATCAAAAATGAAAATCAAGAAGCTATTCTTAAAATTTAAAATGCAAGAATTTATTAAAATATGAACAAAAACTTGATTCACCACCCATTTGTGTTTCTAGTTTGAGGCAATGAATCTTCTCCCCAATTTCAAAATGATTTGTCATTTGAGCACATAAGAAGGATGATGAGAGACCATCAACATTTTCCACCGGTCTCTGCAATTTGAGGACTTGAATTGTCTACCCAACTTGTCATCAACTTTCCTTTTTGGCTCTTTGAGTAGGCATGGGAGTTTCAAGAGGCCTTCTTCAAATTGAACTTCGCACTTTGTGGCCTCCAAGTAGGCGACGCTCCCAACTTCAAATGAACCAAAGTTCTCATTTAAGATTTCCATGGCTAAGTCTTGCAAGTTTAATATCATTTCCTTAGTTTTGGCCTCTTAGATCATTATTGGTGTTGATGTCATGCATTGGCTCCGTATCTCTTCCACACCAAGATCCACTCCTTCTTCTTGAGACTCCAATTCATAATTGATCACCTTTGAGCTGGGGGCCTTACTCACTTTATTTCTTAGCTTCAAGTCGACCTCCAAAACATAAACTTCCCGTTCGAACCTCTCCAACTCATAACCTCTAGTAACAAGTAAGCTCGTGAGGTCATCCCTTGTGTTAAGCAATTGGTGTCTCCCCAAGTCTAAGACTCAAGTCAATGTGCTATTCTTGACTCATAATACTCTCGTCCCCATTCACAACCTTAACACCATTTTGCTCACCACGAAGTGCAATACCCCAAAAGAGATAGAAAAAGGGCTTACATTCATCAAGCAAGCGTTCATCACAATAAGCCATATAACAGAAAAAGAAAAACAAATGAAACAAAAAGAAGTACTCACTAGTCAAATCAAAAAGCATAAACTACAAGTCCTAAATCAACTCAAGACATTTATTGTTTCCTAGCAACGACGCCATTTTTCTGTCGCTCAACCCGGCTATACAAAAGAAGTAGGGGCGGTTGTCATCAACATAATAACCCAACTTTAGAGATCGGGTTGATCACACAGTGAACAATATGTTAGCGATTGAGTATAGATAGGACCTATGACTACTAGATTTTGACTCGATAAGCAGATACCAAACAAGAATTCTAACAAAATTTGGGGGAAGATAAACTAACAACCACTCCTAAGAAACAATTAGGTGAGGATTAATCAAGAAAGGGAGCAAGGATAGGGGATATGAGAATCAATAAAAACTCAATTGGTCCATCACACTTAGCGTCAAAATTTACTCTATGGGTAGGCTAGGTTGCTTGTAATCACCCCTCAGCTAGAATAGGTGATGTTTCGCAAGAGCCAACTATGGCCTATTATTCGAGACACTCAAAGACATGCTTGGCTAGAGTAACTCAAAGCAAAACTCCCAAGACCTTAGCCATTGAGTACCTTTTGAGGCTCTCAACATATAAACCCATGACTATCATGCTAACCGCCTATTGAACTACACTTGCTAAAGTAATAATTGAAGATCTAAGCTAGATTTAAGTAGCTACCTCAAATCTAAGTTATACAAGAAGATATGCATGAACCCATAAACCAATTCAAACAATCACAAAACTTGGGGAGAAACCCTCTTGATTTTGCAAGTAAATCATCAATTAAGCATGAAAGCAAGAGAAATTATCAAGATTTATATATAAATTAACATCCAAGCTCAATTAAATATGCAAATTGGCATTTAAGAACAAGAAAAGGAAGAGTGAAAAGATAAATATAATTGAAGCCCACACCCTTCAATCCACTCAAGAATTTGTAGAAAAATTTCTCTAAATCCTCACCCTAAACTAACATCTACACTAAGATGTCTTTTTCTTCTTCTAGAATGTATATATTTTCTTTTCTCTGATATCTGATATGAATAATGGGGGTTCGGAGTATGTGTATATGTGATTTTGGCACTGAAAATGGCGAAATTCCAGAGCTACCCCAACACTAGTCACTACAACATTTCACCATTCCGCTTAGCATTTCTCGATCGCGGAGGCTGTGTGTCCTTGTGCTCCACCTTCACGCTTTAACATAGCATGTTCATACTTCTCTACATGCTACAACTCCTCGACTGCAGGACTGAAGGCCACATTCGCAGAGTGTAACAGTGCCAGGTAGCCTTTTGTGCATTTAATCTTCTTTTGCCTCCGATTCAGCTCCAACTTCAATTCTTCTCAGTAAAGCAAAATCTAACCCATATGTACTTGCAATCATACACCATTCAAAGCATAATTAGCCCCAAGTTATACATTTAACAACATAAAATCATAAGAAAAAAGCAAGAAATGAGAGCAAGTTATGCACTCATCACACTCTCCCTGTCTTGTCCTTTCCTTCCATCATTGTCCTTATATCTCTAGGATGGCTCAATTCTACTCATGAATTACAAGACTCTAGTCGCACTCCCTCAGGTGGTGACAGTAAACTATTGGAAATATAACTTTCCCTCTCATGGGTAACATTAGAAGCAAATTTTATATAAGAGAGCCTGGGGTACATCTTGAGTCGACTCAAGTACACTATTCACATGAATAAGATTGCACTCTTTCGAATCAATCAACTCAACACACTAGTCAGCTTCTCTTAATTTAGTGTAGTCACTCTACCATTCTGATCACTTTATTGCAAAGGAACTCTTTGGCAAGGGTTTGGACACTATTGCATCTATCACCCCGTAGATGAGGCATAGTCAAAAGGTTTAGAGCAATGCATGAATCATCGCAAGTTTCTTAGGAAATAACTCTATTGCACGGGTCAAAATCTGAAAGAAGAAAAACTTTAAAATGTCAATAGTCTCTTATTTATAGAAGTGGGGCCCTTTTAAAGCCACAAATAAGATCCACAGATACAGCTTCATAGATGCCCTAGGACACTCAAACTATGTGCTTTGATACCAAGTTTGCCACACCTCGGGAGGGTACCTTAGACATGGTCGGCACTCATAGACTATTGCTAGTCCCCAAGTGAGCCACTTGCCCTCATCACATTCATTCAATCATAGTTTTATCATATTAACAGAAGAGTAAAGATGAAAAAAGGTGGACAATGTCAATATATAGGGGCCATAGGCGAACAAATCTAACTTCGATTCTCTGGCATAAAAATAGTTTTAAAGGAAATCAGTCAAGAGAAAAAGATCTCAACATCAATTCTCACCATCTAGTCTATGAAGTCTCTAACTCTATTATCTAGATGATGCCAACGACAGGTTCATGGCTACCTCCAATCAAATAAAAGAAAATATAAACTATAGTAGCAAGATGATAGTAATATGAAAATCCTTTGAAAACAAGAAGGTCTCATTGATTAGCTGAATGTGAATAAATCCTCAACAAAGCGTTTGTTGATGATCCCTAGTACTTGTCTCTGCATCATAAAATGAAGTAGTCCAAATGAACGTCGCCACGTGGAATGTATGAGTGTGTAAAATGGTTGAATAAAATAGATATAGGTAGAACAATAATCATCACTGAGATACTGAATCAGAATGTCAAATGTCTATCTAAAGCAAGAATAAATAGTAGAAAATAACCAATCAATACAAATCCAATCCAATTCAATCCAACCTAATCTGAATCCAATCGTAGTACTATTAATATAGAACCTATATGGGAGTTTCTCTTATCCGACAACAATCCCTTATGAGCTAGTGATTGTACAACAATCCAGTTGATATTTTCACAATCATTCAGTACTTGCCAGGGTAAATGATGAATCCATCCATAATGGATCCAATCAACGGTGTCCTCAAATGTTTCAAGGACCTATCAAGAGGAAACATCTGACTTAATGGTTTCAATCTTCTCTTACATTTATCGACGTGGTTACTAAGTTCGAGTTTGACTTCCTCTAAGTCAATTTAGTGCTCGATACTCCTCCCAAGACCCAATGTTAAAAAAATCAACTCTAATAAACAAATCAGTAAGTCTCTTAATGGACTCTTTCAGAGCATCAGTTTTATCAAATCAATCTTTCAACAATTTGATAAATCAATCCCATCAACCTTTCAAGAGTAATTTGAACAATCAAGTAGGAGGACTTTTAATTTTAACCAACCTATAGAGTTCAAATTTGAAGACTCATAGGACTATCAAGTTCTATTAACCTATCATCATGCTCACATCACAATCATCGTCAACATTCTCAAAATAAGGTTCTAGACTCGATTCCTATATTCATTGATGAAGTCTTTTATATAGTAATATGTAGGGTTTGTGAAAAAACTCAAGTAAAGTATTTATTCAATCTATCAAGTTTATAATGATTATCAACATATCAAAGTACATAGAATGTATATAATTTACAAGAAAATATTCAAAGAAACATGCATGAAAACTCAATACTTTCATAATCTTTCTATCATCATCTATAGAGGCATATGGAAGAACAATTTCATGCTTTAGTCTAGCCTTACATACCTGTGATGAAGAATGGAAAGATCAAACAACGAAGATTAGCTTTGAATCTCTTGAACCCTAGCCTTCTCTTTTGTCCTTAGCCCTAGTTCTAAAGATAAATTAGCGCAAATGATTGAAATTTCATACTTAGAAATTGATATAGGATTGAAAATGGCCTAAAGACTATAGGTTTTAGATTAGGATGAGTGGGGAAAGGACTAGAATGCCCATTGTCTCAAAACTAATCGTCAAGTACCATAATGGGGCAAGTCTGTAACATGGACTTGTTCCGCTTCAGTTCATTTTTTGACAAAAAACTCAAAATGCATTCAGAAACTTTTTTTTCTATAAAATAACACATAAATCACATTTTACAAATGTGTTTTATGTGTATTTTATGCGCATTGCACTTGCCTAATGCATTTTATGAATAAAACCAAAATAAAACTCACGGACTAGTTTTGCAATTTTGCTCCGAAAAAGTATCGTTTGATCTGATTGGCCTACAAATCAGCCAAGACCATTTCCCTACACAAACATTTCGTTCTAATCACGATTTTGGCCTCGAATTCGCTGAAAAAGTTTGGGAAGGCACTTTATGCAAGCGCTTTCTCATCTACGGGTATTTTGATAATTTACCAAGTGTTACACTAGCCGTTGGCGTCTGTGTAGAAGGAGTAGATTAGATACCTTCAAAGCAATTGTTATGAAGAAAATGTACGAATGGAAACAAAATTGAAATCTTTTCCTATCAAGTGCCCCGTAGCCTCCCAAAGATTGATATGGACATTTACATACCAATCTGTGAAACTCTAGTAGACATCCCCCTCTTGACTCATGAGCCTAGTGAACCTAGACCTCAAATACCAAACTTGTCACGAACCAAAACTGGATCATGACTAAAGAGAAGGAATAGTAAAGCAAAACAACCATAACATTCAACTTAAAATCCCAGAATCTAGAGTCATGAGTACAAAAGCTTCTAAATAGCATGAATGAGTAAATATAAAGTTGTGTCATAAAGAAAATACATAGCCTGATATGGATAACAAAAAAAGAAGTCTCAGTAAAATAATGGTGACTCAAAGCCTGAGCCTCATCACTGAAATCTCATAATGATAAGAAAACTCTTCTCAATAAGATCAACTACCATGTAGGAGTCACTGTGCTTAATTTGTAGGGAGGAAACATAGCAGGGTTGAGTACACTAAAATATACCCAATAGGTTCAACCGACTGGATAGGAGGATTTCGATAAGTATGTAATAACTAAGAAACCGTATAATCTACATTAAAGGGGCTAGTATACTCTCTCTCTCTCTCTCTGTGTGTGTGTGCGCGCGCGCGCGCGCGTGTGTGTGTATTCAATGATGCAATGCAAATATTATGTATGAATGCAATGTATGGGTTGGAATCACGATTGTTGCACAACTGGTGTACACATCCACCGAGCTAAAGCTACCAGGTAGAACCCAGGGGCCTCGAAGACCATGTACTAAAATCTATCAAGTGTTATAATATCTCAACCTTACCACATCCTCATGGTCAAGAGGTTTTAAAAAGTGGTACAATCTCACCCTTGCCACCTCTACAAGGTCAAGTGGTTTTATAAAAGGTTGTCAATATCTCAAAAGCGGTATAACTCACCCTTGCCACCTCTACATGGACAAGGGGTTTTATAAAAGTTGGTATAGTATCTCAATCCTTTCCACCACCGCGTGGTCAAGGGGTGGTACAGATGCAATATGAGATAAATTCATGTCAATGCCACAAATAAAGGTATATAATAGCAATATAATAAGAATACGCATAAATAACCATCATAGAATCAGGGAAATAATATCAAGTGTCATAATTTGAACTACAAGTCATCACCATGTCTCAAAGTACCATACTGTCATCAATAGACAAATACATTGCTAATATCGGACTTCGCAAGTCGCCAACATATGTATATAAGTCCCAGAAGTACCTCAAATACCATCAATTGCCACAATGTTTCCCAAATAATATAACAAGTATCATATAATCACAACAACATCCAAAAGTGTCCCAACTATCAAGGATACTTCTCAGTTTGCAACGGATTCACAATTTAGTCCAATTCCAATATAACTGATACCATACTTCACCAACTATCATCCAACCAAGCAAGTTACTCATGAATCAATCTAACATCTTACAATTATCACATAAACATATCCAATAACTCAACTTACAATTATCACATAAACATATCCAATAACTCAAATATAGTTCCAAAAAGGTTAGCCAAACCTACATTGACGCTAAAATTGCACTCTAACTAAGCTTTCAGATAATCAACACCTCAGAAATGAGTGCAAATTAATCAATCACTATCAAGAATAGATAATACGCATCAAAATATGAATTTTGATACCCATATTGGCACGAATTAGACTTATGGACAAAATGATAAAAATTAAGGTTAAATTTTAAGGTATCAAATTTGGAAATTAACAAGAAATTATGATTCTACACATGAAAAAAAGTTCATGGGTGAAAATTCCACTGACATTGAGCTCAAATTAAAAGAGAAATCAATATTCAAAGTTTCCAAAGCAAAGACATGGAAATCCCAATTTTTAAACATCCAAAATCATGAAATTCAAGACAAATTCAAGAGAAAAGTAATGGAAATTAATTAATTTGATAATAGAAACACTTACCCAAAAGTTTTCCACAAAAATCCGTGTCAAAATCGCCCCAAGAAGGCTTGAAATTGGTGTTTCACAATTTTTAAAACTGATAAGATAATTTGTACTCTGCGATCACAAATACGAATTTGCTAACGCGAAGCCCACAAATTCACAAACCTCCGCGAATGTGGAGGAATTCCTGTGAATGCAGAGTAGAAGAGGGTGAACCAAGGCCAATACAGAGAAGACTCCCATGAACACAGAGTTCAGAGCACAAAGATCTCTGCAAACATGGAGGTCAATTCTGCAAATGCGGAGAAGAAAATGGGGCTGCACCAAATTATAAAAACCAGCTCAAGTTTTCAACTCGGAACATACCCTCGAGGTCAATTCAGAACTCGCTTTGCATAAACCAGACATCTATCAGTAGCAGAAATGGTGATTCAAACTCAATAAAACTATTAGAATTCGATTCTAAAGTATCCTTGACCCCGTTACCGATAAAGCTTTTCAAAATTAGTCAAAACTCAAAATACCAAAACTGCTCTCAAAAACTCCAAAAATTACAATAAGACCAATTCTAGCGTTAATTGAACCATCCGAAAACATTGAAATTGTCAAAATTTTAATTAGAGCTTTCGAATTTTGAATGTTGACCAAAGTTAAACTTGGGCTTTGAAACTTACGAAAAAGCAACTTTGGGTCTAAAATCTCTGTTTTAACTCAAAATTCAACTGTCACTTTTTCTAGACCAAATTCGACGTTTTAGGAGTTAATGGAATTGACAGATTTTTTATTCGACATCCAAAACTAAGAATAGTACAAAAACTCACTTTTTCAACAAATTGAGACTCCAAAAATTGAAAACTCACATTTTCACTTTTAATACACAAGATCTCACTTCCAACAACACAAATAGTTCAAAATATATTCAAAGCAAAAAGGAAAAAAAGCAAATTTTCACAGATAAGCTCAAAAATGACTGCAAGGTCATTGCACTATCAACTCGAAATGGACCCCCGAGGTCCATTCAGAACTCGCTTCACACAAACTAGACAACTATTAATAGCAGAAATGGTGATTTGAACTCAACGGAATTATTAGAATATGATTTCGAGGTCTCATCGACCCAGTTACTGATAAAGATCATTAAAACTAGTCAAAACTCAAAATACCAAAATTGCCCTCGAAAACTCCAAAAATTACAATAAGACCATTTCTAGCGTTAATTTCACCATTCACAACCACTGGAATTATCAAAATTTTGATTAGAACTTTTGAATTTTGAATGTTGACCAAAGTCAAACTTACGCTTTGAAACTAACAAAAAATGCAACTTTGGGTCCAAAATCTCTATTTTAGCTCCAAATTCAATTTTGTCACTTTTTCTAAACTAAATTCAATGCTTGGAAGCTAATGGAATTGATTTATTTTTATTCGACATTCAAAACTCAGAATAGTATGAAAACTCACTTTTTCAACAAACTGAGTTTCCAAAGATGCCAAAACACACAATTTTCACTTTTAATACACAAGGTCTCATTCCAACAACACAAATAGTTCAAAGTAGGTTCAAAGCAACTTACGAAAGGGAAAAGTACTAAGTTTTCACAAATAAGCTCAAAAGTGATGGCAAGGTCATTACACCAGCTAACACAATAGATACAGGTAATATAGAATTCCCAATTATAGTTCCATCCTAGATAACAGAAATAAATATCTTACTCTGAACTTCTAATAACAACCGGCTCCCAATGTAGATACATTTTAACTCAATCTAAAGGTGAGGGACCTGGTAGGCAAATCCACGCACTTTGGATCAGTCCACACAATCGTTTCCCTTCCTGACTACTTTCAAATGGTTCTTATCTATCAAAACATGAATCACAACATAAATATGGACGTTTTGGTTGAAATATCTGAAGAAACAAGGAAAGATACGTCAATTATGACTAAAATGGGAAAAATAGGGCCCATGTCTGAAATATCATACCAACTCTCACAAAGTGATCTATACATCACCCAAGTTTATAACCAAAAATTGATCTCAAAATGAGGCTCAGAACAAAGAGAAACAACCCAAAAATCAACTTACATTTTTTATGAGAAAAACATTTCTTACGACAACTTTGTGATAAAATTACTCACAACTACAGTCAAACCAAAAGAATCCAAATATAAAACAATGCATTACAATTTAGACCAAAATTTTACTTAATTCCAATGAGAAACATACTCCCTTAATCCATTTTCTCATCACAAAATTCCCTTCAATCCCCCCGTTTAGTTGACATGAATGGTTAAAGGGAAATGTCTAAATCCATGTCTTATTATTTTCAATAATTCAATATTTGTAACAATGAAATACTATATATTCTTACACCAAGTGATAAACGATTGATTACAAATAGTTAGGATATCTTTTTTTTCTCTATATATAAATTTATAAAGGCCCAGAAATACCTTGTTTACGTATCATTGGAAAGTGCATTAACATAAATACAATAGTAAGAAGTGGCAATACAAGAGTGTGTAAACTATAAAAATGAGTCAAAGTGGATTGTCCCACACTAGCGCTTCCACGCAATATTTTGACCAAAGGTGATCCTATTACAGGAATAGCGTCAGGGACACCTGTTACTATTTTCACTGCTCAATAACCAATTTAGCCCCGAGGTACGGAATAACCAGAAAGGGTTCAATGTAAGAAAACTTTGATTGAATTCCTTTTATGAAGTTGCAATTATCCATTAGAAAATAAAAAATTTCGTTCTTACAAGTAAACACTCAAGGCCCAAGTATGCTTACAACGCAAATCATGATATGATCAAGTGCTTTCTGGGTCGTCTCAGACCTTATAATTAGTATTTATCTCCAAAATGCTTGGAGATACACATACAAAGTTTCTTTGTTACTAATATAGTCTAGCCTTTCTTCTTCTTTAGATCCCTTGTTTCACTCTGAAAGTAGTATTGATCGTGTCAATGCAGAGGAAATGAATATATTTACATACAATCAAATCTTATATCTAAGTGAACTAGATAAATACGGAATCAAGATTCCATTTTATCTAGTTCATTTATACTGGATCTTACGGAGCCGGCTCATGTTGTATGAAGTTTTGATAATTTATGGTAACATATGCCGCAAAAATAGTGATTTTGACCTTCAAGTTCATGCCAAAGCTGAAATCCAATATCCCATTGACATTCCTCGTAACACTCCATAGAATGTCTTTTGAATAACTTAATTCCAATATGTATAGCTCAAGTTAGAATCTGATCAAGTTTGGACCCTTTCCTACGTAATTTGGCCTTTTGAAGGCTAGCTTGTCATACCCCGGGAGGGTACCCTAGACGTAACCGGCACCCCAAAAACTATTGCTAGTCCTCAAACGAACCACTTGGCCTCATCATAGTTATTCATTATACTAACCAGTAGAAGACATAAAGAATATAAATGGGCAAATCTCATCATCTAGTCTCAAAATAATAATAAAATAAAGGCTAGTAGAAAGAACTATCTCACAATCTTAACAATCAACAATCAAATCTAGTCTATGAAGCCTCTATCACTATCAGGTAGTGCCAGTGACAAACCCATGGTTACCTTAATCAAAATAAAGTTAATAAATATCTAACTCTAAAGCAAGATGAAAATAACATAATGAATCCTCCGAAGTGGGGGAGGCTCATCAATTCGCAGAACATCCTAGATCCTCAACGATGCATCTGCTGATGATCTCTATCCCTTGTATCTCACCATAATATGATGCAATGCTGAGTGACATCAGTACATGGAATGTACGATATGTAAAATTGTTGACTAAAATCGAAACGAGTAGAATAATATAGAACAACAATCAACACAATATAGAAATCAATCAACATGTCACATGTCTATTTAAAGCAAGAATACGGAGTAGACAAATAACCCATCAACCCATCGAACCTAGTCAATCAAATTAGACTCATCTCATCTCAACTTAGAGTACTCAGTTTAGGAACTTTCTTGGAGTTTCTCTTATCTGAAAATAATCACTTATGAGCAAGTGATTTTACAACAATCTCGCTGATGTTTTCACAGCCATTCCATACTTGCCAGGTAGGGAACAAATCAGCCATTCCATACTTTCCAGGTAGGGAATGAATCAAATCCACTAGGGGCCACCAACCAATCAAATAAGTCCTCTATTGTTTTAGGGACTCTATGAAGAGGGAACCATAATGTAATATCATGGTTCAAATCCTCACCTCTGCTTTGCGACGTAGTTTGACGAGTGCGAGTTGAATTAATTCTTACTCTTTTGGTGCTCAATACTCCTCCCATGACTCAAATGCTCGTAAAATAATACATCCAATCAAGCCATGTCAATCAGCTCATCTCAATTTAGCCTCATGGAGAATTGATCATTCAATCAGTCTCATAAGGACTTATTATCTCATCAATCAACATCTTAATCAATAGCTCAAGACTTAGAATAATCATTAGGGAACAACCGAATAGACAATTCATTAGAGTTTATTTATGGAGACTCATAGGACTATCTAGCTCTACCAACTCATCATCTCATCATTCTCATATCACAATTACAATCGACATTCTCAAATCAAGGCTCTAGACTCAATTTCTAGGTCCATTCATCTATGCTTTCAAAATTATCATGTAGGGTCATGCAACATCTCATGATAAATATTCAATCAATGAAAAGAAGTTTGTGATGATCATCAACATATGAAAATAAATATGATCAGTAAACGTTTCAAGAAACAAAATATCAAGAATCATATATGTAGACTCAAGAACTCACAACTCACTTCTAAGATCATCTATTTGGCACATGAGAGAAAAATTTCATGATTTTAGTTTAGCCTTTCATACCTGGGATGAAGATATCAACAATCGAGCTCTCAAGAATCCTCTTGAATTTTTCCATCTTACGTTCTTCTTTCTCTCTCAAGCCCTAACTTTCAAAATACTTGGAAAGGACTTAGAATGGGGTGACCCTATTTACACATCAAAACGTCCTAATTTATTCGTGTTTTGAGATTAAGAGGGGTTGATAATTGACCAGAATGCCCCTCAATTTAAAAAGACAAAGTTTGCACCAAAATTGCCCAGTATACGACGCGGTCTGGGGCGGATATGTATAATTTCTTCTAATATTTTTCCTAACGAGTTTTTAATTTCCAGTTGAAAAAATTAAAAAAAAATCAAAAGTGTTGGTCCGCGTCCTTGGTGCGTCGCGCTTTGGGCGCGCATTGACATTGTTTTGGAAGTAATTATAAAAAATTATCTATTGACTCGATCGCTCTAAAATCTTACCGATATCATTTTCCGACTCAATTTTTTGTGATAATCGTGAATTTGGTCTCGGATTTTCCATCAGAGCTTGGGAATATGTGTTATGCACTTGATTTCATTCTAGGAGAATTTCTCTAATTTTAACCAAGTGTTACAAAATCGTCACCTTAGGATCATTCATCATCGAATGATGAGTAAAGGTGGGTATCAAGGCACGAATAGAGTTAAAACTCATCTTGACGATTCACATCTATCAATCAATAACTCGACTCTATCTCCATCATCAATGAACTCTATTCGAATTCAAGAATAGACAATTAACTCAAGAAAAAACAATCAATTTAGTTAAGGGTAAGGAAATTGCCTTCAACATTCTCATCATTTGGCACGAATAGGTGCAGATATTTATCTTTCATCTCTTCATTAGCTTCCCATGTGGCTTTCTCAAAGAATTTGTTTCTCCACAAGACTTTGACTGATGCTATCTCCTTGGTCCTCAACTTACAAATCTGACGATCAACGATTTGGACTGAAATTTCTTCGTAGGTCAAGCTACCCTTCACTCCAATGCTCTCCACATGGATTACCAAGTTAGGATATCCCAAATATTTCTTCAACATTGATATGTGTGACACTGGATAGATTCCGTCTAACTCGAAAGGCAACTCTAATTCATAAGCAACCTTCCCAATCCTTTTCACAATTTGATAAGGTCCAATATATCGTGGACTCAATTTAACCTTCTTCTCAAATCTCATGACACCTTAGATAGATGACACTGTCAAACATACCCAATCGTTTATCTCAAACTCCAAATCGCTCCTCCTCACATCGATGTAGGATTTCTAGCGACACTGTGCAATCTTCAATCTCTCTTTAATGACCTTAACCTTATCTATTGATTGATGGACAAGATCATGCCCAATCAACTCTGCTTCTCCAACCTTGAACCACCCAATTAGTGATCTACATCTCTTCCCATATAAAGCTGCACAAGGAGCCATCTGAATGCTTGCATGTTAACTATTGTTATATGCAAATTCAATCAATGATAGGTGATCGTCTCAATTTCCCCTGAAATCAAGAACACAGGCTCTCAAAATATCCTCTAACGTCTAAATGGCACGCTCTGCTTGACCATCTGTTTGTGGATGAAAGGTTGAGCTCAAATTCACTTTGGTACCCAATCCTTTCTGGAACAATCTCCGAAATTGGGAATTCAATTGACCAAATTTGTCCGAGATAATGGACAAGGAAACTCCATGCAACCTTACAATCTATTGGATGTACAACTTGGCATACTCCCTCCGTAGTGTTAGTTGTTTTTACTGCTAAGACGTGAGCTTTTGAGACCTTGGTAGACTAGTAATTAAATCATGTTATCCACAATCACCCATATCAAATCATGTTGCTTTTGAGACCTCGGTAGACCAGTAATGAAGTCTATATTGATCATCTCCCACTTTCATTCTGGAATCTCAATGTTCTGAGCTAATCCACATGGCTTTTGACGCACAACTTTCATGTATTGACAATTCGGGAATTTTGACACAAATTCAGCAATATCCCTTATCATTCCACTCCACCAATAGACTCTCTCAAGTCATGGTACATTTTGGTAGAGCCTGGGTGAGTGGAATATCTAGTGTTATGAGCTTCAGCATTGATTCTATCTTGAATACCATCAATATCTGGAATGCACAATCTACTCTAGTATCTAACACCCCATCTCCACCTTTGGAGAAGACCATCACTTTATGTTTGTGAATAGCCTCCTTCAATTGGAGCATGATAGGATCTCGATCTTGCTTTCCTTTCACCTCTGCCACCAAAGACAAAAGAGACCTGTTCTAAATATTAACTCCTCCCTCATCATTCTCCTCGAGTTGAACTCCCAATTGAGCCAATCAATGTACTTCTTTAGCAAGTTCCTTCTTTCCTTCCTCAATATGGGCTATGCTACCCATTGACAACCTACTAAGAGCGTCACCAACAATGTTAGCTTTACCTGGATGGTAGAGAATTCTCATGTCATAATCTTTTGAGCAACTCCAACCATTTTCTCTTTCTCAGGTTGAGCTCTTTCTGACTGAAGACATTGCAAGCTCGTGTGGTCGGTGAACATATCCACATGCATTCCATATAAGTAGTATTGCTGGATTTTAAGTGCAAATACCACCACTGCCAACTCAAGATCATAGGTTAGATAATTTCTCTCATGAACCTTAAGTTGTCTGGAAGCATAGGCTATTACCTTCCCTCTCTGCATCAGCACACATCCCAGTCCAAATCTTAAAGCATCACAAAAGATCACAAGGTCCTCTATTCCGTCAGGCAAGGTTAGAACTGGTGCAGTAGTCAATCTAGTCTTCAATTCTTTGAAACTCCCCTCATATTCGTCGAACCACTGCAACTTGACCTTTTTCTACATCAACTTAGTCAATGGTGCGGATAAGGAATAAAATTCCTAAACAAATCTGTGGTAATAGCACGCCAACCCTAAGAAACTTATATCCATTGGAGAGGTCATTCTAGGCTAGTTCTTAATCGCATTAATTTTTTGAGCATCCACCCAAATACCATCATCGGACACAATATGGCCCAGGAAAGCCACAGACTTAAGGCAGAATTCACATTTTGAGAATTTCGCATACAACTCATGGTCCTTAAGTGTTTAGAGGAGAATTCTGAGGTGATTTGCATGCTCCTTCTCATCCCTCTAATACACAAAGATTTCATCAATAAACACAATCATAAGCATATAAAGATACATTCTGAACACTCTATTCATCAAATCCATGAAGGCTGCAGGTGCATTCGTCAACCAAAAAGACATAACCAGGAACTCAAAATGGTTATATCTAGTCCTAAAGGCTATCTTTGGGATGTCGAATTCCCTCACTTTCAACTGATAGTAGCCAAATCTAAGGTCTATTTTGAGAAACAAGAGGCGCCCTGAAGTTGGTCAAACAAATCATCTATCCTTGGGAGAGGATATTTATTCTTGATAGTGACCTTGTTAAGTTACCTATATTGAATGCACATTCTGAGAGACCCATCATTCTTTCACACAAACAGGACAGGGACACCTCAAGAAGAAACACTCGGCCTTATAAAGCCTTTCTCTAACAAATCTTTCAATTATTCTTTCAATTCTTTCAACTCAGTAAGGACCATCCGATAAGGTGAAATTAAGATAGGCTAGGTATCGGGAAGGATATCAATCCCACAGTCAACCTCCCTATCTGGAGGAACTCCAGGCAAACCCTCAGGAAACTCATTCACAATCGAGACTGACTCAAGAGTAGGAGACTCAACATCATCAGATTTAACTGTCACAAGGTGGTAGATACAACCAATAGAAACCATCTTTCTATCTTTAAGATAAGAGATAAAGTTTCCTTTAGATGCTTCAGAACCACCCTTCCGCTCTAGGACCGGTTAATTCGGGAATTGGAATTTAGCATTTCGGGTTCTAAACAGAGGCATAATAGACTTGAAACCAATTAATGCTGATGATCAAATCGCAATAAGTCATATCTAACCCAACTAGATCAAAGCTAGTATCCCTATGATGGATGGACACTACACAAGCTCTATAGACTCTCTCAGCCCGAATGGACTCACCCACTGGAGTAGAAACATCAAAGGGTTCAAGAAGACTCTCAAGGGTTCTGTCAAATCTACTAGCCATATAAGGAGTTACAAAAGATAATATGCTACCAGGGTCTATCAACGCATAACAATCAATAGAAAAGACTTGAATCATACCCATCACAATATCCGGGGAGTTCTGATCTTATTGACTACCTATGGCACACAAACAGTTTGCGACTCGCTTGCGCCTGACGTAGTACCTCTCTGATTTCCTAGTTGGCAGGGTTGGTGCAGTAGATTGAGCTCGGTCAGCCTATGTGGACAATCTCTCTGATTGTGACCTGCTTGGCCACACTTATAGTATGCATTGTTCCCCTCGCGGCACTTACCAATGTGTAACTTGCCACAAGTACCACATAGTGGTCTACCTCGTGAACCTTGAGCCATACTAGCTGGTGATTGAGATCCATGGGCTCCAACATTTTGGAATCTTTGATCATTTTTAACTCTAGGCGCAGGGGCACTAGAGAATGATGGTGCTCGAAACTGGTTACTATTGCCTTTGTTCCCAACCTCATGGCTGGATGTCTTAGCTTTCTTGCTTCTAAAACTCCACTCCATCATGCTACCTCTCCTTATCAGCTTGTTGTACAATGGTCATCAATATTCCAATATCCATGTCACTCAGGAGCATTGCTCCCCTCCCATCTCTCTTTGGCCCTCTATTTAACCCATCAACATACTTTTCCATCCTCCCCCTCATATCAGCAACCATGTCCGGAGCATGCGAGAATTTTTTGTAAACTTCAGCCCATACTCTTGCACAATCATGAAGCCCTATTTGAAGTTTAAGAACTCTCTTACCTTAGCCTCTCTCCATTCCCTTGGGAAGAAGTGCCCCAAGAAAGCTTCCTTGAACATACCCCAAGTCAGTATGGGGGCATCCTCTCCTCTACCTTTCTTCTAGTGGTCTAACCACAATCTAGCCACACCTTTTAATTGGTAAGAAGCAAGTTCTACTCTGTCAGCATCAGCCACATGCATCACTTGGAACACCTTCTGAAGTTCATCACATATTTCCTAGGATCTTTAGTGTATGAAAAACCTGTGAATTCAGGTGGATTCATCCTCAAGAATTCCTAGACTGTAGAAGTGTCATAAGCATCTTATCGACTCGTTCCTTGTCTCATAGCACGTGTTGTGACAGACTAGGCTAGAGTTTGAATAGCCTAGCGAAGCTCAGCATTGGAGACCTCATCTTGATGGGGGTTGCACAACAGGAACAACTGGTTTCACGGGCTTCTCATGTTTTGAGGCTCAGGTGGGTTAACATACTGTTTGGCGGGATATCATCTACCTCCGATAGCTATTCTGGGAGGCATGATCACAATTTTGCAATGCGTAAAGCACGAACTAGAAGAGAACTTCATAGAGCATAACTCTATAGTACGATTTTGAACACGAATGAGGGGGAAAATTCCTAATGTCCTATAGCCTCCTTTTTATCAAGTGTGGTAAAAAACACATCCATAATCAAGACTCTACTAGACACTGCTTCATAGACTCCCAAGGACACTTGAACTTGTGCTCTGATACTAAGTTTGTCACGCCCCAAGAGGGTACCCTAGACTATTGTTAGTCCTTAAGCGAACCACTCGCCTCATCATGATCATTCATTCTACTAACTAGTGGAAGACATAAGGAATATAAATGGGCATATCTCATCATCTAGTCTCAAAATAATAAATAATAAAGGCTAGTAGAAATAACTAGCTCACAATCTTAATAATCAACAATAGACTCTAGTCTATGAAGCCTCTATAACTATCAGGTGGGGCCAATGACAGAGCCATGGCTACCTCAATCAAAATAAATTTAATAAATGTCTAACTCTAAAGCAAGATGAAAATAACATAATGAATCCTCCGAAGTAAAAGAGCTCACCAATCTGCTGAACGTCCTAAATCCTCAATGATGCATCTGCTGATGATCTATATCCCTTGTATCTGCATCATAAAATGATGCAACATTGGGTATCAGCAGTGGAATGTATGGTATGTAAAATGGCTAAATGAAACCAAAACAGGTAGAATAATATAGAACAACAATCAACATAATGTAGAAATCAATCAACATGTCACATGTCTATCTAAAGCAAGAATAAAGAGTACAAAAGTGACCCATCAACCCATCAAACCTCCTTAATCAAATCAGACTCATCACAGAGGGACTCATCTCATCTCATCCTATCTCAACTCAGAGTACTCAGTTTGGAAACTTTTTGGAAGTTTCTCTTATCTGACAATAATCACTTATGAGCCAGTGATTGTACAACAATCTCACTGATGTTGCCACAACCATTCTTTACTTTCCAGGTATGGAACAAATCAAATCCACAGGAGACCACCAACCAATCAAACAAGTCCTCTATTATTTCAGGGAATCTATCAAGAGGGAACCATAATGTAATGAGATGGTTCAAATCCTCACCTATGCTTGGCCACGTAGTTTGACAAGTGCGAGTTGAATTAACTCTTACTCTTTTAGTGCTCGATAATCCTCTTCTATGATTGGCCACGTGGTTCCCTTAGGGACTAGAAATAGTCTCTGGGTGCCATCCATATCTTGGGTCCCTCCTGTGGCGTGAAAAACATGGTATCATAGCACGAGTTCAAGTGTCCTAGGGAGTCTATGAAGTCATGTCTAGTAGAGTCTTGTTTATGGGTGTGTTGTTGACCACATTCAGTAAACAAGAGACTATAGGACACTAGAAATTGTTTCCCTTCGTTCATGTTCTTAATCGTGCTATAGAGTTATACTCTATGAAAGTTCTAATTCATGCTTTATGCGTTGCAGAATTGTGATCGTGCCTCCCAAAAGAGCCGTCAGAGGTAGAGGACGTCCCGCCAGACAGAATGTCAACCCACAGAGCCTCAAGGACATGAGGAGCTCGTGGAATAGGTTGTCCTTATTGTGTATCCCTTGCAAGATGAGGTTTCCAATGCTGAGCTCCGCCAGGCTATTCAAACTCTAGCCCAGGCTGTGACAGCCCTTGTTACGAGACAAGGAGCGGCCTCACATGATGCCCATAACACTTCTACGGTCTAAGAATTCTTGAGAATGAATCCGCCTAAGTTCACAAGGTCTGCATCTATTGAGGATCCTAAGAACTATATGGAGGAGCTTCAGAAAGTGTTCGAACTGATGCATGTGGCTGATGCTAATAGAGTGGAACTGGTTGCTTATTAACTCAAGGGCATGACCAGACTTTGATATGACAAGTGAAAGAAGGGTAGAGGAGAGGATGCCCTTATGCTGACTTGGGCTTTATTCAAGGAAGCTTTCTTGGGGTGATTCTTCCCAAGGGAAAGAAAAGAGGTAATGGTAAGAGAGTTCTTGAACTTGAAACAGGGCTCTATGACTGTGGAAGAGTATGGGCTGACATTTACATAATTATCTTGCTATGCTTCGAATATGGTTGCTGATATAAGGGGGAGCATGGGGATGTATGTTGATGGGTTGAATAGAGGGCCAAAGAGAGATGGGAGAGGAGCAATGCTCGTGAGTGACATGGATATTGGGAGATTGATGACCTTCATACAACAAGCTGATGAGGAGAGGCAACACGATAGAGAGTATTTTAGAAGCAAGAAAGCTAAAACATCTAGCCATGAGGTTGGGAAGAAACGCAATGGTAACCGATTTTCAGCATCATCATCTACTAGTGCACCTGCGCCTAGAGTCAGAAATGATCAGAGGTCCTAGAATATTGGAGCCCGTGGGTCTCAGTCACAAGCTAGTGTGGCTTAAGGTTCATGATGTAAGCCACCAAGTGGTACATGTGGCAAGCTACACATAGGTAAATGTCATGATGGGAGTGATGTATGCTTCAAGTATGGCCAAGCAGGTCACTATCAGAAAGATATCCACAGTGGGCTGACCGGGCTCAATCTTCTGCACCAGCCCCGCCAGCAAAGGGAAATTCAGAGAGTACTAGGGTAGGTGCACCTACAAACCATTTGTATGCCATGGGTAGTCAACATGGTCAGAAAAACTCCCTAGATGTTGTGATGGGTATGATTCAAGTCTTTTCTATTGATTGTTATGTGATGATGGATCCTGGTGCCACATTATCTTTTGTAACTCCTTATGTGCCAGTAGATATGAAAGAAGCTGTGAGAGTCTTCTTGGATCCTCTAATGTTTCTACTCCAGTGGGTGAGTCTATTTGGGCTGAGAAAGTCTATAGAGCGTGTGTAGTGTTCATCCATCATAAGGATACTATCATTGATCTGATTGAGCTAGATATGATTGATTTTGATTTGATCCTTGGAATTGACTGGCTCCATGCCTGTTATGCCTCCGTTGATTGTAGAGCCCAAACTATTAAGTTCCAATTCCCGAATGAACCAGTTTTAGAGTGGAAAGGTGATTCCAAAACACCTAAGGGAAAGTTTATCTCATATCTTAGAGCCAGAAAGATGATTTCTAATGGATGCATTTACCACCTTGTGAGAGTTAAATATGAGGATGTCGAGTCTTCTACTCTTGAGTCAGTCCCGATCGTGAATGAATTTTCAGAAGTGTTTCCCGAGGATCTGCCCAGAGTCCCTCCTGATAGGGAGATTGACTTTGGGATTGATGTTCTTCCTGATACTAAGCCTATCTCAATTCCACCTTATAGGATGGTCCCTACTGAATTGAAAGAATTGAAAGAACAGTTGAAAGTTTTGTTGGAGAAAGGCTTCATAAAGCCGAGTGTTTCTCTTTAGGGTGCCCCTATCCTATTCATGCAGAATAAAGATGGGTCTCTTCGAATATTTATTAACTATAGGCAACTGAACAAGGTCACCATAAAGAATAAGTATCCTCTCCCCAGGATAAATGATTTGTTCGACCAACTTCAGGGTGCCTCTTTTTTCTCAAAGATAGACCTCTAATCTGGTTACCATCAATTGAAAGTGAAGGAATGTGACATTCCAAAGACAGCTTTTAGGACTAGATATGGCCATTTTGAGTTCTTGGTCATGTCCTTTGGGTTGACGAATGCACCTGCAGCCTTTATGGATTTGATGAATAGAGTGTTTAGACAGTATTTGGATATGTTTGTGATTGTGGTCATAGACGATATGTTGGTGTATCAAGAGATAAAGAAGAGCATGCAAATCAACTCAGAATTGTCCTCCGAACACTTAAGGACCATGAGTTGTATGCAAAATTGTCAATATGAATTTTATCATAAGTATGTGGCTTTCTTAGGCCATATTGTCTCTGGTAATGGTATTCGATTGGATGCTCAAAAGATTGAAGTGGTTAAGAACTAGCCCAGATCGACCTCTCCAACTGACATAAGAAGTTTCTTGGGGTTGGCAGGCTACTACCGCCAATTTCTTTTGAGGAATTCTCTTCCTTATCTGCACCATTGACTAAGTTGACTCAGAAAAAGGTCAAGTTTCAGTGGTCTGAGGAATGTGAGAAGAGTTTTAAAGTATTGAAGACTAGACTGACTACTACACCAGTTCTAACTTTGCCCGATGGGACAGAGGACTTTGTAATCAATTGTGATGCTTCGAGAGTTGGATTGGGATGTGTGCTGATGTAGAGAGGAAAGTGATAGCCTATGCTTCCAGACAACTTAACATTCATGAGAGGAACTACCCAACCCATGATCTTGAGTTCGTAGCGGTAGTATTTTCACAAAAAATCTGGCATCACTACTTGTATGGAGTGCATGTGGATATGTTCACTAACCACAAGAGCTTGCAGTATGTCTTCAATCAGAAAGACCTCAACCAGCAACAGAGAAGATGGTTAGAGTTGCTCAAGGATCACGACATGAGCATTCTCTACCGTCCAGGTAAAGCTAACATTATTACTAACGCTCTTAGTAGGTTGTCGATGGATAGCACAACTAATATTGAGGAAGGGAAGAAGGAGCTATCTAAAGAAGCGCATCGATTGGCTCAATTGGATGTCCAACATGAGTAGAATGATGAGGGAGGAGTTAATGATCAGAACGAGTCTGCATCATCTTTAGTGGTAGAGGTGAAGGAAAAACAAGACCGAGATCCTGTCCTACTCTAATTGAAGAAGGTTGTCCACAAACAGAGAGTAATGGTCTTCTCCAAAGGGGGAGATAGGGTGCCTAAATACTAGAGTAGATTGTGCATCCCTGATGTCGATGGTATTCAAGATAGAATCATTGCTGAAGCTTACAGCACTAGATACTTCATTCG
This sequence comes from Solanum medicagineum, assembly GCA_026153255.1. Taxonomy (NCBI): domain Eukaryota; kingdom Viridiplantae; phylum Streptophyta; class Magnoliopsida; order Solanales; family Solanaceae; genus Solanum; species Solanum medicagineum. The sequence continues at coordinate 10,617,284 of JAPFFP010000113.1, read as the reverse complement.
TCCTGGATTTACCAAGATGTACTACGACTTGAGAGAGGTCTATTGGTGGAGTGGAATGAAGAGGGATATTACTGAATTCGTTTCAAAGTGCTTGAATTGTTAGCAACTGAAAGTCGAGCATCAAAGGCCATGTGTATTAGCTAAAAGCTTTGAGATTTTGGAATGAAGTGGGAGATGATCAATATGGACTTCATTACTAGTCTAGTTAGGTCTCGAAAGTAACATGATTTGATATGGGTGAATGTAGATAGGATGACTAAATTGGCTCACTTCTTAGTAGTTAAAATGACTAACACTACGGAGGATTACGCCAAGTTGTGCATCCAAGAGATTGTGAGGTTGTATGGAGTTCCCTTGTCCATCATCTTGGACAAAGGAGCTCAATTCACCTCCTCATTTTGGAGATTGTTCCAGAAGTTATTGGGTACCAAAGAGAGTTTAAGCACATCCTTTCATCCACAGACAGATGGTCAAGCAGAGCGCACAATTCAGACATTAGAAGATATGTTGAGAGCTTATGTCCATAATTTCAAGAGAAACTGGGATGAGCACCTACCATTGGTTGAGTTTGCATATAACAATAGTTATCATGCAAGCATTCAGATGGCTCCCTACAAAGCTTTATATGGGAGGAGATGTAAATCACCAATTGGGTGGTTCGAGGTTGCAGAAGCAGAGTTGATTGAGCCTGATCTTGTCCACCATTAGATGGATAAGGTTAAGGTCATTAAGGAAAGATTGAAAATTGCACAGAGTTGCCAGAAATCCTACATCGATATGAGGAGGAGAGATTTAGAGTTTGAGGTAAACGATTAGGTATATTTGAAAGTGTCACCTATGAAAAGTCTCATGAGATTTGGGGAGAACGGTAAATTGAGTCCACGCTATATTGGACCCTATCAGATTGTGAAGAGTATTGGGAAGGTTGCCTATGAATTAGAGTTGCCTCCCGAATTATATGGTATCCATCCAGTATTCCACGTGTCGATGTTTAAGAGATGTTTTTTAATTAGATGGTATCCATCTAGTGTTCCACATATCCATCCTGTGGAGAGCATTGGAGTGAAGGATAGCTTGACCTATGAAGAAATTTCGGTCTAAATCCTCGATCATCAGATTCGCAGATTGAGAACCAAAGAGATACCCTCAGTCAAAGTCCTGTGGAGGAATCAATTCGTTGAGGAGGCCACATGGGAAGCTAAGGAACAGATGAAAGAAAAATATCCATAGCTATTCATGCCAAATGAAGAGAATGTTGAAGGTAAATTACCTTGCCCTTAACTAAATTGATTGTCTTTTCTTGTTGGTTGTCTATTCTTTAGTTCAAAGAGGGTTGATTGATGATTGAGAAAGAATCAAGAGTATAATTGATAGATGTGAATGATGAGATGAGTTTTGAGTCTAAAATCCACCTTTACTCATCATTTGAGGACGAATGATCCCAAGCGGGAGATGATGCAACACCTGATAAAATTACCGAAATACCCCTAGAACAGAATCGTGTGCATAACGTATTTTCCCAAGCTCTGATGGAAAATTCGAGACCAAATTTGTGATTTGCACAAATATTGAGTAGGAAAATGGTCTCAGTCAGATTTTAGAGCGATCGAGTCAAAAGATAATTTTTCGTAATTAATTACGAAATAGTGTCGGTGTGTGCCCAAGGCGCGATATGCTAGGGATGGGGACCAACACTTGATTTTTTTTATTATATTTGACAGAAAATTTTGGGAAGGAACTAAATATGTTTGCGCCCACTCCACGACGCAGACTGTGCATTTTTGGGATGAAATTTTCTCTTTTATTTTGAGGGGCATTTTGATCAATTTTCAACCCCTCCTAAACTCAAAAAATGATCAATTTAGGTCATTTTGATGAGTAAATAGGATCTTAAACCCCATTCTAAGTCTTTTTTCACAACAATTAAACGTTAGGCCTTGAGGGAGAAGAAAGAAGAACGTGAGATTGAAGAATTCAAGGAGAATTCTTGATGGTTGATTGGAAGAGCTTTATCCCAGGTATGTTAAGCTAAACTTAAAGCATGAGATTATTTTCTCATGTGCCCTATATATGGTCTTAAAAGAGAGTTGAAAGTTTTTGAGTCTACATGCATGAATCTTGATTATTTTTTTGAAAAAAATTATACTTCTTACATGTATTTTCATATATTGATGATCATCATAAACTTGCTTTCTTGAATTGGATGTTTTACATTAATTATTGCATAAGCCCTACTTATTATGTCATAAATCATACATGAATGAAGATAGGGATTGAGTCTAGAGCCTTGAATGAGAATGCTGATAGTGATTGTGATCGCGAATGTGAGAATGATGATAGGTTGATAGTATTTGATGGTTCATGAGTTTTCCCAAATGAACTCTAATGATTTGTCTATTTGATTGTCCCTTAACAATTGTTCTAAGCATTGAGCTATTGATTGATGAGATGATAGAGTCTCTATGAGACTGATTGAAAGATGAGGAGCATCTATGAGGCTGATTTGAGATGAATTGATTGAGATGGTTTGATTGGATGGATTTTTTAATGAGCATTGAGTCATGGGAGGAGTATCGAGCATCAAAAGAGTAAGATTTAATCCAACTCATACTTGTCAAACTACGTAGTCAAATCTAGGTGAGGATTAGGAACATCATACCACATTATGTTGAGGTCCCCTCTTAATAGAGTCCGTGAAACAATAGAGGACTAGCTTTATTGTTGGAGTCCCTAGTGGATTCGATTCGTTCCCTACGTGGAAAGTACGAAACGGCTATGGAAACATCATTGGGATTGTTGTACAGTCATAGGCTCATAAGTGATTGTTGTCAGAAAATAGAAAATCCCAAAAAGTTCTCACCTTGAGTACTTTGAGTCGAGATGAGATAAGATGAGATGAGATGAGCTTAGATGAGTCTCTTTGAGACGAGTCTGGTTGATTGATGAGTTGATTGGTTGATGGGTCACTTGTCTACTCTTTATTCTTGCTTTAGATAGACATTTGACATATTGATTGGTTTCTATATTAAGTTCATTGTTGTTTCTATATAGTTCTACCTGTTTCGATTTCATTCAGCTATTTTACTTACCGTACATTCCATGTACTGATGTCACTCTGGCGCTGCATCATTTTATGATGTAGATACATAGGATATAGATGATTCGCAAGCGCATATGAGGATCTTCGGACAGTGGATTGGTGAGCGTCCCCTACTTCGAAGGATTCATTACTTTACTTTCATCTTACTTTAGAGTTAGATTTGCTTAGCTTTATTTTGATTGAGGTAGTCATGGGTCTGTCTTTGGCACCACCTGATAGTGATAGAGGCTTAATAGACTAAAGTCAACGGTTGATCGCTAAGATTGTGGACTAGTTCTTTCTACTAGCCTTCTCTTATATTATTATTTTGAGACTATATGATAAGATGTGCCTATTTATATTCCTTTTGTCTTCTGCTGATTAGTAGAATGTATGAATGAATGAATGTGATGAGGCCAAGTGGTTCGCTTGGGGACTAGCAATAGTCTCTGGGTGTCGGCCACGTCTTGGGTCCCCTCTTGGGGCATGACAGTTACATAGCCAACACTTAAGCCATAGCATGTGTGCACGTGGGCTGGCACAAACCTCCACGGGCGCGAACTAACCATGTGGATGCGGGTGTGTGCCATGCCGTGCATGTGGAGGGTTGTCATGTTGTGCTTCACTGGCTCACTCAAAAACTTCTGGGCGTTTCGGACCTATCTAATGTCCGTTTTATGCAAATAAACTATGTAACCATATGGTTTTTGATAATCCAAATCTAACGGTGCGGTCGGAAGTTCCAATGGAGCTTGTTATGATAAAATCAAGATCCCACTTCTTTTTGACTAAGTTTAGCTAAAGGAACTGAAGGGGCCAATCTGTATCAGGAAGTCTCCACCATCCAACGAAAGGTCATTTTAGACTAACTTCAATATTTCGGAGCTGACTGCAATATAAAATTCTCATCCACGCACGTTTAACAAGGTTTTCATCGAAAATTACTTGTTAGCTCATCTCCAATCTGATTTTGCAAATTTCCAATTAAACTCATACGGAAGCTCCCAAATCTCATGTCAACCATGCTTATAAGCTAATTTGACTGTTTTGGAGTTGATGGAACTTGAGAACTGCACTCCAGTGCCATTTATTAGGATATTAACAAAAAACTATTTTATAGTTATAATCCTCCATCCAGCTCAAGAAGCTGTATAAATCTCAACCAATTCACCCAACAACCATACCAGCAGTACCAATAAGTAAAAAATGGCTCGGGGTCACTGTACATAAGCTCAAACTGATAAAATAATCACAGAAACGCAGAAATTACCTGGAGCATCATTAAAGGGAGATTGTTGGATTTTTTTAAAAAAAAAGTTATAATTTAGTATTTTTAAATGAATGGATGTATTTTCTATTGAAATGGTTTGTTATTTAAATGAAAGGGTATGTCTTGTTATTCTTTGAGATCACCTATTCTATTTAATTTTAACTTCTACAAATTTTGATCATAACTTTATAGAATATTTTGTTATCATAACTTTACAAATATTTTATATCATAACTTTACAAAATATTTTGTCATCACAATTTTACAAAATATTTTGTATCATAACTTTACAAAATATTTTGTCATGAATATTTTCCAAAAGATCAAGTTCAAGTTTTTCTTTCCAAAAGTTTTCTTCACTATTTGCTTAGTGCAAAAATATATAGGTTTATTATATCCACTGAACTATTTATGCAATTTCATAACAATCTCGAAGAGGAGAGGGAGCAAATATCTTTTTTAGAAAAGCCTTTTGCACGTGTTTCAAGTCTTTAATTTGTGTTCTTAATTCATAGTATCAAACATTCAGCTGGATGTTCTTCTTGTATAAAGTTTTGTATCCTTCATATATATTTTCCAACATGTTCCTCCTAGGGTAGCTATATGGAAGTTCTTCAAACAAACTTTAGCAAAATACTCTTTTGTGTATGACCAAAGAAAGCATTTGATTGCGCTCTGCATGCAACATCAGCAAAATTATACATCTAATCATGTACGCCTTGAAAAGCAAAACCTTACTCATTCTCTTGTGTCATCAAGTACTATCAATATTCAAGAAGGAGGCTAAAGAAAACAGAAAGTGGAACCACCATAAGTATCTAAATAAGTTTAATCACTCAAAATGAAGCAGAAACTGGAGCCACCAACTCTACAAAAAATAACTGAAGGTCATTCATTCTTCATTGCATATTTTTCTTTTTTTTTTTTACATTTAATGATTACAATTTCATACCCTTTTTAAAATTCTTTCCCTTTTGCTTTTATGTTCAATGATTACAATTTTATACCTTTGTTTGCCCGTTGTCACACTGACAATATAACCATAATTTTATTCTTTTTTATAGGTAATTTGACGCTTTTGGAAGTTCCTTATAGCTTTTGTGAGGAAAAAAAAGGGTATCACTCATGACAGTTACAACTCTTCCACAATTGTTATCTCACAGAGAAATGAGCTGCAGACTTTGCCTTTGTACATAAATCTTCAAAAGCTTTTGTGGAAAAAAAAAAGATATCACTTGCGACAGTCATAACTCTTCCACAACTGTTATCTCACAGAGAAAGGAGCTGCAGACTTTTCCTTTGCACATAAATGCTTCAAAAGCTTTGTATATAACTGCTTAGAGCAACCAAAATCAGGCTTTAGAAAGCTTATATGCAACCGCAGTGTTAATATTTTTTTTATCTTCATTCTAGCAAATTGTATTACATTTCTACAAAACATTTTTATGATTAATACTCAATTTAATAAGACATTTCATTAACATCTCAAGATAGCACGGACACGATCTATTAATATTAGAATGGTTGTGACTTTTGGTTGTATTATATATGTATACTATTGGACCAAATTGAGATAATTACTCAACAACTGTCATTAATTCATGTACTTAAGAAATTAATTCATGTAATTTATATTAATCTTAAAAATTGAAAATCTTCGATTTTGATATTTCTGCAGGTAATCATATTATTAAAATCCATGATTAATCATAATGCATGTCTAGATTTTTGAACTACAAAAAATAAATTTTTTGTAGTTGTAGAAAATTTTGAAAAAATGGAATGTCTTTCCTTGACATTTGATTAAAGAAAATCTTTACTGAATTGCAGACATATAATTTAATTACTTCATTAATTGCAGTCAATGGTGCATTGAACATATATGACCTTTTCATATTTTTTTTTTATAACTTATACTAGTATTAAAATGAGTCAAAGAGCAAAGTTAACTATCTTAATCCCTGATTAATTTTTAATTGAGAAATTATTTTTAGTTAGACTGACATTGATTACAGTCGTTATATATATATATATACACACACGCACACACACACATATACCCACATACACATAAGTTTAGAATACGTACTTTGCACGTGTGTAACACACATGAATATTTCTAATTGAATATTCATGTGTAACATACACATGAATATTTTTTGATCAAATTATTGATTGATGATAGTTTTGTTTGATTTTAGATGATTTAAACATATTTAAAATATTTTTGAAGAGAAAAATTTAAGCCAAAGTTTATACGATTGAGGGAAAAGTATACGTAAATGCATCAAGATGATATTTATTTTGACTAAAATAATATAGTTGCGGAAAAAGATTATAAATTTAATTAACATTTCATAAAGGACCCTTCTGATCAAACACCACTTTTGGGAAGTAGAAAAAATTCAAATGTTATCTATCTACCCCTCTCGCTATTTAAAACTCATTACTAAGTCTTCTATTTTACTAAATCCTCATTTCTCTCTTCATTGAAAATGGTGGAATTTGAGGATGGGAGTGTCCCTAAAAACCCTAAATCTCCTCCTACTACTACTACTACTCCTCCTGAGTCTCCCCCTCCTCCTACTTCTGCCTTTCGTTGTGTTAGCGATGCTCTATCGATTCCTGACACAAGAATTGATAGGAATTCTAGTGCCAATGTAGGTGCTTTAGGAATTCCATCCACCGCAAGTGCTGATACCATTTTCAAATTTGGGTCTCATTTTGTTGGAAATCCTTTCGGGATCACTTCATATCCCTTTCTAAGGGTTTATGGGAGTAGTGTTCCCATCGGTCACTCATTCAATGATGTCGATATTCTCCTAAAAGGGGGTAAGCATGTTGTATGCTGGGGAAGAAACTTCTATGGATCGAAGCATGAAGCCCGATGTTGAACCTAAATTTGCACTAGCACCAGCGTCAACACCAATACCAACACCACCATCGGCACCTCTATAGCTACTGATAGAAATGAGAACTTGTTATATATGTGAAAACGTATTCGATTTGCTAGGATCCTTATTCATACACATGCATTCTGATCTAGATCTTTTGAATAGTCCATGTGCTCCTAAGGTTTCTAGTGATCCTAACAAGGAAGTTGGTGGTGGTGGTGGTGGTGATCGTGCACCACCACCTCTACTACCATCAGCATCATTACTGTCATCGACATCACTATCACCACTGCCATAACCATAACTACTCCTTTCATCACCTTTACCATCACCTTCACTACCTTTACCTCCACCACGACACCACCATCACTAATATAACCACCATGACTATCACCACTATCACCACTACTATCACCACTAGTACCACCAACACAACCACCACTATCACCACCACCATCACCATTATGAAAACTATCGTCATCACCACCACTACCACTGCAACTACCATCATCATCACCACCACCATTACCACTACTATCACCACTATAACCACCACTACCACTATCACCACCACAACCTCCATCATCATCACTACCATCACCATTACAACCACTATCATCATCACCACTGTAACCACCAATATTACCACCAGTAGCGCCATTATTACAATCACTACCACCACCATCACCACTAGTACGACCATCACTACCACCACGACGACCATCACCTGTAAGGTCCAACTATCTCCCTGATCTCAATGATCCTGCTGCTACTCTAGATGAACAGTGGTATCTAATGGCGGATCTGATTAGCCCGGCACTACCACTAGTAGAAAAAGAAGTGTAAAGTTAGTAGCGATGAATCGTGTTTATTTAGGAACCGATTAATCTTTAATTTATAATAATAATAACTCTAATAGACGGGATTGATCAATAGGATTAGGATCAAATAAACTAGCAAGAATTGATCATATATCAGGATGTTTTAATTTACGATGTGAAATCCTTATTTACTCGACTTTGTTTGAATTAATGTTTTATTTCAATTGATTTGTCTTGCTTAATTCCTTTTTAATCGGTTAGACTTCATTTTGATTAGGTTGTATATACATACATACATACATATACACGCACACACGCGCGTGCGCGCGCGCACGCGTACACTCACACACACATATATATAGATACAAACTTTTTACTTCTTGCAATACAATTGGCAGACCTATATACTAGAGCATTTTATATTTTAATAATTTTTAATAGAGGGAATAAAGATTTTTTGTCCATGTATAATCTTCTCAGATATCTAAAAACTAAAAGTATTTTAGGTATAAGAATGAAAATCTATTATAATAAGAATATTAAATTAAAAAACTATAAATACTCTATCAATTCAATATTTATACTTCAAAAATATTAATGTAAATGTCACACCCCGGGAGGGTACCTCGGGCATAACTGACACCCAGAGACTAGTACTGGTCCCCAAGCGAACCACCTCGTCTCATCACATTCATTCATTCATTCATTCTACTAATCAGCGGAAGATATACGGAAATAAATGGGCACATCTTATCAACTAATCTCAAATAATAATATAATGTAAAGCTAGTGGAAGGAAACTAGCCCACAAGTCTCAATATCAACATCCGACTCTGGTCTACGAAGCCTCTATCACTATTAGGTGGTGCCAGTGACAGACCCATGGCTGTGTCAATCAAAATAAAAGTTAAACAATATTTTAACTCTAAATCAAGATGAAAATAGGTGATGAACCCTCCGAAAATAGGGGAGGCTCACTACTCTACTCAATGTCTCGAGATTCTCAATGGTGCGCCTACTGATGACCTTTATCCTGTGTATCTACATCATAAAATGATACAGTCTAAAAGGGGACGTCAGTACGTGGAATATACTAGTATGTAAAATAGCTGAATGAAACTGAAACATGCAGAATAATACAAGAATAATAATCAACATCAAAATAGTAACAATCAACATGTCAAATGTCTATCTAAAGAAAGAATAAAGAGTAGACAACTGACCCCTCAACCAATCAACTCATCAATCAAATCAGACTTGTCTCAGAAGAACTTATCTCAACCTATCTCATCTTGACTCAGATTACTCAGTTTGGGAAATTTCTGGGAGTTTCTCTTAACCAACAACATTCACTTATGAGCTAGGGGTTGTATAACAATCACGCTGACATTGTCACAGTCATTCCGTACTTGCCAGGTAAGGAATGAGTATGATCCACAAGGAATTTGAACTCAGCCATCCTCTATTGTATCAGGGATATAAACTCGAGAAGGGAACATGAGATGTAATGGTTCAATCCTCTCCTACGCTGGGCCGACGTAGGTAATGGTGCAAGTGGACTCACTCTGACTCATTTCGGTGCTCGATACTCCTCCCAAGACTCAATGCTCATATGACTCCTCATAATCATCTCAAGAAGCCTCATGGAGGCACTCATTATCTCAATTGGTCTCATGGAGACACTCATCATCTCAATTAGTCTCATGGAGACTCTCATCATCTTATTAACTCAAACTCAAGGGTCATCTATTATTTTAGGGACTTTAACTCATCTCAGTAAACTCAATTCTCATTTAAAAACTCAAGGACTCAGATCATTAATTAGAAAAAGTCATTTAGACAGAACATCAAGAACTCAATAGGATCATCAAGCTCAAATAACTCTACCTCATACTCACATCAAGATTTCCATCATCATACTCAAGTCAAGGCTCTAGACTCTATCCCTAGGTTCATTTATGCATGCTTTCAAAAGTTAACATATAGGTATTATACAATATTTCATGAAAAGTATTCAATTCAAGAAAAACAAGTTTATGATGATCATCAACATATGAAGATACATGTAATAGATACAACTTTCAAGAAAATAATCAAAAAAGTATTTCAAGAAAACATATATGGGGAAGCATGGACTTTCAACTCATCTATGACCATCTATGGGGCACATGGGAGAACAATCGCATATTTTCGTTTAGGCTTACATACCTGGATGACGATTGTACTAATCTTCTTCAAGAATTAGACTCGAATTTTCAATCCTCCAAGCTTTCTTGTCTCTTCTCTCAAGGTTTTCTTGCGTAAGAACATAAAAAAAGGGTTTAAGGAACCCTTAATTGATATGAAATGACTTTAAAAATATGTTTTAAGACTTAGGATACGGTGAAAAATGACGAAAAGGTCCTTCTCGAATTGAAAAGAAAATTTTTTAAAATTTGTACACTGGTCGGCGACGCGCCAGGGGCACAAACCAGTGTATTTCGCAAGTTTCTCCAAAATTTCAATTCCCGTTGAAAATTAAAAAAACTTATAGTGTGTCACCGCACCCCCTCTGCGTTGCGCCAGGGGCACGGATCGACATTGTTTAGGGTGAAATTAGGGAAAATTATTTTTGACCCGGTTGCTCTTAAATCGGGTAAAAACTACTTTTCACTCGATTTTCCACGTTGATTGCAAATCTGGTCTCAGATTTTCTATTAGAGCTTTGAAAGACGTGTTATGCACACGATTATGTTCTAGAGGTATTTCGGTAATTTTATGGGGTGTTACATCACCTCCCCTTTGGGATCGTTTGTCCTCGAATGATGACCAAGGGTGGATATCAAGGCATGAATGGACTCAAAACCCATCTTAATATTCATATCTATCAATCGATCTTTCGACTCCTCATTTCTATTAACAATCTCTCTTTAGACTCTAGAATAGACAATCATCAAGAAAGACAATTAATCTTAGTTAAGGGAAAGGAAATTTACCTTCAATATTATCATCATTTGGCACGAATAGGTGAGGATATTTCTCTTTCATCTCTTCCTCAGCTTCCCATGTGGCCTCCTCAATAAATTGATCCCTCCACAGGACTTTGACTGAGGCTATCTCTTTGGTTCTCAATTTGCGAATCTGACGATCAAGGATTTGAACTGGGATTTCTTTGTAGGTCAAACTATCCTTCACCCCAATCCTCTCCACAGGGATTACCAAGTCAGGATCTCCTAAACATTTCTTCAACATTGACACATGAAACATAGGATAGATACCATCTAATTCCGAAGGCAAGTCTAATTCGTAGGGGACCTTCCCAATCCTCTCCACAATTTGATAGGGTTCAATGTAACGTGGACTCAATTTACCATTTTTCCCAAATCTCATGACACCCTTCATAGGTGACACTTTCAAATACACCTAGTCATTCACTTTGAACTCTAAATCTCTCATCGTCACATCAGTGTAGGACTTCTGGCGACTTTCCGTAGTCTTCAATCTCTCTCTAATGATCTTAGCCTTCTCCATTACTTGATGGACAAGGTCAGGCCCAATCAACTGCGCTTCTCCAATCTCAAACCACCCAATTGGTGATCTGCGTCTCCTCCCATATAAATCTTAATAAGGAGCCATCTGAATGCTTGCATGATAATTGTTGTTATATGCAAACTCAATCAACGGTAGTTGCTCATCCCAAATTCCCTTGAAATCAAGGATGCAGGCCCTCAACATATCTTCTAATGTATGAATTGTATGTTTTGCCTGGCCATCTGTCTGCAGATGGAATGTTGTGCTCAAATTCACCTTTATACCTAATCCTTTCTTAAACGATCTCCACAATTGGGAGGTGAATTGAGCTCCAATGTCTGAGATGATGGACAACCGGAACCATATGCAACCTCACAATCTCTTGAATGTACATCTTGGTGTACTTCTCCACAGTTTTAGTTGTCTTATATACTAAGAAGTAACCCAATTTAGTCATCCTATCCCCAATCACCCATATCGAATCATGTTGTTTTTCGGACCTTGGTAGACCAGTAATGAAGTCCACATTGATCATGTCCCACTTCCATTCTGGAATCGCAATGTTTTGAGCTAATCCACATGGCCTTTGGTGCTCACCTTTCACTTGTTGCCAGTTTGGGCACTTAGAAACAAATTCAGCAATATCTCGCTTCAAATAGACTTCTCTCAAGTCATGGTACATTTTGGTGGTGCCAAGAAAAATGGAGTATCTAGTGCTATGAGCATCAGTCATGATTTTATCTCATATACCATCAACATTTGGGATGCACAATCTACTCTGGTACCTCAACAACCCATCTCCCCCTTTGGAGAGGACCATCACTTTCTGTTTGTGGACAGCCTCCTTCAATTGGAGTAGGATAGGATCTTGATCTTGCTTTTCTATCACCTCTGCCACCAAAGATGAAGTAGACCCATTCTGGACATTAACTCCTCCCTCATCATTCTCTTCAAGTTGGACTCCTAATCGGGATTAATCGATGCATTTCTTTAGCTAGCTCCCTCTTTCCATCCTCCACATGGGTTGTGCTACCCATTGAAAAGCTGCTCAGAGCATCAGCAATGATGTTAGCTTTACCTGGATGGTAGTGAATGCTCATGTAATAATCTTTGAGCAACTCCTACCATCTTCTCTGTCGCAAGTTGAGCTCTTTCTAATTGAAGACATATTGCAAGCTCTTGTGGTCAAGGAACACATCCACATGCACTACATATAAGTAGTGGCACCAAATTTTGAGTGCAAATAACACCGTTGCCAACTCAAGATCATGGGTGGGATAGTTCCTCTCATGGATCTTAAGTTGTCTTGAAGCATAGCCTATCATCTTCCCTCTCCACATTAGCACACATCCTAATCCAACTATCGAAGCATCAAAATAGATTACATTATCTTTTGTCCCCTCGGGCAACGTTACAACTGGTGCAGTAGTCAGTCTAGTCTTTAACTCTTGGAAATTTTTCTCGCAATCATCATACCATTGAAACTTGACCTTTTTCTGAGTCAACATTTTTAATGGTGCAGTTACGGAAGAGAATCCATCAACAAATCAGCGGTAGTAGCCTGCCAACCCCAAGAAACTTCTTATGTCAGTTGGAGAGGGCAGTCTGGGCCAGTTCTTCACTGCCTCTATCTTCTGATCATCTAATCGAATACCATCCCCTGAGACAATATGGCCTAGGAAAGCCACGGAATTAAGCCAGAATTCATATTTTGAGAATTTTGCATACAACCGTGGTCCTTAAGAGTTTGAAGGACAATTCTGAGGTGATTTGCATGCTCCTCTTCATCTCTTGAATATACCAAAATATCATCAATAAACACAATCCCAAACAAATCAAGATACGATCTGAACACTATATTCATCAAATCCATGAAAGCTGCAGGTGCATTCGCCAACCCAAAGGACATGACCAAGAACTCAAAATTGCCATATCTAGTCCTAAAGGTTATCTTTGGAATGTCACATTCCCTCACTTTTAACTAATGGTAATCAGATCATAGGTCTATCTTTGAGAAACAAGATGCGCCCTGAAGTTGGTCAAACAAGTCATTTATCATTAGGAGAGGATACGTGTTCTTTATGGTGACCTTGTTCAGTTGTATATAGTCAATACACATTCTAAGAGACCCATCTTTCTTTCAAACGAATAGGACATGGCCACCCAAAGGAGAAACACTCGGCCTTATAAAGCCCTTCTCTAATAAATCTTTCAATTGATCTTTCAATTCCTTCAATTCCGTGGGGGCCATCCTATAGGGTGGAGTTGAGATAGGTTGGGTATTAGGAAGAACATTAATCCCAAAGTCAATCTCCCTATCAGGAGGGACTCCAGGCAAATCCTTCGGGAACATTTCTGGAAACTCATTCACGCTCGGAAGTGACTCAAGAGTTGGAGACTCAACATCATTAGATTTAACTCTCACAAGGTGGTAGATATACCCATTAGAAATCATCTTTATGGCTATAAGGTATGAGATAAACTTTCCTTTAGGTGCTACGGAATCACACTTCCACTCTAGAATTGATTCATTCGGAAAATGGAATTTAATAGTTTGGGCTCTACAATCAACAGAGGCATAACAGGCATGAAGCCAATCAATGCCAAGGATCAATTCAAAATCAACCATATATAACTCAATTAATCAATGCTAGTATCTGCATGATGGATGGACAAGCTCTATAGACTCTCTCAACTCAAATAGACTTACCCACGAGAGTAGAAACATAAAAAGGTTCAAGAAGACTCTCGGGGGTTCTATCAAATCTACTGGCCAAATAAGAAGTTACAAAAGATAATGTGGCACCAGGATCCATCAACACATAATAGTCAATGGAAAAGACTTGAATCATACCCATCACAACATCTGGGGGAGTTCTCCTGATCATATCGACTACCCACGGCATACAAATGGTTTGTAGCTTCGCTTGTGCCCATCATAGTACCTCTCTAATTTCCCTTGGATGGCGGGGCTGGTGCAGAAGATTGAGCCCGATCAGCTCGCTTTGGATAATCCCTCTGATTTAACCACACCAGAAGCACGCATCAGTCCCCTCACGACACTTACCCAAGTATAGCTTCTTGTATGTACCACATGGTGGTTTACCTCATGAACCTTGAGCCACACTAGCTTGTGACTGAGACCCACGAGCTCTAACATACTGGGACCTCTTTTCATGTCTGACTTTAGGCGCAGGTTCACTAGCAGATGACAGTGCTGGAAACCGATTACCATTGCCTTTCTTTCCAACCTCATGGCTAAATGTTTTTGCTTTCTTATTTCTGAATTCCTCCTTACCCTGCTGCCTCTCCTCATCAGCCTATTCTAGAAAGGTCATCAACCTCCTTATATCCTTGTTACTCACGAGCATGGCTCCCCTCTCATCTCTACTAGGCCCTCTATTCAAGCCATCAACGTACATCCCCATCCTCCCCCTCATATCAGCAACCATATCTGGAGCATAGCGAGATAATTGTGTGAACTTCAGCTCATACTCTTACACAGTCATAGAGCCTTGTTTCAAGTTCAAGAACTCTCTCACCTTCGCCTCTCTTATTTCTCTTGGGAAGAAACACACTAAGAAAGCTTCCTCGAACATAGACCAAGTCATCACAGGGGCATTCTCCCCTCTACCCTTCTTCCATGGATCATACCACAGTCTAGCCACACCCTTCAGTTGATAAACTGTCAGTTCCACTTGGTCAGCATCAGCCATAGGCATCACTTAGAATACTTTTTGGAGCTCCTCCACATAGTTCTCAGGATCCTTAGTGGATGCAGACCCCGTAAACTCAAGCGAATTCATCCTCAAGAATTCCCAGACCTTAGAAGTGTTATGGGCATCTTGTTGGGCCGCTCCTTATCTCCCAGTAGGTGTTGTGACAACCTGGGCTAGAGTTTGGATAGTCGGGCAAAGCTCAGCATTGGAGACCTCATCTTGCGGGGACTGCACAATAGGGAGAACTTGTTCCCGGAGCACCTCATGTCCTTGAGGCTCAGGAGGATTGACATTCTGA
This sequence comes from Solanum medicagineum, assembly GCA_026153255.1. Taxonomy (NCBI): domain Eukaryota; kingdom Viridiplantae; phylum Streptophyta; class Magnoliopsida; order Solanales; family Solanaceae; genus Solanum; species Solanum medicagineum. The sequence goes on along the minus strand of JAPFFP010000113.1, from coordinate 10,601,693 downwards.
ATTGCAGATGGAAAAAATTGCTCCTTACCCTTATTTTTATGTAAAGGATCTAGTAGGTTGGGTAGCTATTGTTATCTTTTTTTCCATTTAGATTTTTTATGCTCATAATGTTTTGGGGCATCCCGACAATTATATAACTACTAATCCAATGTCCACCCTTCCTCATATTGTGCCAGAATGGTATTTCCTACCGATCCATGCCATTCTTCATAGTATACCTGACAAATCGGGAGGTGTAGCCGCAATAGCACCAGTTTTTATATGTCTGTTGGCTTTACCCTTTTTTAAAAGTATGTATTTAAGTAGTTCAAGGAATATTTTGGTTGCTTTTGGCGAATTGCTTACTACTAGGTTGGATCGAATGTCAACCTGTGGAGGCACCCTTTACCTCTGACGGCTCTTCTGGGAGGCATGATCACAATTCTACAACGCGCATAACACAAATTAGAATAGAACTTTCATAAAGTATAGCTCTACATCATGACTTAGAACATGAATGAAAGGAAACAATTGCTAATGTCCTATAGTCTCCTGCTTATGAAGAGTGGTGCACAACTGTAACGCCCGATAAAATTACCAAAATGCCCCTAGAACAGAATCATGCGCATAACATGTCCTCCCAAGCCCGGATGGAAAATCCAAGATTGGATTTATGATAAGCACAAAATATTGGGTGGGGAAGTGGTCTTGACCCGATTATAGAGGAACCGACTCGCAAAATAATTTTTTGATCCGAAAACCAAAATAGTAAGGGTTTGCATTGGGACCGTGACGCAGACTTGTCGCGGACCCACACTTATATTTTTTTCAATTTTTATTGATTTTTTTGAAATTACACAGGTGCACGACAGGTCCGCGTTGCGGACCTGTTACCCCTACCTGTTCCACCAAAGTTCAAAATTTTAAATCTTTTAAGGGGCGTTCTAGGCTTTCCCAACCCCTTCTAAACTCAAAACATGACCAATTTAGGTCATTTTGATGAGTAAATAGGGTCTAAACCCCATTCTAAGTCCTTTCTTCACAATACTTGAAAGTTAGGGCTTGAGAGAGAAGAAAGAAGAACATGAGATTGGAGAATTCAAGGAGAATTTTGGATGGTTGATTTGAAGAGCTTTACCACAGGTATGTAAGGCTAAACCAAAAGCATGGGATTGTTCTTCCATATGTCCCATAGATGGTCTTAGAAGAGAGTTGAATTTTCTTGAGTCTGCATGCATGAATCTTGATTATTTTCTTGAAAAATTATACTTCTCACATGTATTTTCATATGTTGATGATCATAAACTTGTTTCTTGAATTGAATGTTTTTCATGAGTTATTGCATAAATCCTATATGTTAACTTTTAAAAACATGCATGAAAGAAGATAAGGATTGAGTCTAGAGCCTTGATTGAGAATGTTGATAGAGATTATGATTGTGATGTGAGAATGATGATGAGTTGATAGAATTTGATAATCCTTTGAGTCTCCATAAATTAACTCTAACGACTTGTCTATTCAATTATTCCCTAATGATTGTTCAAATTCTTGAACTATTGATTGAGATGTTGATTGATGAGATGATTAGAGTCTCTATGAGACTGATTGAAAGATTGTGCCTCCACGAGGCTGATTGAGATAGTTGATTGGATGGATTGTTTTGTGAGCATTAAGTCATGCGAGGACTATCGAGCACCGAAAGAGTAAGAGTTAATCCAACTCGCACTGGTCAAACTATGTAACCAAGCATAGGTGAGGATTAGGACCACCACATCACCTTATGATGAGGTCCCCTCTTATTAGAAGTCCCTGAAATCAATAGAGAACTTATCTGTTCTCTCCATTTGGACTTGTCCATGCGGATTTGATTCGTTCTCTACCTGGCAGGTGTGAAACGGCTGTGGCAACATCAGCATGATTGTTGTACAATCACTGGCTCATAAGTGATTGTTGTTGGATAAGAGAAACTCCCAGAAAGTTCCCACCTTGAGTACTCTGAGACGATACGAGACGAGATGAGATGAGATAAGATAAGATAAGTTGAGATGAGCCCTTCTGAGATGAGTTTGATTTGATTGATGAGTTGATGGGTTGATGAGTCACATGTCTACTCTTTATTCTTACTTTAGATAGACATTTGACATATTGATTAGTTTCTACATTGAGTTGATTGTTTTTTCTATATTGTTATACCTGTTTAGATTTCATTCAACTATTTTACATACTATACATGCCACGTATTGATGCCACTATGGTGCTGCATTATTTCATGATATAGATACATAAGATAGAGATCATCAGCAAACACTCCGTTGAGGATCTTTGGACGTTCAGCAGATTAGTGAGCCTCCCCTACTTCGGAGGATTCCTTTACTTTATTTTATCATGCTTTAGATTTAAAGTTGCTTAGCTTTTATTTTGATAGAGATAGCCATGGGTCTGTCATTGGAACCACCTAAAAGTGAGAGAGACTTCATAGACTAGAGTCGAATGTTGAATATGAAGATTATGAGCTAGTTCTTTCTACTAACCTTTCATTTATACTATTATTTGAGATTAGATTATAGACGCACCCATTTACATTCTGTTAACTTCCACTAATTAGTAAGATGATTGATTGAATGAATGTGATGAGGTCATGTGGTTCGCTTGGGGACTAGAAATAGTCTTTGGGTGCCAGCCACGTCTTGGGTCCCCTCCCAGGGCGTGACAAACTTGGTATCAGAGCACGAATTCAAGTGTCCTAGGGTGTCTATGAAGCCGTGTATGGTAGAGTCTTTTTTATAGGTATGTTGTCGACCACATTTGATAAACAAGAGGTAGCACATTAGGTATTATTTACCTTCATTCATGTTCTAAATTGTGCTATGGAGTTATACTCTATGAAAGTTCTATTCTAGTTCGTGCTTTGCGCGTTGCAGAATTCTGATCATGCCTCCCAGCAGAGTTGTCAGAGGTACAGGACATCCCGCCAGACAAAATGGCAATCTACCTAAGCCTCAAGGACATAAGGTGCCCGTTGAACAAGTTGTCCCTGTTGCGCAGCCCCCGCATGATGAGGTCTCCAATGCTGAGCTTCGCTGGGCTATCCAAACTCTAGCCCAGGCTATCACAAAACCTGCTGCGAGATAAGGAGCGGCCCGATAGGATGCCATAATACTTCTAGACTTCGAAAATTTTTTAGGATGAATACACCTAAGTTCACAGGGTCTGCATCCTCAGAGGATCCTGAGAACTATGTGGAGGAGCTTCAAAAATGTGTTTGTAGTGATGCATGTGGCTGATATTGACCGAGTGAAACTGGCTGCTTATCAATTGAAGGGTGTGACTAGATTGTGGTATGACTAATGGAAGAACGGTAGGGGAGAGAATGCCCCCGTGATGACTTGGGCTTTGTTCGAGGAAGCTTTCTTGAGGCATTTCTTCCCAAGGGAAAGAAGGGAGGTAAAGATGAGAGAGTTCTTGAACTTGAAATAGGGCACTATGACTGTACAGGAGTATGGACTAAAGTTCACACAATTATCCCTCTATGCTCCGGATATGGTTGCTGATATGATGGGGAGGATGGGGATGCATGTTTATGGGTTGAATAGAGGGCCAAAGAGAGATGGGAGGGGAGCTATGCTCGTGAGTGACTTGGATATAGGGAGATTGATGACTTTTTTGTAATAGGCTAATGAGGAAGGCAGCAGGGTAAGGAGGACTTCAGAAGTAAGAAAGCAAAAACATCTGGCCACGAGGTTGGAATGAAAGGGAATGGGAATTGATTTCCAGCACCATCATCTGCCAATGCACCTGCACCTAGAATCAGAAATGGTTAGAGGTCCCAGAATGTTAGAGCCCATGTGTCTCAGTGCCAAGTAAATGTGGCTCAAGTTTCATTGGGTAAGCCAGTGTGTGGCAAGTGTGGTAAACTGCACTTGGGGAGATGCAGAGAGGGGAGTGATGTATGCTACAAGTATGGCCAAGCGGGTCACTATTAGAGAGATTTTCTAAAGTGGGCTGACCGAGCTCAATCTTCTGCACCAGCCCCTCCAGCAAAGGGAAATAAGAGAGGTACTATGATGCGTGCAAGCGGAGCTACCAACCGTTCGTATGCCATGGGTAGTCAACATGATCAGGAGAACTCCCCAGATGTTGTGAAGGGTACGATTCGAGTCTTTTCTATTGATTGTTATATGTTGATAGATCCCGATACCACACTATCTTTTATAACTCCTTATGTGGCCAGTAGAGTTGATAGAAACCCCAAGAGTCTTCCTGAACCTTTTGATGTTTCTACTCTCGTGGGTGAGTCTATTCGAGCTGAGAGAGTCTACCGAGCTTGTGTGGTGTCCATTTATCATAGGGATACTATTATTGCTCTGAATGAGTTAGATATGACTGATTTTGACTTGATCCTTGGCATTGATTGGCTCCATGCCTGTTAAGCCTATGTTGATTGTAGATCCCGAAACATTAAATTCCCATTTTCGAACGAATCAGTTCTAGAATGGAAGGGTGATTCCGTAGCACCTAAAAGAAGTTTATACCATAACTTAGAGCCAGAAAAATGATTGCTAAGTGGTGTATTTACCATCTTGTGAGAGTAAAATCTGATGATGTTAAATCCCCAACTCTTAAGTCAGTTTCGATCGTGAATGAGTTTCCAAAAGTGTTTCCTCAGGATCTGCCCATAGTCTCTCCTGATAGGGAGATTGACTTTGGAATTGATGTTCTTCCTGATACCCAGCCTATCTCAATTCCACCATATAGGATGGACACAGTTGAATTGAAAGAACAATTAAAATATTTATCAGAGAAGGGCTTCATAAAGCCGAGTGTTTCTCCTTGGGGTTCCCCTGTCCTATTCATGCAAAAGAAAGATGGGTCCCTCAGAATGGGTATTGACCATAGGCAACGGAACAAGGTCACCATAAAGAACAAGTATCCTCTCCCAAGGATAGATGACTTCTTTGACCAAGCTCAGGGTGCCTCATGTTTCTCAATGATAGACCTCCAATCTGGTTATCATCAGTTGAAAGTGAGGGAATGTTGTAACAGCCCAGACCCCACACGTGCAAATATTGTCCGCTTTGCCAGCCATATAGCCCTCAAAATGTTCAAACCTTCGCGTTTTAGTTTCTAGGCGTTTTTCCACCAAACCAAATGTACCACGATACTTAGGGGCCTTAATATAACACCCTAGAAGCAACAATTTCCCGAGAAACCAAAAAAACAACAATTACTACTTTTTTACTGTAGCAACCAGAGAGGGTTGCTACTGTACAGGGCCATTTTTGTTGATTTTTCTTCTTCAATTTCCACCTCCTTTCGGTTCAAGTTTCATTCCAACATGGTTATATCCGTATAATAAACGTTCTAGGGTCTATTTCCATATATATATATATATATATATATATATATATATCACCATACCAATTCGAATTAACATATATATTCAAACTCCTAATACCCAATTCAGAACCCACAACTCCCTAATCAATTTTGTAGAAGACATAAACATAAGGAAGTAATTACTTACTTGGTTTTTCTTCCCCTTCTCTTCTTCTTCTCCTCTTCTTCT
>JAPFFP010000113.1:10545715-10564602 GCA_026153255.1 Solanum medicagineum | reverse complement strand
CAGACATTAAAAGCTTCTTGGTCTTCGTGGGTTACTATTGGAGGGTTGTGAATGGGTTCTCTTCTATTGCTTCTCCCATTACTAAGTTGACTCAAAGGAACGCTAAGTTGTTATGGACCGATAACTGTGAAAAGAGTTTTCAAACCATGAAGGATAAGCTTATCTCCGCTCCTATTTTATTTGTATCGTAGGGGTTGGAAGGGTATGTTGTCTATTATGATGCCTCCCAGATTGGTTTGAGTAGTGTTTTGATGCAAAATGATAAGGTGATAGCCTATGATTCTAGGCTACTCAAAGTGCATGAAAAGAATTATCCTAATCATGATGTTGAATTGGCTGTCGTGGTTTCTGCTTTGAAAATTTGGTGTCATTATTTGTATGGGGTACATGTTGATGTGTTTACTGATCATAAGAGTCGCCAGTATGTATTCACTCAAAAAGATCTCAACTTGAGGCAAAAAAGGTGGATAGAACTTCTTAAGTATTATGATATGAGTGTGCATTACCATCCCGCTAAGGGTAATATTGTAGCAGATGCGTTGAGTAGGGTGTCTTTTGGTAGCTTAGCTTATGTTGATAGTGGGAGAAAAGAGGTGGCTAGAGAGGTCCATCGATTGACTAGGTTGGGGGTTAGGTTAGAAGAGGTTGATAATTATGGCATTGTGGTTGTTGATGGTTCAAAGTCTTCCTTGGTTGATGAGGTAAAAGCAAAGCAAGATCTTGAACCCTCCGTTTTTAGAATTAAAAACCTTCGCGAAAGAGGGCAAGGTGGAGGTTTTCTCCTAAGGGGGAGATGGTGCCCTTAGGTACCAAGGTAGGTTCTGTGTTCCATGTGTTGATGATTTGAGAAAGAAGATTCTTTATGAGGCTCATAATTCTTCCTATTCTTTTCACCATGGTTCTATAGAGATGTATAGGTATTTGAGGGATGTGGTTTGGTGGGGAGATATGAAGAAAGACATTTCCGAATTTGTATCTGGTTGTCATAGTTGCCAACAACTCAAAGTCGAACACCAAAGGATAGGTGGCCTAACCCAAGACATAGAGATTCCTACCTGGATGTGGGAGCAGATTAACATGGACTTTGTGGTTGGGTTGCCTAAGACTAGAAAGAGTTTTGATTCAATTTTGGTTGTGGTTGATAGAATGACAAACTCAGCTTATTCCTTAACGATTAAGACTACTTATGGGGCAGAAAACTATGCTAAATTATACATTCATGAGTTGGTGAGATTGCATGGGGTGTCGTTATCTATCATATCAGATCGTGGTGCTCAATTTACTTCACACTTTTGGAGGTCTTTCCAAAGATGTCTTGGAACAAAGGTAAAGCTTAGTATGGCCTTCCACCCTCAAACAAATGCCCAAGCCGAAAAAACTATCCATACTCTTGAGGATATGCTTAGGGATTGTGTTTTGGAGTTTAAAGGTAGTTGGGAGGGTCATCTTCCATTGATTGAGTTTGCTTACCACAATAGCTATCATTCTAGCATTGGTATGGCTCCTTTTGAGGCCCTCTATGGTAGGCGTTGTAGATCACTGGTTGGATGTTTTGAAGTTGGAGAAATTGCTTTGTTGGACCCGATGGGAGGAGAAGGGAGATTAAATTTAAAGTTGGTGATTGGGTGTATTGGAAGGCGTCACCCATGAAGGGCGTGGTTTGTTTTGGTAAGAAGGGTAAATTAAGTCCATGATTTATGAGTCCTTATAGGGTGATGGGGAGAATTGGTAAGGTGGTCTATGAGTTGGAGTTTCCTAGTGAAATGGAATTGGTTCATCTATTCTTCCTTGTCTCAATGTTGAGGAAGTGTGTGGGTGACCCTAATGCTATTGTGTCTCTTGAGGTTGTTGGTGTTGTTGAAGACAACTTTACATAAGAAGAAGGTCCAGTATAGATCTGGGAAAGACAAGTAAAGAGGTTGAGGAACAAGGTTGTTGCTTCCGTTAAGGTCCCTTGGAGGAACCAATAAGTCAAAAGTGCTACATGGGAGGCCAAAGCGGACATGCAAAAATGATATCCTTATCTCTTCCATTCTACTCAAGCCCAAGGTACTAATTCTAAGTCCCCTATGTGATTTCAATTCATACGTTTCGGCCCCTTTGTCATTGCATGCATTCATGTTTGTATTAACAAAGTTCATGGTGATTTTAAGACTTATGTTGAAATTATTGAAAATGGCGTTTAAGTGTATTGATGCATTCTTGTTGGGGCTGATTTCTTCATGATTACTCTTCTCATATACATTTCTTTAACATTCGGGGACGAATGTTCCCAAGGGAGAGATATTGAAGTGAACGCAAAAAGTGCCAAAAAATGTGCCTTGCACGGAATCGTAATTTCCATATATCTCAAAATCCATGCGTGATATCAAAAAATTATCTTCATATTGTTGATCAAGAGGAAAACTTGAGTGGGGAATGGGTCTAACCCCGATTTTAGAGGAACCATAGCGAAATTTGATTTTCCATGTTTGCGCAAAATAGTGGTGATCTGCGTTGGTATCGCAATACGCAGCCATTGTGGACCAGTGTAAAAGTGCACTCCACGATAGGTCTGCATCGTAAACCAGATGCAAAGATCTGTATTTTGTTGCTAGTGATTTTACCTCAGTACAAGGCTTTTAGGTTTTAGGCCTAAGCCTTTCCACACATAAAATTACCTATACTTAGCCATATTTCACCTTCATATCATTTAAGACATTACCCAATACTCTCCCAAACACTTAGACAAATATTCCCCCCAAATTTCAAGTCCCAAAAATCATCCGGATCTTAAGGATTTCCCTCAAGTATCAAGTCTCCATTTCCAATTTTCATCAAGAATTCTCCAAAGTCAAGGAATGTGGGTTTCAACCATTGGTCCTTTCAACCATGGTTCCCAAGAATCTTTTTTACACAAATATCTTGTTTCTAAGTTGATTTTACTTATGGGTCTTCTGTTATAAATTTGATAATGAACTATGTTGGGGTTTTGTAAAAGTGTGACTGTTTTAGCATATTTTGAGCTATGAAACTTTGATTTATCTTGAGATTTGATGAAGGGTTTGGATGTAAATTGTATTATGGTTTTACCAAGTATTGCTGAGATGATTTACTTCAAGATTCCTTGCATGATTTCACTCTTTAATTGCATGGTTTTACACTAGCATTACACACCCACTAAGCGTTTGATAAAATGTCCGGTTTAGGGTTCTTGAGCCATTGATGTTCAATTGCATGACCTATGACTTGTATGACTTTATGATGATGAAAGGATGGTATAAATGTGTTGATTTCGTAAAAAGTATCTATAGTTTTTGAAGTTGATCAATTGCCTCGTTCAAGAAGTAGTAGGCCCGAACTACCATGTTGGGGTGTAAGTACCTTAATTGCCTCGCTCAGGAGGTATTAGGCCCGTGCAATCATGTTGGGGGGTTTTGTACCTCAATTTCCTCACTCTGCAGGTAGTAGGCCTGTGCAACAATATTGGGGCATTTGTACCTCAATTGCCTCGCTCGGGAGGTAGTAAGCCCGTGCAACCATGTTGAGAGCTTTGTACCTCAATTGCCTCGCAAAGGAGGTGGAAGGCCTTGGCTACTATTGATGGTCTCTTCCTACACATGTATTTTGTTCTATGTAAGCATGATTTATTACAAGCATCATTCATGCATGCCATATTGATATATGCTCATTTATTACCTAAATATGCATTTCGAATATGTTGCCTATCTCTTGGTGCATTAAGTCCTATAGACTTAGTACATTCAAACGTACTAACTCATACTCAATGCCAACAAATGTCACCATGTAGGGACAAGAGCTGTACTTGTTCATTCTTCTCCTCCACGTGACGAGTACATTTTCTCTACGAAGCAAGTGGTGAGTCCTCAACTTCGGGAACAATGTCTTTTATCTGACGCTATGTATAAAGACTGTCTTTCTTTTTATTGTATGTTTGACTATAAGGGTGAGCCCGGTTTCTTGTCGTGGCCCCCACTAAGTTTTTTGTTTAGATATGTTCTTGGACAAGTTATGTAATGATATTATGAGCCCTGACTCTCTTTGACTCTGTGATGTTTTATGATATGAAGGATGTCCCTTAGCCCTACGTTCCCTTATTTCTACTCTTTTATTGTTATCCTATTGCTTCTGCGACCAAGGATGTGTAATGGTATGTTAAGAGGCTTGCTTGTGGTCCCTTCGGGTTCCCTATGCACCATGTCACGTCTAGGCCCTAGGCTTGGGTCGTGACAATTATTTACTCAAAAAATACAACCAAAACTATCTAAGAATGAGGGATAATATAAGACCCTTTCAAACTAGTCGCTAGGTATTTCCTTGACCCAAGGGATTTCTTCTAATCAAGGATAAAGGGGAGAATCCTTGACTGGGGATGTATCAAACTATTTTGGATATCTTTCCTTCTTCTACCGCGATCCTTCCAATTTGATGAATCTTCTTTCCTATTGCAATGTTATGATTCTTCCTTCCTTTTGCAGTTCTTCCTTTGATTGTGTACAGGATATCCACTTCATTAGATTAAATGCCTTTCCTTCTGTGTTGAGTGTGATAGGTGATCTTGAGTCCTTGATAACAGCCTTGGTTTCCTTTTTGCAGCAGCTCTAAGGGTCAAATTTACTTTTTGATTTGTTACTGCAAATGAGATCATCAAAAGTGATTAGATGCTCCGTTGAATGCTTCATGAGGCTATTGAGATTATTGTTCTCACATAAGTAGGTGATACCAAGGTTGTCGCAAAAAATGGTAGGTTGTGTAAGCCCTTTGACATGAAGTTCCATGAGAATATTTTTCACCAATGTGGTCTCTGTAACGGCACTAGCAACAACATGGTACTATGCTTTGGTGGAAGAGTTAGCAATGTTACACTATTATTTTGATGAACAACTAACTGGAGTAAGGCCAAGAAAAATAATATAACCTACGGTGAAACTTCGATTAGTAAGGTTTCCAGCCCTGTCATCATCAGAGAACACAGAGAGCTTTTGAGATATCAATTGAGGCATTTAACAATTTTCCAGTGAGCTTCAGATGGGGCATGCATAAATTGAGACAACTTATTCATTGAGTATGAAACATCGAGTCTTGTAAGGACAAGTATTGCAACTTTCCAATGACTTTTCTGTACTAAGTGGCATCATGAGAATCATTTTGCAGAAGACTTTGAGAAGAACTCAGGGGTGTGGAAACTCCCTTGTAGTCTTGCATCAAAAGGTCATGAAGAAGATCTAAGACATATGTTATTTGAGAGAGCAAGATGCCATCACCATCTCGATGACCTCAACTCCAAGAAAGTAGGATAAAGGGCCAAGATCTTTAAGTGAAAAAAAGGGAAGCCAAGGAAGAGATAACTTGATGAACTACTAAAGATTTGTTTCTAGTAAGGATGATGGTGTCCAAATAGACTAAATGGAGAGTAAATGGATCTGACTAAGACTTAACAAATCGCAAATAGAAAGGATAGGATGTTAAACCATTTACTAGGCGCAAGGTGCTTGCTTGAGACCATAAATAGCCTTACACAACTGACAAACATGCGTGAGATGAGATGCATTCTCAAATCCACGTGGTTATTTCATGAAAACCTATTCTTCAAGTATGCCTTGTAAAAATGCATTGTTTATATCCAATTGATGCAAAACCCAGTTGTGTTGAACTGCAAGTGAAAGAACAGTACGAAAAGTAATAGGCTTGACAACCAGACTGAATGTGTAGTAATAGTCAAGACTTTGATGCTGACGGAATCATTTTGCAACCAACTGAGCTTTTACCTAAACCCGTAGCATTTGCATGATTCTGGCCGGAGGAGTGGGGACTTACAATCTCGACCACTAGTAGGAGTCCCTCGAATAGGAAGAGGTGAACGAAGTTGAGAAAGAACAGGGGAAAGAGTTTGAGTTTGAGAGTCACCAGTCTGTCAAAAACGCCCCACGTGAGCGTAAAAGACTTGTTGTGAACATGGGAGAATATTGTCTGAAAAGGGAAAGCATTTTTAAAAAACTTTATGTCACGTGAGATATAAAATTTAGAGTGAATAGGAACAAAACATTGATGGGCATAATGAATCAGAGACAAGCTGGGATAAACATATGGAGTGGACCTAGGCTCAAGTTTATGGGTGGTGTAAGGCTTAAGCCATGGGTAACATAAACAACAAAAAGTTCTAAGAGAATCATATTTTAAGTTTGAAACCAAACAATTTTTCATAGAGAGATGTGTTGTTTAAAATTTATTATTTCAAATTTGATATATTATGCCTATTGTCTATTGTATACATTTTGATTATGATGTTTGTCTCTTATTGTATTGCATCCTACATACTTAGTACATTCAGTAGTACTAGCACATACTCTTGTCTACATGATATCACCATGTAGGAACCGGTGCCAAAGTTGATCATCCTCCTCTTCCACGTGGCTAATTCGACACTACTCAAGCTAGTTAGTGAGTCCTCCACTTCGGGGATCTTAGTCTATGTTGCTCATATAATGTAGTGAAACATTCTTCTTTATGTTCCATTTTGACTATGAGGGTGAGCCCGGTTGTTTTGTCTTGGCCCTCGCTCTTATCTATGTATTAGAGGTGTTCGTTGGACATGTTATGTATCTAAGATATGAACCTAACTCTTTTTGTATTTTTTATAATATTATGCAAGCTTTCCCCTATGTCCCTTTTCCCCTATTCTTATGCCTTATGTCTTTTGTATGCTTCCGCGACCAATGATGTGCAACAATAAGTTAAAAGGCTTGTTTGGATTTTTTTTCGGGTTCCCCATTCACCGTGTCACGTCTAGGCCCTAGGTTTGGGTTGTGACAAACTTGGGATCAGAGGACTAGGTTGATAGATCCTCGGAGTCTAACAGACCGCGTCGATTAGAGTCCTATTCATGCCATCACTATGAAAAGGAGGCTATGAGACATTTTAAGAAATGTTTCCCTTCATCATTTCTAAGTCGTGCTATAGAGTTGTGGTAAGTTTTTCCCCCCTAATGTTTGTTCTTCGCTATGCTAGATCATGCTTAACACTCGAGAAAGAAGGGCCCAAACTCCCGAGGAGCAACTTACTAATGGTGAGCTTCGAGTCTCACTATGCTTGCCCAAGTAGTGGCTAACCAAGTCAACCAAAAGGCCCAAGCCCCTCATGCTACTACACGGGGAGTGAAGGTAAGAGACTTCATGAAGATGAATCCTCCAATCTTCTATGGTTCAAAAGTGGATGAAGATCCACAAGAGTTCATTGATGAGGTCAACAAGATCTTGAATATCATGGGTGTTGGGCCAAATGAGAAGGTGGAGTTGGCGGCATACCAACTCAAAGGTGTAGCCCAAATATGGTATGATCTATGCAACTTGAGAAAGCAATTGGTAATATGGTGCTTTGGGAGGAGTTCAAGTCACCTTTCCTTAATCGGTTTTTCCATCTTGCTCTTTGGGAAGCTAAGTTCGAGGAGTTTATGAACTTGAAACAAGGTTATATGAGTGTGAGGGAGTATGCCCTCAAGTTTAATTAACTTTTACAGTATGCTCCTCATTTGGTGGCCGATTATTGATCTAGGATGAATAAATTTGTGATGGGGGTCTCTGACTTGGTAAGTGAAGAATGTTGATCTGCTATGCTAATTAGTGACATGTACTTGTCTCAGTTGATGACATATGCCAAGAAAATGGAGGAACAAAAGTTAAGGAAGAGAAGGGGGCATGAGACCAAGAGGGCCCGGTTTGAGGGTGAATTCCAAAAGGGTACTAGATTTTATCAAGGCCAAGGGTCTCATCATGCTACTAGTAGGGGGTTTGCGAATGACCTCCCTAGGACTCAAGATGTTGGTGGTGTGGCTCCTAATGGTGTCTGTACTAAATGTGGAGGGGGTCATAGGGGCCCATGTTTGAAGGGTTCTGCTATGAATGTGGGGAGCTTGGTAACAAGAAGATGGATTGTCCAACAAACCGTGGCAAAGACTGGGGTGCAAATGCGGTTCCATTAGGTAGAGGTGGTCCTCAAGGTAGTTCCCCAAGGCACAATCGATATTATGTTATTCATAGGAAGCAAAGTGTTGGTAAGGTTCCCGATGTTGTTACCAGATTGTTGAATATATTTGACTTTGATGTATATGCTTTGATTGATCTGAGTGCTACTCTTTCCTTTTGTTACCCCTTTTGTTACTAAAATCCATTTTGACCTCGAGTTGTTGCCTGAGTCAAATGAAGTATCTACTTCTATTGGTGTCTCTATTATTGCTAGGATAGTTTATAGAAGTTGTCCTATTTGCATATTGCATAAGTTGATGCCATGTGATCTTGTTGAATTAGACATGGTAGATTTTGATGTCATTCTTAGGATGGATTGGTCGCATGCCTAATATGCTTCTATTGATTGTAGAACCCATAGAGTCAAGTTTCACTTCCAGAATGAACCCGTCCTTGAGTGGAAGAGTCATGATGTGGTGGTAAAGCATAGGTTCATCTCTTGCATTAAAGCCCGTAAGTTGATATTTAAGGGTTGTTTATATCATCTGGTGAGGTGAAAGAAATGGAGTCCAAAACCCCTTTTATAGAGTCGGTTCCAATTGTAAATGAGTTTCTTAATGTCTTCCCAAATGACCTTCCCGGTGTCCCTCCCGAAAGGGAGATAGATTTTGGTATAGATCTCCGTCCTGATACTCAATCCATCTCCATTCCCCCTTACCATATGGCCCACATGGATTTGAAGAAGTTAAAAGTGCACTTGAAAGATTTGTTGGAGAAGGGATTTATTAGGCCTAGCAAATCACCTTGGAGTGCACCAGTGTTGTCTGTAAAGAAGAAGGATAGGTCACTTTGCATGTGTATTGACTACGGCAACTCAATAGGGACTATAAAGAAATAGATATCCTCTTCCAAGGATTGATGACTTGTTTGACCAATTCAAGGGGCTAGCTTTACTCTAAGATTGATCTTCGGTTCGGGTATCATCAATGAGGGTGAGGGAGTGTGATATTCCCAAGATGACATTCCAGAATAGATTTGGGCATTATGAATTTGTGGTGATGTCTTTTGCATTAACTAATGCACCGATCATCTACATGGACCTAATGAATAGGCTCTTCAAACCCTACCTTGATTTCTTTGTTGTAGTCTTCATTGATGTTATTTTGATCTTTTCACATAGTAAGGAGGAGCATATGGGTCATTTCAGGGTTGTGTTGCAAAGGTTAATGGAGGAGAAATTGTATGCAGAATATGAAAAGTGTGAATTTTTGTTGAAGGAGGTTGCATTCTTAGGTCATGTGGTGTCAGGGGATGGTATTAAGGTGGATCCTAAGAAGAACGATGTTATTAGAAATTGGCCTAGACCATTGACCGCGTCCGACATTAGGAGTTTCTTAGCTATTGCGGGTTACTATAGAAGGTTTGTGAACGGATTTTCCTCCATTTCTTCTCTTATAACAAAATTGACTCAAAAGAAGGTTAAGTTTGTGTGGACCGATGAGTGTGAGAGAAGCTTCCAAACATTGAAAGATAAGCTTGTGTCCGCTCCTATATTGTCACTACCTGATGGGCTTAAGGGATTTGTTGTGTATTGCGATGGTTCTAGAGTGGGTTTGGGTTGTGTGCTAATGAAAAATGGTAAGGTCATAGCCTATGCTTCTAGGCAACTCAAGGTGCATGAAAAGAACTACCCTACCCATGATCTTGAATTGGCCACCGTGTTATTTGCATTAAAGATTTGGCATCATTATTTGTATGGGCTGTATGTTGATGTGTTCACCGATCATAAGAGCCTCCAGTATGTCTTCACACAAAAAGATCTCAACTTAAGACAAAGAAGGTGACTAGAACTTCTTCAAGACTATGACATGAGTGTGCATTACCATCTCGGGAAGGCAAATGTTGTGGCGGATTCTATGAGTCAGGTGTCTATGGTTAGCCTAACTCATGTTGATGGTGGTGATAGGGAGATAGCTAGGAAGGTGCATCAATTGGGTAGATTGGGGTTACGTTGGAAGAAGTAGGTAACAGTGTGGTTGTTGTTGATGGTTCCAAATCTTCTTTGGTTGATGAGGTGTTAGCAAAACAAGATCTTGAATCCTCCTTACTTGAATTGAAGCCTTGGTGAAAGAGTGCAAAGTAGAGGTTTTCTCACAAGGGGGAGATGGTGCCCTTAGGTACCAAGGTAGGTTGTGTGTACCTTGATGAGGCTCATAATTCTTATTATTCTATCCACCCTGGTTCCACAAAAAATGTATAGAGACTTGAGGGATGTGTATTCGTGTCGAGGCATGAAGAGGGACATTGCCAAATTTGTTTTCGGTTGCCATAATTGTCAATAAGTTAAAATCGAACATCAAAGGCCGGGTTGCGTAACCCAAGCCGTAGAGATTCCTACCTAGAAGTGGGAGCTGATTAATATGGATTTTGTGGTTGGGTTGCCCAAGACTAGAAGAGGGTTTTATTCCATTTGGGTTATGGTTGATAGGATGACAAAATCTTCTCACTTTCTACCGGTTAAGACTACGTAAAGGGCTGAAGAGTATGCAAGGTTGCACATCCATGATTTAGTGAGGTTACATGGGGTTCCTTTCTCTATCATATCATATCGTGGTGCTCAATTTACTTCACACTTTTGGAGGCCTTTTCAAAGGGGTCTTGGTATTGAAGTGACCTTAGAACGACCTTTCACCCTCAAACGGATGGCCAAGCCGAAAGAACAATTCAAACACTTGAGGATATCACTCTAGCATTAGTATGGCTCCTTTTGAGGCTCTTTATTAAAGGCGTTTCAAATTACCGGTGGATTGGTTTGAGGTTGGAGAGGTGGATTTATTGGGACCGAATCTGGGTATAGCGGCTCTTGAGAAGGTTAGTATGATCAAGGAAAGGTCGCAAATTGCCCAAAGTCGTCAAAAATCCTATGCCGATGTGAGAAGAGTAGACCTTGAGTTCAAAGTGGGTGATTGGGTCTATTTGTAAGTTTCTCCAATGAAAGGTGTCGTTCATTTTAGTAAATAGGGGAAGTTGAGTCCAAGATATGTTGGTACTTATGAGGTGATGAAGAGGGTTGGCAAGGTAGCTTATGAGTTGAAGTTGCATAGTGAAATGAATTTGGTTCATCCTGTGTTCCATGTCTCTATGTTGAGAAAATGTGTTGGTAATCCTAATGCTATAGTGCCTCTTGATGTGGCGAGTGTTGTTGAGGACAACTTGACTTATGAGGAGATTCCGGTTCGTATTTTGGATAAGAAAGTGATGAGATTGAGGAAAACGATGTGACATCCATTAAGGTCCTTTGGAGGAACCAACAGGTCGAAAGTTCTACATGGGAGGTCAAAGCGGACATGCAAAAGCGGTATCTTTATCTTTTCCACTCCACTCAAGCCTAAGTAATAATTCTAAGTCCTCTATGTGCTTTCAAGTCTTAAGTTTTGGCCTCAAGCCATTGCATGCATTCATGTTAATATAGGAAAGCTTTTATGGTAATTTTGATGTTCATGTTGAGACTTTCGAAAATCATGTTTAGATACATTTGTTGCATCCATGTTAGGTTAAAATCTTCATGGCTACCTTCCTTGTGTACGTTTCTTTGACATTCGGGGATGAATGTTCCCATGGGGGAGATATTGTGACAAGCCATAATTGGTATATATCCATGTTTCAAGCCTCAATTGGTTAGGTTGGGGGTGTATTAGGTTCATGGGAGACTCCTAGTACCTAAACGAGTTCAAGACTTCCCTAAAAGTTGAGTTTTGGGTGATGGTTCATGCAAGGTCAACTTTAAACTAGCATAACTTTTAGCACATTTAGAACTGGGTGGCCCACGACATGTCAAATGAATTCCCTTTGAGTTAGCTTCGCAACGCACTTGGTTTCACCTTATTCCAAGGTCGTGTGAAGGAGTTATAATCGTGCAGTTTTGTCACATGGGCAGCTTGACGGCCAGTGTGCCCTTGGACGGGCCGTTTAGGTCACTTGGGGTTCGAAAGGGCCATTGTTTGCATAAGGAAGGTGACCCGACCAGTGGAACGGGACGTGTGGCCTGCCACTGATGGTGTGAAGGGGTCACAAGGTGTGTCAAGGAGGCTTGTTGGGCATGGGAAAAATGTGGCTAAGGGTGGTGCCACGGGCACCCTTGACGGCCCGTTTGAAGGGGAATGGCTCGTATGGCCTGCGCGTGAGGTGGCCTAGCCTCGTTTTTGCAATGTAGTGTGGTGAAATGAACCATCAAACAGACTGTGACGCATCACATGGCCCGTGAGGTGGTCTGTCAAAGTGACGAGACGTCAATTTTTCCAAGTTTTCCCAACTTCCATTTTTTTCTAAGGAACTTCACACGAGCACTCCACACTACTCATGGAGTGCCACATGTCAAGTCAAGTCTCTAGTGAGATAACACTTTGCCAATTTTTCCATCCGTTCAATAATGGCATCTTCGTAAATTTTAATTACTCTAATGTCCTTTTAGACTTCCAATGGTATCTTCACCTTCCTAAATGAACTAAATGCTATTCCAAAGAATCAAAATCATTACTCTCATCTCAAATACACTCTCAATTCTCTCAAGACCTGTCACCAAGAGCCCAATACCAACTTCAAGGAAACCTAAGAACAAGTTTGGATTCCAAGACCCACTTCCAAGGTTCTATTCTTTGTCAACTCAATTTCAAGGAACTTAAAGTCTAAGGTATTTGGGTTTCTTTCATTGATTCTTTTCATCCATTATACCCAAGCCTCCTTTTACTCAAATTTCATGATTTAAAGTTGATTTACAAATGGCACTTGCTTATTTTGAAATTCACTGCACACTATATTATAGCTCTGTGAAATTATGACTGTTTTGCTATGTTTTGTTCTATAAATCTTTATTCTATTGTAAGATTTGAGGTGGGGTTTTGACATATGTTGCTTGAGGGTGTTTCAAGGTGTTGATTGCTAGTTTTACAATGGATTTTCTTTCATGATTTCATCTCTATATTGCATGGTTTTATACTATCATTACACACCCTCTAAGTGTTTAAAATATTCAGATGTGGTTTCTTGAGGAATTGATGGTCCAAAGCATGAGATATGACATGATTGACTATATGATGATGAAATGATCTTATGTATATGATATACTCTATAATATAGTGTTGCATTAGACAACGCCCAATCCGTTAACCTAGTTGAATGGTTAATATCTCAAACACCAGGGTGGTAGGTGAGATTGCCACTAATCTAGATGAGGGGTTTATAGCTCGCACACTACGGTGATGGGTGCGATCATCACTAACCTAGATGAGGGCTTAGTGCCTCACATATCAGGGTGATCATTGCGATCATCACTAACCTAGATAATGGGTTTGTACCTCACACACCAGGGTGATGGGTGAAATCATCACTAACCAACCAAGGGGTTTGTACTTTGGAAATCTAGCTTGGTCTCTTCTACACATATGATATCCTATATGAGCATGAGCTACTTAAGCATTTTTTCCTTATACATTGATCATACATGCTATATTGATATATTATGGCTATTGTCTATTTTATGCATTTAGATAATGATGTGTATCTCTTGTTGCATTGCATCCTACATACTTAGTATATTCAATCGTAGTAACACATACTCTTTCCTACATGATATCACTATGTAGGAACTGGCGCGCAAGTTGACCTTTCTCCTCCTCCATGTGGCTAGTTCGATATTACTGAATCTAGTTGGTGAGTCCTCCACTTCCGGTACCTTAGTCTATGTTGTTCGTATTATGTATTGAGACATTCTTCTTTATTTTTCATTTTGACTATGAGGGTGAGCCTGGTTGCTTTTCCGTGGCCCCTGCTCTTATTTATGTATTAGAGGTATTTGTTGGACATGTTATGTATCTATAATATGAGCTTGACTCTTTGTCTATTGTTTATGATGTTATGCAAGCTTTTCCCTTAGCCCCTTTTCCCCCATTCTTACGCCTTATGTCTTTTGTATGCTTCCGCTACCAATGATGTGCAACAATAAGTTAAAGGCTGGTTTTGGGTTCCTTCGGATTCCCCATTCGCCGTGTCGCGTCTAGGCCCTAGGCTTAGGTCGTGACAATATCATCACAATGAAGTAGAAGGAATATATATGAAATAAAAAAGCATTAACGCCTTATTTTGATCAATTCAGCCCTATCAAAAGCTCATGATCTGCCTTTATTTGTTACCTAAACATCTCCCTCTTAGCTCAAAGGGTCACCTTTCTAAACCTATGAACTGATTCTCTTCACTAAGCTATAAGTACGGTATGCACACAATTGAAGCATCACCATATACAGAATTTGTATATCCTTTTGTTAGTTAATACTCAAAGATATGAAACTGCTACTAAAACTTCCTTCTGAGGTAATATTCATAACTTCCTTCTAGCCTTGTAGGCGTCTATCTTTACGTGTTGCTCTTACTGACATCACAACTACCTTCTATGACTCTTATGATCTAACCTATTCCTTTTTAGTCTGCTGACACTAATCTTCTATGTTCCTATACATCTGATCAAAGAAAACTTGGACTGTAACGGGAGATTCCTTATTATCTATGGCTATCCTCCTTTGACCCAACTCTTAAGGGTAGTAGAGAATGTCTACATTGGCTTACTCCATATTGACATCTCAATGTACTATCTAGGTACCCTTGTAAATCATAAACCTAAAGCCTCTCACTGTTATTGACTACCTTGGATATACATCTTAGCCCCTTTTTCTTACCTAATGTCTTAGCCTTAATTCACTATTTTCATCTAAGGGTCACATTTACCATACTCGTAACCACACACTTCTTTCAAGCCAATATATTAATCTCTTACTCATGCTATTTCAAGCCTATAAGACCAAATCTCCAACCAATAGTGTCACTCTTATCCTATTGTCCCCTCTTTTCATGATACTCACTTAAAGTTCAAGCTTAAGGTTTAATACTAAACATGTTCATCCATACTTCTCATATGTGTGTGTGTGTACTATACTAACTCTAAACTACTAGATAAAGTTAAGAGATGTTAGATCACTAAATCACATGATATGAAATAAATCTTTATCCGGTGGTCCATCTAAGTATAGTCGATCGTCAACTCTCTTTTATAAGTTAAGATAATATCCACTCATCCATTATACCTCCTTACTTAGCTAAGCTCATAACTATATAAATCTCATATGGCTCTCCTTTCAAAATCAGGAGCCTAGCTTAGATCTACTACTTTATGCCCTCTATTCTTATATTCAAGACATATACTTATCATTACTAACACAATGCTACTTTAATATCAACTCCGTTCATACTCGAGTGTGCACCATCTCATACAAACTAACAACTCTTCCACTACCTTATCATAGAAGCTAGATGATATTTACTACCTTTTAACCAAAACTTATATAGAACTTGACTTATCATCACATGACTCTTAGCTACTAACTTCAAGAAGTTAAAATTCCCACTTTGCATGATTCTTACATCTTTCTACCTTTAGGATCATTCTACCACATATGGTTTACAAAAACCTTCAATTATCTTCTCTAAAGGGGAGAGGACACTACTATGTATTTAGAGGCATAACTTAATTTTCCTCTCAAGAATAACATCTGAAGAACGATTTAGGGAACAAAGTCTGGAAATATAGCTTGTCTTGCTCTAGCTCAAACGCACAATTCATATGAATAAGAGTGCATTATTTTGGACTGATAAACTTAAGTACACTAGTTGGCTACTCTCAAGCCTAGTGTAGTCTCTTTGCTTTTTGAATACTTTATCTGAAGGTAACTCAACAATAAGGATCTGGAGTTTATTGTTCCAACTACCTTATTATGAGAGCTAGTCGAACGAATCTGGCAACCATACGAATATAGAAAAGTTTGTTAGAAAGCAACTCTATTGCATGATCTAGGTGTGAAAGAAGGGAAACTTTTCTTAGATGTCAATAGTATCTCATTTATAGAAGTGGGGCCCACACAACCATAAATAAGATGCTATAGATACGGCTTCATAGACACCCTAGGACACTTGAACTCTAAGTTCTGATACCGAGTTTAGTTTTTCACATACTGAGTTTACACCCTAGATGTGGCAGGCACTCGAGAACCATCCTTGGTTCTTAAACGTACCCTTAGCCTGACTGACTTACTCTACTGGAACCTTTCCATGCATGCAGAAGCTTTACAAGATGAACCTTTTAAAATATTTAATAAAAACTCAGAGACTCTCAAATCAAGCTTTATACAAAGTCTGAAAAATAATTTTTCATATAATTTGTAATATACTTAAAATGTCTGAATGGAAAGACTAGACCAACTCACTAATTCTATCCATGAAGCCTCTACTGTACTATGATAGGTGCCGCAACAAGACCCACGGCTACCTGATTGTAAAATAAAATACATGAACTACACTGACTAGAGTCCTCTACAAGCAAAGAGGTCTCACCCATTGCCTCTGGAAAGCTGAGGTACTGAATATCTACTGTCATGCGGATACTTGAATCTACATCATAAAATGATGCAGTGCCAAAGGCATCAGTACGTGGAATGTATAGTATGTAAAATTGACAACACATAAACTCAGGGTAGGCTATACTTTTAAGGTAAATACAACATATGTAAGTATAAAAGCATAAGTGATAAATGCAATACATGCTGAAAATATAACATATGCTGAAAGTATAAGTGTAAAACTAACTTGCTTTGACTTGGGGAGTTTCTCTAACTAACAACCACTACTATGAGCTTTGTGGTGATACAACGTCTTGCCCACATTGCAAGAGTTGTCCCATATTTGCCGAAGTAGGGGACAAAAAACTAGGGTAGTGGATCCATCTGAAAACTAGGCCATCTTAGTGGCAAGTAAGGAGTTGTACCTTGGTACAATCCTGTCCTCCGTTTGCTACATAGTTTATGAGTTCAAGTTATTAATTCTACCCTCACTCATATAGGTGATCAATACTACTCCAAAAATAGCTTATATAGTGCTCATAACTTAAAGTGTAAGATTTCTCAAAGAATATCTTTGATCTTTTGGGGACTTAGCCCAACTTAGCTTTTCTTAAACTTTTTGTCACGACCCGAAAATGGGCATGATGGCACTCGTCTTATCCCACAAAGACAAGTCAGCCTACAACCCAACTATAACCTTAAAAAAGTGAGAAATTATAATAAAAATGAAAGTTCAATTACGGATAATAAGTCAACTTAATACAAATCCCCCAAAACCTGATTGTCACATGCACAAGCTTCTAATGTATTACAATAGATTCGAAAGGAAGCACAAGTATCAAATGAGATTGTCTCTAGAATAGAACAATGTCATAAATAGGAGTAAGAAGTCAGCTGGGATGGCAAACAGCTGCCTCTCACAATCTCCACAGGAAGCCACGGATAAGGAAAGTAGAGAGTATCACGACAATCCGGGCTCGCAACCTACAAAATTGTTTCAGCAAGAGGGGTGAGTACCAAACACATGGTACTCAGCAAGTGAACTACTAAACACAAAATTAAGTAATATAAAATACTGGTACCCCTAACACTCTAACCAAACCCCCACAACTACAACCTGCATAAAAATCAGTCCAGCATGATAGTTTACAATGTATATAACATATAGCTCAATAACCACTCCAACTATTATATATCAACAACACCAGGGATCAAGAGCATCTATCACAAGTTTCACAAAAAGCACTCACACTTTTATAATGATGATGAGATGTAATGCAATGCAATGCAATGTCACGTAAAATGATGCATGTCTGTCCTACGATACACATCCGCTGATCGTAAACATGCCTCAGTAAGAACCCATGGGGGCCACATATGGACCATGTATCCGCCAGAACCATTTCCCTTCGGCAATTTTCATTTCATATCTAGCCGGAACCATTTCCCTTCGGCTTTTCATTTCTTTTCTTTTTCACTAGCCTTAACAATTTCCCTTCAACTTTGCATTTGTTTTCTTCGATCATCCAGCAGCACATAGTAAATGCACAATAATCATGTTCATGGAAATAAAATATGGAAGATGCCCATAAAAATTCATATATCTCAAAATCAAGAATGGGTAGCTCAATACCATAAATGTTGCCATATCCTCAATCTCAATATCATCATAACCTTAACAACATTCACATCTAAAAGTAAGTATCACTTTGGTATCAATAACAAATAATCACTATTTCATATATAATAAACCTCCATCATTAATTCACAAGTCAAATATCAGCATAGGATAATTACCCAATTCAAAATATTTCAATCAAAGCCTACATAAATCTTTCTCAACATCTCACACAAGAAGTACAAGATTCTATATATACTTAACAAAGGTTAAGAAATTCACTTGCCTTATATAAAGTCTCGAATCACGTCAATTCTGAAGCATTTCACTTTCTATGACACTCTAATTCACCAAGATCTATTCAAATATAGCATCATAATTATATAATGAATATAGCGACACTAAAATCAATTAATTCAGGTGAAAAGGGTAAAACAGTCCAAAAATTTCATCGCCAAAAAAATACCGTCAAAATCTTGTAATTTTTACATGAAAATGTTCCTTAAGTGATAAGGAATTCAACGACGAAAACCAATTCAAAGACGGAGATAATATGAGGAAGAAATCGCATGCTAAAGTTTTCAAAATATATTAAAACGCAATAGCAAGATCACGAATTTTACCTCAAACGATGCATCAAAACTAATTTTTGAAACTCCCATGGTGTTCTCCTCAGAAAAATATACAATTTAGCATTTTGAATCACTCAAATCCGATCAAATTTGAGAGAGAAATCATTGGTTGAAGTTTGGAGAATACTCACTTTCTTAGAGAAAATCCTCAATCTTCGTAGTTCTTTTAAACTGAAAGAACTTGGAAGGACATTGATTGAAAGAATTATCTTTGATTCTTGAATTCTTGACTTAG
>JAPFFP010000113.1:10531415-10545615 GCA_026153255.1 Solanum medicagineum | reverse complement strand
CCCCCCTCCCCCAAGAATTTAAATATTTATTTTTAAAAAATAATTCAAATTATAAAATATTTTCATGTCAAAAACCAGGGAAAAAATTTCTTTTGAAGATTAGTATTAAAAAGAAGAAATGTATTTTGGTTTGAAAAATAATGATATATAGAATGTTATTAGGGGTAAAATAGACAAATCAGCCCCTTTTTACTGTTATGGGCTTCAGAAAAAGAGCAATTACGCGCTCCATTTTCGTGTGCAGAACGTGTTTTGCCAGCTCGGATGCTTGTGTTTAAATGATTAAAAAATGGGCAAGTTGGAGTGGCTATTTGTGCATTTTGAAAATTGGAGTTCCAACTTATTATTTAACTTCAAGATAAGGGCTAATTTATGATTTGTGCCTAAAAAATAATATTATGTCTTATATCCAAGTCAATAAAGGAGAAGAACTTGTGGATCTTGGTGATTGAATAACCACTCTAGTTCTTGAAAAAGAAAAAGTCCCTTTCAAGTACATATATGAAAAAACTTTTTTCTTTAAGTGAAGTATTGCCTGTTCCTAATATTTGAGAAAATTTCGTCTCTATAAGTTTAATAGAAAAAGCTGGAGTGAAGGTTGAGTCTATTAAAGTTATTTTAATATAAATACTCCCTTTCTCTCATTTTATGTGAAACCCTTTGACATGATACCATATTTTAAAAAAGGACGACTTTTGAAACTTGTGGTCTAAAATCATTCTTAGATATTTGTATGGCTGAAAATCATTTTACCGAAGGTAATAGGGGAATTTTAAAGTCAAATTATTTCCAATTAAATAAGGTCACATTCGTTTTGCGACGAACCAAAAAGGAAAAGGTGCCCACAAAATAGGTCAGAGATACTAATATTTTTGTAGGTAAAACATATCATAACCATGATTTATTTTTACGAAAAATCACTAATACTTCAGTTTATTTAATTGCCTCTTTTGATTTATGGCATGCTAGACTGATATGTTAGTTCATCTCTTGTTAAGAAAATGCATTCTCAATTATAAGTATGTTATTTATGCTGAATCAAAATAATTTAAAAAGACTCATATTTTTAGTTTAAGAGAAACTCATTTATTGTTTATAGTGCATACTGCTTGGGAGAATTGAAACAAATTGCGACAGGTGGTAAAAGATATTATTCCACATTTATCAATGATTTGTTTTTAGATATTCCTTTACCCAAAATAAACTTGCTCCTGCGAGCCCTTGGATCCACGACCATAAATGGAGCATACTTTGACAATTTGGTGAATTTGAGGGCATACTCCCTCACGCGCATGGTCTCTTGCTTCAAGTTGATGAATTCTTAGACCTTTGCCTCCCTAAGCTTGATGCAGAAGAATCGATCTAAAAAGGCAAATTTAAATTCCTCCCAACCAATAGGACCTGCTCCTTGGCCTCTCTCATCGGCCCATTGCTCATACCAAATCTTGGTGACTCCTTTGAGTTGATAAGACACCAACTTAGCCTTCTCTTCAGATGAAATGCCTATCACCGCTACCACTCAGTAGGCCTCCTCTATGAGGTCAACAGGGTCCTCATCCTTATTTGACCCATGGATCTTCGGCAGGTTCATCCGCATAAAATCTCATACTCTAGTGGTCGGAGTAGGCACTTGAAGAGGTACTTCTATCAAAATCTCAAAAATGGGAATTTTTCGCCAATGGGACCCTCCAATAAGTCTATTGGAATTTGTGACCTGATCAATTTAATCAGGCACTCGCCATGGCCAATACTTGGAACAATAGTGTGAGCACAGTTCTAAACTTCGCATGAGACACTCCATCATCCTGTTGGAGTGGAGGGACTTGTTGTTCCGGAGCTCGTTGATGGGGAGCTCTTCGTGGCGACATGATCTAGAAATAATCAAAATCCTATTGTTAGTCTAAAAATTTATTGAACTCTAAGGCACGACTTGAATAAGAAATAAGAGAAGACTTTTCTAAACAATCTCATAGCCTTTCACTCAAGATACTGGCGCGTTTCACAACCTTGAATGAGACTCTATGCATGGGGTATACATGAACATTTGAGGAACATTTTACAACTTTATGTTCTCATACCAAATTTATAATGACCTAACCAAGGAGGCTAGTAGTCACATGATGAATGAGATGCCGGAAGGCATCTCAACCAAGTTGTCTCAAGCATCTTAAGCATTCATGGGTAGTTGATGAAAATAATTTGCAAAGAACTATGGGAAATGGACTAAGGGCCAATTTGACAATGAAGAAACATTAAAAAGCAGTGGAAATACTATGATTATCTTATTTGTCCATATGCGTACCAACTATATTATAAGCAGACGGGACCAGTGTCGGTCGATCTCCATCAAATAGAAAGAAGTCCAAAATAGTGTAACCGTAGAACGTAAATGCCTTAGAAGGGCTAAAAATACATTGTAAATTAAAGCAAAAATACAAGATGTAATAAAAAGTAGAGGAGTCCTTTCCTATAGTATCACTGCAGTCCTTTTTGAAGCTTTTGTTGTTACTTGAATTATGTGGTATGGTTCGACAATAACTCCGATTGAATTATTTGGGCCTAGTCATTATCAAAGGATTAGGGGGTACTTCCAGCAAGAAATATATCAAAGAGTTATAGCTGGAATAGTTATAGTGATCCTGTTACTTTGAAAAAATATGATAGACGTGCTCTAGTTTGGATAAGGCTATGAGGATAAAGAAAGACGTCTGCACCAGCCCATTAGTAAACAAAAGGATTAGTATTGCATCGTGTGGTATTTGTACTGCTTTTGTATAGGATTTGTATATTGACTTAAGGTTAAATAAAGTTAAAGCCGTTTAATACACTCTAAATAAACCATTAATATCCCAAAGTTCGATGGAGCTGCTGACTTGAGGTATTGCTATTGTATAAAACTTTGCCTTTGTTCTGTTCTTGCCCTTTGTTGATTTACGGGTATTATTATTTTCTATATTGATTTAAAGTGAAAAGTAAAGCTGTTTTATGGACACTAAAAAAATACTTGGAAACATGTATTTCTTGGATGAACACACTTAGAGATTTACTAAGGATGAGCACACTAGTCTTTACTGGGTCCAAGGTTGAAGAGTACCCCCAAAATTTCATAAATAAAATGTGAAAAGTATTGAGACCCATGTATGCAAATGAGATTGAGGGAGTCAAGCTTTCTTCTTAGTAGTGAAGGATATAGCAAATGGCTGGTTCAACAAATTATAGGAGAGATAAGGTGAGAATGTTGAGCTTGCAGTGGGGAATGAATTCAAGAATATTTTCCTTGATCAGTTCTTTCCCAAAGAGTTGAAGGAAGCAAAGGCTGAGGAACTTGTGAACTTGAAACAAGAGCGAATGAATGTCAAAGAATATGGCCTCAAGTTCATTTAGTTGTCTAAGTATGCTCCAAAAATGGTCTCAGACATAAGAGCTAAGATGAGGAAGTTTGTCTCTATCTTCGGCAAGTATGTGAATGAGGGTTGTAAGTTGTCATTATTGATTTCATATATGGAAATCTCTAGACATATGGTATGTGCACAACAAGTTGAGGACAATAAGAGGAAACATAGGGAGGAACATATGAGTAAGAAGGCCAAATCAGTAAGGCATGAGCCTAGCCAGCATAAGAAGAATAAGGGGGATAGGTACTTCTTCAATAAGAGGTCTCTCAGTAATGCACCATCCTCAGCAAGTGCACCAGCTTCACATAATATGCATGATCAAAAGTCGTAGAGGCATCAAGATTATCAGTCTCAAGGTTCTAACCTCAGGGAAGTATAGCATAAGGTACAAAGGAGAAGCCACCATGTGTGAAATAAGGTAATTTTCATTTGGGAGACTACAAAGAGGGATCTAATGGGTGCTAAAACATTGGCCAGATGGACCACATATAGAGAGTATGTTTAATAAAAAGGCAGAATAAGGGGGTAGCAAGGCCTTATCTTCTTTGCCAATACTGCCAACTTGAGGCAATCATAGAGGTGCTACTTCAAGTACAACCTAGGGCACAAATTGCTTGTATCCCAAGGCCAAATGCACGGATTAGGAGAGTTCACCATATGTTATCACTAGTATGATTTGCATCTTTTCTCATGATGTGTATGACTTACTTGATTAGAGTACCACCTTATCATTTGTGAACCTTTACATTGCTAGTAAATTTAAGATCCTTCCTTAGTCTCTTCTTAAGCCCTTTAGTGTTTGTACTCCTATTTGTGAGTCCATCCTAACTACAGGGGTCTATAGATATTGCACTGCATCCATTTACCATAGAGATATATTTCCAAACCTAGTTGAGTTAGAGAAGATCAATTTTGATGTGATTCATGGCTTGGATTGGCTTCACGCCTGTTATTCGTCTGTCGATTATAGGACTTGAATCGTCAAGTTTGAATTTCTAAATAAGCCTGCAATAGAGTAGAAGAGTAGTCTTGTGGTGCCTAAAAGTAAATTTATCTCCTACGTTAGGGCCAAATAGTTAATCTCTAAAGGGTGTATTTATCTCCTCATACAAGTTAAAGATGATGATGCAAAGGCTCCATCTCTTGGGTCAGTCCCCCACTATCAATGAGATTCCTGAAGTATTTCCTCACGATTTGCTTAGAGTCCCTTGCAATAGAGAGATCAACCTTGAAATTAATATCCTTAAAGCATAACCTCTTTCCCTCCTTTCATGTAGAATGGCCTTTGCTGAGCTCAAGGAATTGAAAGAGCAGTTAAAGGATTTGTTAGATAAAGGATTCATTAGGCTAAGTGTCTCGCCTTGATGTGCTCTAGTCCTCTTCACATGAAAGTGATTTATGTCCCTTAGAATGTGCATTTATCATAAGAAACTGAATAAACTCATCATAATGAACAAATATCCTATCACAAGGATAAATGATTTGTTTGACCAACTTCAGGGTGCCACTTGTTTCTCAAAGATAGACCTAAGGTCTAGATACCATCAGTTAAAGGTGAGATAAAGTGATATTTCAAAGATAGTCTTTTTGACTCATTATGGACATTTTGAGTTCATAGTCATTTCTTTTAGATTGACGAACCCACCTACAACCTTTATGGATCTCATGAACTAAGTGTTCAAACTGTATCTTGATATGTTTGAAATTGTGTCTATAGACACTATCTTGGTCTACTCTACTTGTGTAGAGAAACATGTCAACCATATAAGGAGTGTTCTTCAGACTTTTAGGGACTAAGAGTTTTTTGCAAAATTCTCAAAATATGAATTCGGGATGGCATTAGTGGCTTTCTTAGGCCATATTATATCAAGAGATGGTATTTGAGATAATACCCAAAAGATTGATGCGGTGAAGAATTGGACCAGACCCATATCTTCGATGGAAATAAGAAGATTCTTATGTTTGGCTAGCTATTCTCAGAGATTTGTGGAGGGGTTACATTATCGCCATTGACCAAGCTGACTCAGAAGAAGGAAAAGTTCTAATTGTCTGATGCCCGTGAGAGGAATTTTTAGGAATTGAAGACTAGACTA
The DNA here is from genome assembly GCA_026153255.1 of Solanum medicagineum. NCBI lineage: Eukaryota > Viridiplantae > Streptophyta > Magnoliopsida > Solanales > Solanaceae > Solanum > Solanum medicagineum. The sequence continues at coordinate 10,540,127 of JAPFFP010000113.1, read as the reverse complement.
ACCACCACTCTAGTTGACCCTGCATGACATGAAATGGGTTCTTGTGATGTATTGTGATGTGTCTTGAGTTTTATTGGGTTGTATGTTGATCTAGAAGGGAAATGTGATAGCATAAACTTCTAGAGAACTTAACATTCATGAGAGAAAATTCCACTCATGATCTTGGGTTGGAAGACATGTTGTTTTCCTTAAAGATCTAGCGCTTTTATTTATCTTAAGTCCATGTGGATGTCTTCACAAACCAAAAGAGGTTGCAATATGTGTTCAATAAAAAAAACTTAATCTGAGGCAGAGAATATGGAAAGAGCTGCTCAAATATTATGGCATGAGCATTCTCAAAGACACAGATTAAGCTAATGTGGTTGTTGATACTCTTAGAAAGTAGTCTATGAGGAGCACTACTCACATTAAGGAGGAGGAGAAGGAACTAGAAAAGAAGTGCATAGACTTGTCTGATTGAGAGTTCAACTTGTAGATTCTAAGAAAAGGGGAGTTATTGTTTAGAATGAGCTTGCATAATATATTGTGGTGGAGGTTAAGAAAAAGCAAGACCATGATCCTTTTTTATGTTAGTTAAAGGATGGTGTGCATAGACTGAATGTTATGTTTCCCAGAAGGGGAAAATGATGTTTTGAGGTACCAAGATAGGTTGCATGTCCCTAATGTTGATGATGTTCCAGATAGGATTATGGCATAAGCTCATAGCTCCAGCTACTCCATCTATCCTGGTTCCACAAAGATATACCATGACTTGCGAGAAGAGTATTAGTGGAGTGGGATGAAAGAAACATTGTTAACTTCATTTCTAGGTGCTCGAACCTATAGGTTAAAGTTTAACATCAAAGGCCTTGCGGGTTGGCTCATAATATAGAGATTCCGGAGTAAAAGTAGGAGATGATCAACATGAATTTCATTACAAGATTTTTGAGGTCCTATAAAAAACATGACTCGATTCGAGTAATTATGGACAAGATGACAAAATATGCTCAGTTCTTGGCAATTAAAATGACTGGCATTGTAGAGGATTATGCCTGACTGTATATTTTGGAGATTGTTAGGTTGCATAGAATTCAATTATCTATCATCATTGATAGAGGAACTTAATTCACATCCTAGTTTTGAAAGTCTTTTCAGGAAGGACCTGGGTTCAAAGGTAAATCATAGTATTGCTTTAAACTCGCATACAAATGGCCAAGCAGAGCACATGATTCGGACCTTGGAGACCAACTGAGGGCTTGTGTCCTTGACTTCAAATGTAATTGGGATAATACATATCATTGAGTTTGTATATAATTATGGCTTTCATGCTAGTATTCATATAGCTACCTATGAAGCTTTATGCAGGCGGAGGTGTAGACTATCGATTTGGTGATTCTATACTGGTGAAGCTGAATTAATTGGACAAAATATGGTGCATCAGACCATGAAGAAGGTGAAACTTATTTAAGAGAGATTTAAGTGTGTATAAATGCTATAGAAATCCTATACTAATGTGAGGAGAAGAGACTTGGAGTTTGAGGAGAATGATTGCATACACTTTAATGTGTCACCTATAAAGAGGGTTATGAGGTTTAGGAAGAAAGGAAAGCGAGTCCCAGGTGTATTTGTCCTTATCAAAATGTGAAGAGAGTTGGTAATATAGCCTATGAGTTGGAGTTACCCCTAGAGTTAGTCGCTATCCATCTAGTGTTTTACATCACAATACTTAAGTGTTTGGGAGATCCCTAATTGGTGATTCCCATGGAGAGTATTGGAGATAAGAAAAGCCTGTCCTTATTCCTTTATAAGCTGAGTCTATCACTGGTTAAATGAAGGACTAGGCAAGTGGTTTGCATGGGAGCCAGCAATCATTTTCCAATGTCGATCACAACTAGGGTATTCGCTCAAGGCATTACATGTGAAGCATGTCACACTTATATGGAGGGATAGGGGGTGGCTACTAGATTTTTAGGACATACTACCTTTCTTTCATGTTCTTAGTCATATGATAGAGTTCAACTCTGTTTTTTTTTAATAATTCATGTTTGTACATGTTTCAAATCATACTTATATGAAGAGTTGTCGATCATCCGATGCAAACTAGAAATAGTATGTCATCCTATAATGTAGAATGAAAATCCCTAGGTGCCCCCTAAGGAAGTTAAACAAAGAGTTCTAAATTAAGATGTTGTTCAACCCCTTTTAAGCTGATGTTGCAAATTTGAGTTTAGCAATGCCATCTAGATGTTGTCTTAGGCTGTTATAGCTTAGGTTGACCATCAAAGAGTAGCTTTTATAGACCACCACAATATTCCAGACACTTCTAGGATTTGTTTCATAGAATGAATCCACTTGAGTTCACAAGATCAAAGCTTAATAAGGATCCAGAAAGCTTTATTGATGACGTTCAAAAGACATTTCAGGTAATGTATGTTGATGATACATAGAAGTTGAAATTGCTTTTTACCAGCTTGAGAATGCTGCATGAATATGGTTTGAGCAATACAAGAAGATTAATGGTGTACATTAATTTACCACCTTGAGCTTGTGATATTTTTGAAGATGCCTTCATGGGATGTTTCTTTCCTTGGAAGCTAAGGGAGGACAGGACCACAAAATTCCTTAAGTTGATGCAGGATTCTATGAGCATTCAGGAATACAACCATAAACTCATTTATTTATCTCAATATGCTCCTTAGACAATGACTAATAGGAGGAACAAAATAAGTTTGTTTGTTTCTAGACTTGCTTGTGTTTCGAATAAAAAAGGTAGGCTCGACAATATTGACTGAGGATTTGGACATTTGCTAACTAAATATATGGGTAGTAGGTCATAAAGGATGAGTAAAAGTATCAAAAAGAGTTTCACAACAAAAGATCCTGAATATCCAATCATAAGTCCAGCCAGCAGAAGATCAATGATAAGAATCGATCATCTTGTTAGAAGATGTCACCTTGACCAGCTCTATCCTCAGCTACTTCATAACACCCCAACCTAGAAATGGTAAAAAGTATAGGGAAGTTGGTACTCAATCTTAGGTTAGTTTTTCTAAGGTGTACTGACCTTATCTTGCTTGCCGCAATTGTGATAAGAACCTCCCTAGTAAGTGACTTTATGATAGGGATGAGTGTTACCGATGTGGTCAAGTAAGTGGTATACTAGGGATTCCCCATCGGTCAAATTGGAAAATGGATGTAATAGAACCCAATTCAGTTAGTTAGGAACTTCAGCAGGCAGGATAACTCAGAAGGGTTCTACTTCTAGTGCAAAGGGTAGTTAGAATTACATCTATATCTTGTCATCTCACGGGGATAGAAGAACTCTTCTAATGTTATTCTTGGTATTTTAAAAGTTTTCTCCATTGATGTTTATTCTTTATTAGATCATGGATCTACCTTATCTTTTATAACACCTTGTGTTGGCGATAAATTTGAATGTGATTCTAATCTTTCATGACCCTTTCTCTCTCTATTCTAGTTAGGGAGTCAATCTTGGCTAAATAAATTTATAAAATTTGTCTTGTATTAATCCTTGATAATGAAAGGACAATTGATTTAGTAAAAAAAGATATAGTAAATTTTGATGTTATTTTGGGCATGGACTGGTTACACTATTACTATGCCACAGTTGACCGCTGAACAAGAATTATAAAATTTCAGTTTCCTAATGAACTAGTCTTAGAGTGCAAGGATAGTTCTACTATATCTAAGAGTCATTTCATCTCATTGTTTTGAAGTCAAAAAGATGATCTCCAAGGGTTATCTCTATTGTTTAGTTAGGGTTAAAACCCTATCTCTTCAACTAGTCTCTATGGCATGTATGTTTCTAGAAATCATTGCTGACAGCCTTCTCAGAGTTGTTCTGATATGGATAGACTTTAGAATATGCACTCTTTCTGATACATAGCCTAAATCTATTATTCCATATATAATGGTTCCATTTTAGTTAAACGAGTTGAAAGAATAGTTGAAAGGCCTCCTAGAAAAGGGATTCATTAGAATTAGTGTTCCCCACAAATGCCCTAGTCCTTTTCGTGCATAAGAATGATGATTCTAACAGATCGTGTATTGATTACTGCCAGTTGAATAAGATCACAATTAATAATAAGTACTCCTTTCCTAGAATTGAAAGCTTTTTTCGACCAATTTAGGAGCAACTTCTTTTTCTATAATAAATCTCAAATTTGAGTACCATCACTTTAAAGATATAGAGTGTAACATTCCAAAAATAGATTTCCAAGATTGATATGATCACTATGAGTTCTTGTTATGTCATTCAGACTAGCCAATGCTCATACAACTATTAAGGATCTTATGAAAAAAATGTTCAAGCAGTACCTCATAATGTTTGTTAGTATGTTCTGAGATGATATCTTGATTAACTCACGTAGTGATAAAGACATGTTAGGCACCATAGAATTATTTTTTGGGCCATCATGGATAGATAGTTATTTTCTGAGTTCTCAAAGAATAAATTTTTGTTGAGGTCAGTTACTTTCCCTGGGCATGTAGTTTCTAATAAGGCTCTTTGGGTTGATTGTCAAAAGATTAAGGCAGGAACGAACTTGATTTGGCCTACTACTCTAACCTCTACTAGGAGTTTTTTAGATCTAGCTAATTATTATAGGAGGTTTGTTGATGGGATCTCATTTAATTCAGCCCTAATGACTAGACTTTCACAAAATAAAGCAAAATTTCAGTGGTCCCAAAGTTGTGTGAAGAGCTTTTTCGAAAGCGAGGCTTTATTGACTTCTGCTCATATTTTAACTTTGCCCGAGGGTAAAAATGGCTTTACAGTTTATTGTGATGCTTTTAGAGTTGCCTTGGATGTATTTTTATATGAAATGATATAGTCATTACTTATGATTCTAGGCAACTTAAGGTTCATGAGAAGAACTATTCCACTCATGGCCTGGAGTTCGCTGTAATGATGTGTAACTTGGAAATTTTGCATCATTACCTTTAGAGTGTGCATGTTGATATCTTCATGGATCACAAGAGTTACACTCATCACAAGCTATGATGAGGCTCAAACATTATCTTGCTAATATGAGTTATTGACATTCTGGAATTATTTTTTGTTATGACTGCTTGACCGCCTTTATACTCACTTATGTTGATTGAATTCTTCACATCACCAGTCATGAGATGGAAGAATCTCAAATCAACTATACAATTATTTTTATAATCGACTAATTTCTCACTTACAGTTGCAAATGAAGCTCTTTTTCTTTGTCAAAGTGATAGGTAACAAACTGTTTTTGTTGATATTTTTTCTTCAAATGCATATGAGGTCTCGAAACTCCAAATTTTCTTTATCTTGCTAGTTTTGAGTATAAGTTTTTATATTACCTTCAACATTTTATACCAACAATTGTGGTGTAGTGTCCTTTATTTTCAAATTTATAGCAATAGTCCCTTCATCAGTTGTTAAAATCTTGGTTTGCCTTCTTGTAGGCTTTCCGATTTTTTTAATGCTGATTCTTTTGCCCCCCCCTCCCCCGCAAGGATAATCTTCACTTCATATCCTATGTTCGATAGTCTTACCTTTTGCTAAATAGTGCATTATCTTCATAGTTTATAAAAAGATGACTTCGTAAAATGTATTACTCTAATTTTATCAATACAAACGAAGAGACAATCTTAATAATAAACAAGCAAATAACTATAAAATCTTTGAACTCAAATGACACAAAAGAGAGAAAGTGAAAGAACCTGCATTGTACAAAATATTTATAAGGAGCAATGAAGTTAGATCAAATTAAGAAAATCAAAAGGGCTGAACCTTGATTCAGGGTGTTTGTTCCATTTCCAAGAGAATCCAGCGTCACTCCCCAAAATTATAAGCTCCCTTGGTGCTATCATTAAACAGTTCAACTCACTTGTTTGGATGGTTTCTACACAAATATAGTTTCATAATACATTATATTGAATTATATTAATAATATAATATTTCAATAGATTATTTTTCACATTATGTTATATCACACATCAACAATTGAAGATTAAACCTACTATATAAAGAAGAGTAGCATTTGTGATAGATATAAAAAAAAGTATTGACTTTGATATAATGTGATTATAGAGTAATAAGAAAATAAAAATATAGTAACAACACATAGCCACACCAAATTGTTCATTATAGAAAATGGAACTTTCATATTTTAGAATGCTACATATAATGATGTGATACAGTAAAATTTAAGTAACAATCAATACAACAAACCACAACATACTAGTGAAATCCCACAAAGTTGGGTCTATTGAAGGTAGAGTGTACATAGACCTTACCACTACCTTGTTGAGGTAGAGAGATTATTTTCGACAGAACCTTGTCTCAAGTGCATCAACTCCAAATAAAAGAGAAAGATAGTGGAGAAAGTACAATGGCTAATAAGAACAACAAAATAGAGTCTACATGAGTGAAACAACAACAACAATAAAAAAAAATTGTGGTAATTGAAATAGAATAAGCAACATAAGACAAAACAAATACAAATGTGGTCATATAAAATAAAAAAATATGGTACAATAGAGGAGAATAGATAACGAGCACTCAAAGGTCACATTGTTCAATTTTTTGAATGACCTAGACTTTGGAGTAGAGCCGTCAATATGGGATAGGCCCGTTGGGCCGACTTGGCCTAACCCATGATTTAGCAGGGCTGGGCTACAATATTTGGAGCCCATTTAAAAAATGGACTTTTTAGTCTAGGCTGAGTAAGCTTATTGATTTCTGGGGCTTTTGCAATATGGGTTGGACCGGCCCGTGAGCGAAATTAAAAAATAATTAAAAATAAAAATAAGGATAACTTGCATAAATCCGATATTGAAGTAAAGAAATTTCAATTTATCCCAACCTATTCTATATTTACAAAAATCCCATAAAAAGACAATTATGCAGATACACTGGCCATTTTGCGAATACACTAGTGCCATACATGATTAATAAGTCATGATTCATTGTAATCAATATTTGATGCAGTGAACAAGAAATGTGCTAACTATTTTATTGCAGTGAATCATATTGCATGATCTATTGTTATACAAACCAATATAAGTTATGTGGATACACTGGCCACTATGCGAATACACTGGCACTCATACATATTCGTAAGTCATGATTCATTGTAATCAATATTTGATACAGTAAACCAACCATGTGTTAAACTATACAATGACATGATTCATAAGTCATGATTCATTGTAATCAATATCTAATGCAGTGAGTCAGCCATGTGTTAAACTATTTTATTGCAATGAATCATATTGTATGATCTATTTTCTCAATGAATCAACCCATTAATATGATTAATTTGTTGTATCATCTTTGTATGATGCACCCAATGAATTATCAACCTATAGCAACTAAAAAAAGTGTCCCAATGAATCACTGTGTTTAATCCATAAAGTTCTAGTGAATCAACAACATGTATGACTCAGTTTTATATATAAATGAATCACCATAAAAGTTGTGAACAACTCATAATTTTGAAATGAATCACTATACAAGATACATGCTACACACATGAATCACTGTATTTTCCTAATAAAATAACCCATATAGTCCCAATGAATCAACATATATGACTCAATCTTATATCCCCATGGATCACCATATCTAATGAATCACCATAAAAAAATGTAGACAACTCAGTTTTGTGTCTCAATGAGCTTTCTTCTTCGAATTCTTTTTGAGATTTTTGGATCTGGGGGACTTTGAACTTGAAGATAAGCTTTCTTCTTTGATTTTTTTTTTAGATTTTTGGATCTGGGGGATTTTGAACTTGAAGATGTTTCCTTGTCGATTTGATTTCTCCTTTTTTCTTCATCGTTAGAAGATCATGTATTTGTTTAGATCTGCTTTTCATGGAGTGTTCGAGCGATCTATTTTTCATGGAGTGTTCAAGCGAAAATGGAAGAGGAAAGAGGGAGAGCTCGCCAAAGACTAGAAATATGCAGCGTCATCATCGGTGATTATCGTTGGTTGCCGACAAATGAGAGAATGCAACGAGGGACTAGATTTTAGCAGAACAAAAAGGATTTTGTGGGAAAGGAGATGAAGTGTAGCAGACGTTTTGGGGGGAAGTTATGAAACAAGGGTTTTTAGAAATTTGTAAAAAAGGTAGGGAATATTTGAAGTTAATGAAATATAGTATGTGATTCCTGTAAATTTTCCTAAAAATAAAGTAGAGTATTAAAAATAATAAGAGTCCAAACTCAAGGTTCATTTAAATTTTTAAATATTAAATTTTAGATACAAATTATATTTTTATAATATGTACTCCCTCTATCCATCTTTACTTGTCCTTTATTGATTTAGCACAAGGATTAAGAAACAGTAAATAATATGAGTAATTTTACTAAATTAGCTTTTGGTGATAACAATTACAATGTTTTGGGAAATGTAACAAGAAAATAACTACTATAGTTAATGATAACGGTAAACTAAAAATTAGTTTGAAATTATCTTTTGAATTCATGAAGTGGACAATTATTGTTGGACATCACAAAATAGTATAGTGGACAAGTAAATATGGACGGAGGAAGTAATAGTAACTAATACTATGTAATTTTATGCTATTGCAATTTATTTTAATATGTTTAAATTATAATTTAATTTAAAATTTTATTAAAAAATTGTTAGACCACGTATTTTTTTTTATTAAGGATAACTGTCCAATTGGAAAATTTTGAAGCGGATATCGTGTAACTTGAACTTAAGTATGTTCT
>JAPFFP010000113.1:10499709-10531315 GCA_026153255.1 Solanum medicagineum | reverse complement strand
ACAAAGGAAACTCTGCCGAAATTTCGGTAGATTTCTTAGGCTTAAAGATAGGGTGTTGTGGTTTAACGTTGGTCTAGCTGCCTAGTCGGCACCAGTCACGGCCCCTGGGGTTGGGTCGTGACATCACACTCATCCGACCATACAAACATGGCCTTCATTTGAGTCAACTTAGGCAATAGAGATGCTATAGATGGGAAACCTTCAACAAACCTTCTATCATAATCAGCCAACCCAAGAAAACTTCGAATATCCAAAGGAGCAAGCTTCTCAAACAATGCACAGCCTTCACCAACTCCCTTTTGACCTCATCTATTAAGATCAACTACAACATCTTCCTAGCTCGGAATGCGTTATGAGCTCATAGTAACTCTCCCTATTCGGTAAGGGAAGGATGGATGTAGGAAATCTTAAGACACATTCCATGGCACGATAAGAATCATGAAAAAGTAAAACATTTCCTAAAACGTCTTGTAACCTCCAACCCACAGATGTGGTGCACTGCACACACATGAACAAGACTGTACTTGATGCGACATGTGGATTTCGAGGATCATTTATAAACCTAGTGCTCTAATACTATTTGTCATGACTCGGACCTAGGGCCTAGGAGTGACATGGCGAAGAGAAACCAAGAGACTCCAAACAATCCTCAAAGTATCCAAATTCACATCATCGGTTCGAAAGCGTATTCAAATAGTAAACGCATAGTTCTACGGGACGGGAAAGTAGGACTCACGCTATGGGGATATCATAGGGAAAGGGATTAACATAGATTCACAAAACACGTAGCACATAAAGACTAAGGGGCAGGTAAGTATAACTCACTCTATGGGGTAATTCGGGACTTAGGATCTTCCACATTTCTACATCAAAGCATACATACTTATCATAATTCTCATATTTAATCCATAATAGCCATATAAAATAGATAACCATAATCATAAACTCTAAATACAACACATAACATATAGATTCGACAAAAGTCTACAAGATGTCTAATAATGCCTATAGACATAAGATGTGACGGGTACCAAGACATATCCTGGGCTCACCTCAAAGTAAATAACATAAAAAAGACTTCTTAGGCAGAGGAATGGTGGCTTATCCTTAGAGGATAGGACTCACCACAACAAATGTCTCAAATTCGATGTAGCCGTCAAATGGTGGATGAAGGTAATCTTCGGTCCCTACATGGTTAGATCATGTAGGCAAAAGTATGTGTTAGTACGTTTGGATGTCCTAAGTATGCGGACATGCAATGCATATGGCTTATTAAACCTACATTCAATGTTAGATGACAAGGACACATAGTATAAAAAGAACTATATATCCTAAGAAGAGTATATAACAATATGCCATGAAAGTCATGATGCATGAAATGCAATAATGCTCATATATAGTGAGGACGAAACCTCTACCAACATGCGTAAGACCAAGGAACTATTACTTGGAATCCCGATGAAATTTCCTCACCGATAAAGAGGCAGTCTACTTGCCAAAGATAAATCGTACTTCACCTTACGGGCACTCCCATTTTGTATGAAGAAATCTTCTTACGACACTCCCATTTTGTATGAAGCAACATTGCTCACGGGTACTCCCATTTCGGGTAGGATTCTCATAACCTATGTTTGGGATTTAGTTCATGGAAAGAGAGGGAACTCTCAATCCATCGGTGCTAAGTCGTCATCCCACAAGAATACTTATATATATGTATATATAGTTTGAAAAGATGTAATAGCTATTTGAAATCCATTTAATGCACATTTGGGCTCAAAAGCCAAACACAAATCATAATAATTCATACTTAGACTCAAATGCCAAATCATAGTTCATAATTCATAATACTTATACATAGGAATAGCTCATTCATACATACAAAATGGTGCAAGCACCCAAAATGCTCAAAAGCCATAATCAGAGACATATATGTGGTCATATTCGAACTTTCATAAAATTCATTGTTCATGAATGCATATGCTATGGATGAGATGAGAATGACATGGGCAATGTAGATTCAAACTAAATTCAACAATACATTATAAGATTCATGTAAAAACATCTGTAAAATTCACATTAAAAACATAATATAGACTCCCATGCATAAATCAAGCTTTGAAGGGGAGATGCACATTTATATCTTCATAAATTCAATATAAACAATCATAATAGGGATTAACGTAACTTAAAATTATAAATAAAGTACACCGCGCATATCAATTGAATTTAAATAATCATAATAATGAAAACCTAAATATAAAGTAAGCTTAAATTCATGAAAATTTCTATAAAGGATTTGGGTCTCCTTGGTTGAAAGGAACCAAGGATCAAAACCCATATACCTTGCTAATGAAGAAGTTCCAAGAAGAAATTTGTAGGAGAAGGAGCCTTTCCTTTAATCACAAGCTTAATTCCCACTAGTGTTCTTGGGAGAGTTTTGAGAGGATTTTTAAATGTGAGGAATGAGTTTGAGTATTAGGAATAAGGTTTAGGTCATTTGGAGGTCTTAAGATAACATGTGAAGTCATAAAAGACCCTTAGGAGAAGCCACAATTACAAAAAAGATCATTAATGAAGCAAAAATTACATTCCTTGCCAGGGGTCCATATAGAGGTCTCATGGTCTGTACAGGGTTTTTCACGAACCGTGAAACCCTCCCGTGTAGCTTCACTTCGGAAAATTTCAAAAAACATTGCACAGATGGATTTTACGAAAATGGGCATAACTTCTTGATTCGAACTCCAAATAAGGTGAAACCAGATGCGTTGGAAAGCTAATTCAAAGAGCTTCAATTTGATATGTTGTGGGGCACCCAGTTCATTTTGTGATAAGAGATATAACCCTTTAAAGCTACCCTTCTATAGGTTCTTGTGAAAAGTTTAGCCAATGGAAGTCCTTTGAACTTGACTCGATGTAGGAGACCCATGATGGCGTTAAACAACATATATAAGCTTGAATTGAAGGCTTGAAATTGAACTTAACTGGAGCTTGAAGATTCCATACTTAGAAAAATTTGACGCCAACACCCATACAGTTGATTTCACGGGCCGTACCAAGGCAAACGACCCGTGTACTCCTCCATCCCACTTCACTTAGAAAATTATTCATGACGAAGTTCCGAAACAGTGATCTAACACTTAGAAAAATTGCACTCCAGATGCTACACTAATGGTCCTCATGGGCCGTAAGACACCACATGGTCCATGAGTGGGGGCCGTACCAAATGCCTTGGTCCGAAATGGTAGGATTTTAAGACCAAGGCCACCACACGGTACGTGAAGTATCACACGGGCTGTGAGAGATCCATATGTGGTGTGCCTTAATTAAAATTCCACATTTAAGAGCCAAACACTCCTCTAAGGCTAAGGCTCACTCTAAGGAGGCCTTACGTGGTCGTGTGACCTCACACGGACCGTGAGGGCTCCCATAAAGCGTCACTTTGGTGCAAAACTTTTCCCGAACCAAAAATCCAAGCTCCATTATGGTCATACAAAGTCCGGATCCTTACAAAGAAGAAGAACAGAAAAGGAACATTACTTTTCTTCTGAAAATTCTTTTTATAATTCTAAAGGGACACAACTTTTCAATTAGTTGTGTCTCTTCTTTTTTCTTAATAATTAAATAAATATATGTTATCAAAATATTAATATAGATATGGGTTGACCCACATGGGTGACCGAATCTAATTTCCGTCATCTTCCACTCACGCATAGTGGGTCAACTCTTATTTTGATTCTGTAACTTTCATATGTTATGACAAGACTGTGTGACTAGTGCATAATTTGAGAGCTTTGTTGCTATACATCTGTTAGGAACATACATAATCTCAACCAATGTAACTTAGAGTACAGGTTATAGTATGCAGTACCCTAGATCATTTATCACATTCACATTTCTCATTATATTTTTTTCCTAATTTTGAGCTCATCATTATGTATTAGTCTTGCAGACAAACATAAAAGATGTCAATAAACACAATTGATGTGATAATATCCAATGATCTTCCTCATCTCATGAATCTCTCAATCTCAATGTGATATGCTTTTCTAGAAATGTTCCACCAGATCAAATCAAACATGATCTCTTGGCAACAAACTAAGATAGCAAGCACCAAATTGAATCTCATGAAACTGATTTAGGTCATGAGGGTACAATATGAAAATTAGTTATAATTTCTCGGGCTTCACACGATAGCAAGTAGAGACTAAACTTGTATCGCCCTTATGCATACATGGTATGAAATATGTGTCACAATGCTAACTCCTTTTCCATAGAGTGTATGTCCTTTATTAATTAAATGATGTGCACATAATAAGATAGACAACTTATGTCTAACTTAGAGTTCACAAATCTACTCATTATTTATCCTTCAGAACTTATATCTGGCATTAAAAACAAACTAACTCATTTTAACCACACATGATCAAATACAAACTAACATACGACACTATGGTTATAAACCTTCAGCTCTCTCATTATTGTCACTTCCGACAATAATTAGTTTATAATTGTCTCATCTCTACTTGTCACTTAGACAATAGAGGCAATTGCCTGTGTGAATAGGTCAATCTTTTTATCTGTTAGACATACTTTTTATCCTTAAAATTTTATATACATTACTAAAAAATAATATATGTATATAAACCAACAAGAATAAAATAATTAGGCATTAAATCACCATTAACTTTAATATTATGAATCTACATGAACATGTCTTGGAAAAAAAATACATCAGCATCTATGTAAACCCAATGACTTCATATGTCTTTCATAAGCATCACATGCTATGGGTTTGGTTTAGGGATCTGCTATCATTTAATGTGTAGATATGTATTTTATGTTCCACCTCCTTTTGTGCTACCATGTCACTTACAAAATTATACTTTATATCAATATATTTTGTCTTTCCATGGTACTTTGGATCTTTCATGTACGCTATTGTAGCCTGACTATCACAATTGATTGTGACAGACTCAACAATAATATTATATAAACCCAAGTAAACCAGAAAACGCTTAAGCCAAACAACTTCTTGCACAGCAGGTGAAAGCGCTATGAATTCAGCTTCAATAGTGGACAAGACTATACATGTCTGCTTCTTGCTTCTCCATGATATGGGGCCATTATTAAGCAAGAATCCATATCCAAAGGTGGATATTCTCTCATCTAAATCTCCTCCCCAATCAGCATCCGTGTAGCCTTTGAGTTGCAGATTCTTTCCTTGATAACATAAGGAATAATCAATTATGCCTTTTAGATATCTCAATATCCTTTTAACTTCTTTCCAGTGTTGCCGTCTTGGATCAGATTGATATCTGCTAACTACCCCAACAATATAATAAATATCCAGCCTAGTACCATCATAGCATATATGAGACTTTCGATTGCATTAGCATAAGAAACTTTTCTCATTTGTTCCTTTTTATATGTAGTCTTAAGATACATCATTCGGTTCAAAGTTTCACTTTTAGAAACTAGAGTGTTTATGGGCTTACAATTTTTCTTATTAAAGCGTTCAAGAACTTTCTTAATGTAAGGTTCTTGTGAAAGATGTAATAATCTTTTTGAATAATCTATTAGAATCTTAACTCCAAGAATATATGCTACTTCACCCATATCTTTCATCTCAAGAGTAGATGATAGACACTCTTTTATATGTTGTCTACATATAATGATAAGATCACAAACTTATCTTTGAATCTTTTGATATACACACAATGGTTGATATACACACAATGGTCTTCATGAATCATAATAAATCTATATAATATGATTGCATCACAAAAACGTAAGTACCATCATCTAGAAGATTATTTAAGGCCATAAATCGACCTTTGAAGTCGACATACTTTATTTTCTTCGTCTTTATTCATGAAACCTAGAGGTTGTTCCATGTAGATTTCTTCTTCTGGTTCTCTGTTGAGAAATGCAGCTTTCACATTCATTTGATGTAATTCAAGATCCAACGCAACCACTATAGATAGAATTAATCTTATTGAAGTAAATCGCACAGCAGGTGAAAAGGTTTCTTCATAATCAATTCCTTCTTGTTATGTGTACCCCTTAGCTACTAGATGAGCTTTGAATCTTTGCTACCATCTATCTTATGCTTGATTTTGAGAATTCATTTGTTTCTAATAGCTTTTTGGCCTATAGGTAGATCAACTAATTTCTACACTTGGTTAGATTTCATTGAGTCAATTTCTTCCATTTCTTTTAGCTATTTTTCTTTAGCAGGGCATGTAAGAATCTCATTTATATTTCGTGGCTCTTCATTGGCAGGAGTAACTATAAATGCTTCCCCTTCGATCTCAAATCGACGACGAGAAATTTTTTGACGACTTGTTCATTGAGGTTGAGATTGACAGATTGATTTATCAATTGGTGAGTTACTCCACCTGGACCATCATTAGGATTTAATACATGTAGTGTAGCATTAAAATGACTCGCACTCAAATCCATTTGATTTTCAGCAGCGAAAATAGTCCGGTCCATTATTTCATTAAGAGATAAATCATGACCTATTTCTCCCTGCTTAGAAAAATCATTCTCTATGGATATGATATCACACGACTCAATTTCAGTTACAGTGCCACTTATTTGTTCACCTATGAACACATAACCCTTAGATTGTTCAGAGTATCTTATGAAGATACATTTTCTTCCCCTTGGACATAATTTTTCATATTGGGAAGAACGATTATAAATAAAAGCAGCACAACACCAATGCTTTAGAATGCTTAAATTGGGCTTATGTTCAGTCCATAATTCATATGGCGTAGTCATAATTAATTTGAAGTGACATGATTATGTACAAAAGCAGCAGTGTGCAAAGCATCACCCTAATAGGTGATCGACAGTTTTGCTTGTGTGATCATTAACCTAACCATTTCTAATAAGGTTCTATTTCATCGTTTCACAACACCATTTTGTTGTAGAGTATAAGGATAGTTAATTGCCTTTGAATTTCTTTTCATCATGTAGTTGTTTGAACTTATCAGACGAATATTCCCTTCCTTGATCAATTCTTAGAACGTTTATTTTTCTATCCAATTGATTCTCAAGTAAGTTCATAAACATAATGAAATAACTCAAAGATTTAGATTTGTGAGAAATCAAGTATACATAATCAAATCGAGTAAAATGATCAATAAAAGTGATGAAATAAATAGCACCATGTCTTGCCTTTACATTTGTTGGACCCACAAATATCAGAATAAATAAATTGCAATGGAGTATCAGCTCTTTTGCCTTTTCCAAATGATTTTCCAGCAATTTATTTGGTTAGGCAAGATTCACAAGTAGACAATTCTACTTTATCTATTGTGCCAACCAAACCTTCTTTGGCTACGCGGTTTATTCTTTGTTGACCAATATGGTCGAGCCTCACATGCCATGTATTTAAATCGTTCTCATAATTAGAAGATGTAAATAAGGAAAAAATAATATTATCATTATTGGGATTTTGACAAACATCCAATACAAAAAATCAATCATAAAAATAACCTATTCCATATTTTGTCTTACCCAAATGCATATCCATACCATGTTCATGAAAGAAAAAACTAAAATCCATTTTAATGAACATTCGGACAGAGACTAGATTATGATGAATAGATGAGACAAATAATACATCATGTTGGAGCAAAGTTCGGCCACCTCGCATTGCAAGTTTGCAGATACCAATCCCTTTGACCTCCTCTTTGCAGTTGTTTCCTACGTATATCTATTCAGATCCTTGTGGGATTCGTTGATAATCTACAAAAGCATCTCTTTCTGTCGCTATATGTTTTGTGGCTCCTAAATTCACAATCCACATAGGAACTGATTTAGTTAAAAAAGCAGAACAACAAACATTTACATCACTATGTAAATTGTTCATAAGGTCATATACCTTTTCAGGTTCAGGATAATAATAAGCAAAGTGTTCCCTGTTCTTACGATTAAAGCACTTAATCTTAGCCATAAAAATATATTTCTCTGGAATAGAAATATCATTTCTCCTTGTTGACTAATCTTAGGCTTCTTTGAGACTTTCATATGTTGGAGAGTATAACCATTTTCGAAAAGTTTCATAGACGCATTTAGAGCTTTAAGAGTTTCTTGCTCTTCCAGAACATACTTGGTTTTACGATTATAACCGTTAAGCTTATCACTTTTGTGAAGCTTTGCAGTAATATTATTTACAACAGTTGACATACTGATTTAAACAAGCATAAAATAAAATGAAACAACTATGCACATTGCTTTAGCCTAAATTCATATACATAGTAATTCTTAAAATAATTAACTATGTCAATATTCACTTCACATTAGGTTGAGATTCGAAAGTTCACTAAGTTCCCAATCATCATCTGAATTCTAAAATGCCATAAATTTAACACAGTCAATCATCTAACAATCACTTATCCTAAATCACATAAATTCAAGATTAAATATGCATAAATTCTACAAGATATATAGAAATACTTAATAGTCATAATTAATATATAAATTCATATAAATCATGTCACATATAAACAATCATTATACAAACTAAATACACATTATCACTATAATGTCTCTTTATGAACAAGAATAGACAAAATAAAATCTATACGCAAGTTCAAAGACAATTTATATTTTATAGGCATCCAATGAGAATGACACACGGTCTTTTTAATTTTCAAGTCGATATATTTATCCATAAAATGTTGGACCAACGACTTGTAAGATCTCGATGTTTTGAGATGCAACTTATCCCAAGATTAGTCAAGGAATTTCTTTTGAAAATCCTCCGAAAATGCAGATCGTAAAGCCATATTTCTTTTCCATGGTCAATAAATCCCTAGCCTACAGAACTTCTTGAATTAACTCGTTAATTCTCGTTATGTATTTCATAAATCTTGTAAGATCGTCATCTTCAGTATTTGATTCCGGCGAGAGATTAACTAAATTGTCAATCATAGTTTTCACTCTATCCTTCTGTTGCTTTGTAAAAAGTCATTTGGGCATCCTTATCAATACCGTGATTTTCTGTACATATACAGAAAATTATTAAGACTAACACCTATAAAAAAAATTATACAATAATTTGTATATGAGAATCTTATGGGGGTTTATCAAAGAAATCTTTTACAAATTCTCAAAAGTTATGATAATCAGATGCCTATAATAATAAAAATAAATAATTAAGAAATAACCATCTGCTAGACTTAATTTCTTTTTTTAAAAAACTAATCTTCCATTTTGGGTTAACACATACCCATTTTGGAAAAAATTCAGAAATATTAATTCCTTTTTTATTAATAGATAAAATTGTAACATGTAGGATAAACAAAACTCTCAATTGTTTTCCTTTAAACTGTAACGTTACAATTTTAATGTTAATTTGTATATCCACTTAGTAGACTTAGGAAAAACACACTGTTTCTCCATGTATATGTCTTGGTGGTAAAACAAATATATCATGAAATTAAAATATAAATGTAAAATAGAGAAAACAACCTTTTTCTTGTTACAATTGTACACCAGACAAAAAATTGTATTAGCCGATTAGTCATCACAGCAACAGGCAATCCATGGTGTTTAATCCATCAAAATAATATTGGGTTACAAACTCTTTTAATATTTTCACAGAAAATTAGAACAGTAAGGTTCAAAGAAAAAACTTTTCAATTTTTTTCTTTAAAAAGTAATCAAGGGAAAGATTTGATATTGTGCCAGTCACATGGATATAATTTGTCATTATTTTTCTAACCACAAAGGTTTCAGGAATACCAGAGAAAAATTAAATTTTCAAGTTGTCGAGAGTGACACATCTGTAACATGAAAGTTTATGTTCGATCCACAATTCGAAGGAACCAAGTGAAAATAAAATAACATTGTCATTACACACAACAACCATAGCAGGGGAATCAAGGAACTCCAATTTATAAATTATGTCTACTTAGCAGCAGTAATCTAGGAACCAAATAACATAAGCTCGGATACCAATGAAGGATTTAAACGATAAACACACAGTTTGCAGGATCATTGAATATTGTTTCACTAGTCAATTGGTGCAACATGTATATAAACACAAACTACACCGAAATAGCCACAGTCTAAATCGTATCTTGTTACATACTTTATTCCAACACTATTGAAGAAGAAACCTTCAAAAAATCTTCACATGAACTTCTTGAGTATTGAGGAGAAAAGAGAAGGAGAAGAAGAACAGAAATGTAACGTTACTTTTCTTTTGAAAATTCATTTTATAATTCTAAAGGGACACAACTTTTCAATTAGTTGTGTATCTTCTCTTTTCTGAATAATTAAATAAGTATATATTATTTAAATATTAATATGGATATGGGTTGACCCACATGGGTGACCCAATCTAATTTCCTTCGGTTCTTGTTGATGTTGTTTGGTTTATTGTACTCTTTGATGAAATTTTTTGATATGAATGTTGTTATTGTTTAAGTTTTGTTGTTGTAGTACTTTGTGAGAAAAATATTGGGTTGGTTTGGTTGATTTCGAATTGGGTTGACAATAATTGTTGAAATACTTACAACAATTGGGTAGGGTTGCTAAAGTATTGACAACAATTATTGAAGTAATTAGAACAACTGCTACAGTTGTTGTTTTTCTTTGATCTTAGTTGTTATTCTTTTTGTTAAAAAAATATATTTCAAGTCCTAATTTCTACTTGGATAGGATTGTTCTTGTTGGTTTTGTTTGATTTGTTGGACGCTTTGAAGATACATTTTTAGGTATGTGGGTGTTGTTGTTGTTGTTTGATTGTTGTTGTATTTTTTTGGGAAAAAGAACACATATTGTTCTTTTATAAATGTTTTTCAGCAGGTGTTTTTTTTGGTCTTTATTAAGAGTGATTAATCAGACTAATAGATTATCTCTATTTTGTGACAAGACTTTCTACTTTAATGGCCCGATCTAAATAAAAAAATGCTAGAGTTGATGTTCCTACGAGAGTTTCTAGAAGGTGGCTAATTATATTTGAAGAAGAAAAGGATGAATCACAACAAGAACTGACACATCTTATTGAATGAGTCATTGCTAAGACTGCTGCTGCTGATAGTCTGGCAGCTGGTGGACACAGTCCCTGAGCTGTTGCACCAAGTCCCACAACTGCTGGTTCCAGTCCATTAATTGCTTGTTGCATTCCCACAACTAGTGGTCCTGATCTATCAGCTGCTGTACCCAGTCCCATAGTTGTTGGAGACAGTCCTTTTGGCACTAATGTCACTCCCACAGTTGCTGGTGCTAGTACCTCAGCTGCTGAACGCAGTCCCACAGCTGGTGAAACCAGTCAGTTGTTGCAGACACTCTTACAGTTATTGGTAACAGTACCTCAGCTACTACAGTCAGTCCCTCTGCCAGCCCTTCTATTGTGGCTTTCAGGTACATTGATTACGACTTTGGGACACTCGGGCTTTTGAATTGAGGTGAGAGTGGTGATCTCAAGATAAAATAAGAAATTGGGAAACAATTTTTTGATTTTAAAAAAATTTTGGTGGGTCAAAAATTGGATAGCTTTTTTAGGTCTACGATATTTGAAACATGCCTAGACATAGGTGATAACACCCCAAAGTTTCAAATGAAGCTGATGTATCAGCTTATTCGTCGGTGGATCAAAAGTGAAAATGAATTTTGGTTTAATTTTTGTGGCATGCCTGTTTGTTTTAGTATGAAATAGTTTGCGGTACTTACTGGGTTGAATTGTCACCTACGACCTCCTCCTACCTCCAAATCTGCCAAGGTAGAGAGGAGATACAAACGAATTGTTAATGCAATGCATAAGAAGCAGTGCAAATCAACAGAGATGCTTGACCTCTTACAATCTAGTTAGGTTAAGAAGAGTGTTAAAAAGTTTTTGTGTTTGATTTTCTTTGTACATGATATTCTTATGGGCAGAGATCAAGGGACATATGCAATGGATTCTTGGTTCAAGGTATCGATTGATCGGAAAGCATTCTGTGCCTATCCTTGGGGTCGAGATAGTTATATCCTTACGGTGGAGTACTTGAGGAAGGTTGGGACATCGAGTAAAAAGTCTGCTAACCTATACGATTTTTCATGGGCTTTTATGATAATTTTTTAATTATATTTTTATTGTAGTATTTTTTATATTTATTTATTATCTTAATTAATAATTATTTATGGCATCAATTTTATTTTGGCTTGGGCTTTTGTAGCCATTCCTCATATATAGAAAACATTCAAAGAGTTTGACGAGAAAGTATTTTCTCCAAGACTTCTTCGATAGTTGGTGATGCCTAACAATGGTAAAGTCAAGACACATGAACTTTTTGATCCCCTAGAGAATGAGGTAAGTGTTACAACAATTACTGTCTTCTCGGTTTAATAGCTATTGTCTTCTCACTTTAACAGTTGCTGTAATTATTAACAATTATCATATTCTCACTTATTCATATTTTAGTATATTTGTTAAGATAATTGTACTTAATTTGTAGATTATTTATCCGTGGCTAATTCCTACCGAAAGTGAGAAGAAGATGAACTTTTGAACTAAATTTGCGTCACTCGAGGAAAATAAAGAAGACCCAAAGATTTTAAAGTTGGTGGAGGATTTGGCTGGAGTAACGGCCATCAAAAGAGATTTGTCTGTGGATGATGGTTCTTAGGTAGGTCTTGATGCTGTTATTGGGGTAGGTGTAGGTGCTGCTACTGGGGCAGATGTAGATGCTGTTGGGACACTTGTAGATGTTGCTGGGGTAGCTGCTGCTGATGAAAATATTGTTGGGGAAACAATAACTGCTACTGAAAGAGGAGAATTTTCTCTTCTTGGTAGAGGTGATTTTGGAACTCCATTCCCTATTGGTAGATCGAGTCATCTAGGTGTTGGAACTTCTAAGGTACCTTTTGGTGTTTGTGTTTGTGAAATTTGCAATGACAAAATAAATTGGATGATGGCCAAGATGGAGTCATTTGAGTGAACATTAAATACTGCTATGTCCAAAAAAGGTGTCATTCCATCATCAAGGGTGGTGTCGCCATATACTCCTATCCGTGAGCAAAAAAGGCGAAGACAAGTTTCAAAAACATTCATGCGCGCTACGAAGAGGGAAACAACTGCTACAAAGGAGCAGCAAATACCAGCTGTTAGGGAGGAGTAGTAAGCAATAGTTGTTAGGGAGGAGCAAGAAGCAGCAACTGCTACGGAGGAGTAGCAACTAGCAGATGGTATGGAGGAGTAGCAAGCTATTGGGATGATGTTTATTTAAAGTTCAGATGATGTTTATTTAATATTTGGATAATGAGTACTTTTAACGCTTGGATGATGGGTATTTTTGATGTTTGGATGATGGATCTTTGGTTATATTCTAGATTTTTTAGGGATGTTGATGATGGATAGTTATTTTATTGACATCGGTAATTTTTTTATTATCTGATTCTTTTGTAATGTTGACAATGCATATTTTATGTTATACAAAAATCTCCTTTTATATTGGAATGTTAGATGTTGTGCTGATTATTAAAGTCTAACAATCTTAACATGACTATTTGAAATATCTCCTTTTATAGCTAGTCAAACTCTTGCTGGGGCTATCCTTATATCTGCTGTAAAATGACTCAGCAAGTCATATACTTGCTAGGACAACTTAACATTTATTGTGAATATGACTCAGCAAGTCAGCCTTTTTCTGGGGCTATCCTTATATCTATTGTAAAATGACTCAGCAAGTCATCTGCTTGCTGGTACAATCTTAATATTGTTGTGAATATGACTGAGCAAGTCAACATCTTGCTGGGGCTATCCTTATTTCTGCTGTAAAATGACTCAGCAAGTCATATACTTACTGGGACAGTCTTAACATTTATTATGAATATGACTCAACAGGTCAGCCTCTTACTTGGGCTGTCTTTACTTCTGTTGTAAAATGACTCAGCAAGTTAGATACTTGATAGGACAGTCTTAACATTTGCTGTGAATATGACTCAACAAGTTAGGCTCTTGCTGGAGTTATCCTTATATCTATTGTAAAATGACTCAGCAAGTCATCTACTTGCTGGAACAGTCTAAACATTTGCTGTGAATATGACTTAGCAAGTCAACATCTTGCTAGGGCTATCCTTATATCTGCTATAAGATGACTCAACAAGTCATCTACTTGCTGGGATAGTTTAAATATTTGTTGTGAATGTGACTCAGCAAGTATCCTTATATTTGGTGTAAAATGACTCAACAAGTCTTCTATTTATTGGGATAGTCATAACATTTACTGTGAATATGACTCCATAAGTCAACATCTTGCTGGGACAATCATACCATTTGCTGTGAATTTACTTAGCAAGTCAACATCTATTGAATAATTGCCTATGTAAATGTCATACCTAGTCGATACATAACTATAAGTTCATGGTATCAATCATATCTACTGATAAATTAACTTGTGTTAGTCCAATTTTAGATTAAAAGCTACATTCAGTAGTGTTCTTATACATTGTAGTGGTAATTAGACAAGTAATATACAATCTATTGAGTAATTGCATATGTAAGTGATGGTAATTAAGTAAATTGATTATTAGTTGGTTATTTCAATATATTTTATAATATATGAGGTGAAGTTACTCCAATGTCGGATTAAATACTAGAATCAGTAATGGTCTTGTACATTGAGATAATAATTACACAAGTAATAGGATCATAGTTATAAATCATAGTTATTTTAGTTAGTTTTTCAATAACTAGTTCATTTGATCATGGTTATGGATGAATATACCGATTTTAGTCCAATTCAACAAGAGAAATAAGTCGATGGTAAAGATTTTGTTTGAATTTGTTATAGCTAGTTGGCTAGTTGTTGAAATAGTTGTATCAATTACTGTAAAATACCTTAGCAAGTTATACAATTTTTGAATTTCTTTTAGCAATTGAATTTTTAATAACAAGTCAGTTGGTTGAATAGCATTTGCTGAACTCTTCTATAGCAAGGTAGTTAGTCGCTTAGCAAGTTGACTATAAGTTGATGGTATCAATCATATCTAGTGATAAATTGAATTGTTTTAATCCAATTTATGATTAAAAGTTAGATTTAGTAGTGATCTCATATATTGAGGTGGTAATTAGACAAGCAATATACAATCTATTGAGAAATTGCATATGTAAGTGACGATAATTAAGTAAATTGAATATTAGTTGGTTGTGTCAATATATTTTCTAATACATGAGGTGGAGTTAGTCCAATGTCAGACTAAATATTTGAATTAGTAATGATCTTATACATTGAGATAGTAATTGCACAATAATAGAATCATAGTTATTTTAGTTGGTTTTTTCATTAATTAGTTCATTTGATCATGGTTATGGATGAATGTAGTGATTTTAGTCTAATTCAAAATCAGAAATAAGTCGATGGTAAATATTTTATTTGAATTTATTATAGAAAATTGGCTAGTTGTTAACCTAGTTGTGGCAATTGCTGTAAAAATATCTCAGCAAGTTATATAATTCTTGAATTTGTTTTAGCAATTGTTGAATTTATCTAACATTTGCTGAACGTTTATATAGCAATGCAATTAATTGTTATAACACATTGACTATTAGTTGTTTTGAGTAGATTAGCAATTGTTGTAAAATTCATAGTAGTTACTGAGAAACTCTGTAGTAATTACTGTAAAGGGTATAACTATTTCTGTAAATTGTGTAGCAATTGCTGTAAAGGCAGTAATAATTGCTATAAACTGCTACAATAATATAGTTTAACATGCAATTTATTAGTACCTAAAGTATTCAATAAAAAATATATTCAAATAACAATAATACTGATAATATTAAATAACAACAATTGTTAATTGTACAAATAACAACAATAAAATTAAAATGCAAACTGAAGCAAATTCACACACACCAAATAAAAGTGAGTGTTCTTATGAAACATTTCGCTCCGAGCATGTAGTTCTCTCATACCCAACCATTTTTCATATGGAACATTTGTTCTATAGCTTGAAAATGATTGTCTGATACTTGACTGCCTCTTTTTTGCCTTTCTTCCCCCCTTTCTTGGCATAACATATGAAGGAAGTATTTCTCTTTGTAAAGTCTCCTTAGGAAGTTCCCACAATTCTTCAGACCATGGGTTTAATTTCCTTCATTTATGCAAAAAAGTATATCTCTACCTTATAATATTGAGAAGAATACTCATAAATACGCCTTCCATAATCTTCTCCATATTGATAGTGGAGCGTCGCCATCACATCCAGACAAGGTACTTTATCAAGATCAAAGACTCTGCAAGTACAAGATTTGTAATGAATATCAACCATTGCAACTAGATCTAACCGGAGACAACACAACTATAATTGACAATTTGATGAACCAACAGCTTGTTCCCTAAAACAATATTTTTTGCAATGACCTCCTCTATTAAAGGAACCAAGATGGTTGATGCATTGATGAACTCCATTTGTCTTTGGTGAAATTTTTCACTAAACTTCTTGTTTATTTCATCAAATAGAGAAGGAATGAGAAATTCTCTTTCAGCAACAAAAAGTTTATCAATCGACTCAGCGATGTTTGATTTCATAATACTAATCCTGTAAATGTTCCAACAGATATTATAGAAATAGAAATTAATAACTAATATTTTTAAAAATAGAAATTACTGCCACAGATATTAAAGATGTTGCAGCAGATGGAACAGTTACTACGACAAAAGCATAAACTTCAGCAGCAATTAATGGAACAAATGCAACATTAAATAAAGCATACCTATTTCCCGAAAAAATATCCTTCTCCATCTATGAAATCTAATTTGTTCAAGATATGTGGTAGCCCTGGGAATCATATCTCTAATTTGATTGTAGTGATCATTAAACTCACTTACGTTTTATGCTTGTATGGCCTTGTAAAAGTGATAAATGATTCTTCCATTATGAAAATTGGTTCGAATATTTCACCGAAGTGCCACATGCAATAACTATAATGAGTAGAAGGGTAGACAATGGAAATTACTTTTTTATACTTGGAAGCCGATCCGAAATTATGCAAATTTTGGAGTATCATCTACAAAACTGCCATTTGCTAAAAAACATACTCATAAGCGACATCACACTTATAGTTGACAACATAAAATGCAATCAGAATATGTTTCTCAGCGTACTGTGCAACAGTAGATAACAAAACTCCAGCATACTTACCTTTTAAAAATGTTCCATCGACAGCTATGACTTTCCTCATATGCCTAAAACAAAAAATCCAAGCTCCCATGACCATAAAAAAATACTTAAACTTACCATTTTCATCAAGCTCCAATACCCTTTTGGTCCTTGGATTTATAGTGCTAAGCACATAACGATACGCGTCAAGCATTGCATATTCATGCTCATGTGCTCCCCTTATAAAAAATTTCACAATCTCACTACCCTTCCAAAGTTTCCAATAACTAACCTTGCATCCCAATTCAACACGAAGTGAGTTCTCATATCTTTTGGGGGTGACTCTTTACCCTTGGGAAACTTACCTTTGAAGTATGCACCGACTACTTTGGCCATAGCATGTGGATTATGACTCGTCAGATGTTGAGAACCACATGTGTGAAACTTTTCATACTTTCCAATGTAAAATCTGTCACAACTTTTAAGTTTCATAGCTCTCAGCCACCACTTGCACTCAACTT
Source organism: Solanum medicagineum (assembly GCA_026153255.1). Taxonomy (NCBI): domain Eukaryota; kingdom Viridiplantae; phylum Streptophyta; class Magnoliopsida; order Solanales; family Solanaceae; genus Solanum; species Solanum medicagineum. The sequence goes on along the minus strand of JAPFFP010000113.1, from coordinate 10,513,691 downwards.
GCACACACTTGACATAATATACACGACAACAAGTTTATCACCTTTTTGACTCTAAAGTCTTTCTTCAAACAAGTCATTTTCAACACAATGTCTAAATTTTGCTTATTCTTAAATGTCATACCATTACAAAAACCTGTTTCATCATCTTGAACATGATTCGACTGTGTTGATTGTGTATGTTTTGGTGTGTTGCTAGCAACTTCTGGAGTTGGCGTCTGCTCACCTCCACTAGCTCTATCTGGAATGTCTGTGTTCATCACATCACATTCATTATTCAACATTCAAGATTTGTTAATTTTGAGATGCATTTTGGTTCTCTAGTAACCTTTCAACCATGTATACCCATGGAGTGAGTCTTCCTTCATCTTCTAAATAAATATGTAATCTTGATATTTTATTTTAAATGGAGTCACTCTCTGTTTTTTGCCACAAGAATGCATACAAGTGATGGCAATATCCTTCGACTCACAATTTAATTCACATTGACAATAAATTGATTCACATATCCTCATACACGATATCTCGATTCATAATTATCGATATTGTCTCGATCATTTCTTTGCCTTTCCAACGTCAAATAAAATGATTGTTGGACTCAACTCATTCACCATAACAAGTAACTCCTAATATTATTTTGTCTCCCATTGGTGATGTTAAAGGTACCTGGATAAACTATAATTTAATGCACAACATGAGAAAACTACACAGAAATATAACAACTGTTGTATTTTATTCAGCAGCTACTTCATCAGTTGAAACATCAGATGTAACAAGTACAGCAGTACATTCGACAGTTATTGAAAATTGTTGCAGGAATTATTGAACCAGTTGCTAAAAAAATATTTCGACTATTATTCTATATCTTTCAGCAACTGCTCCATTTAATTCAACATCTGCTGCAGCATGCTGAACTGCAACAATGGCATTAAAAATAATAAAAACACAAAGTTCAAATAAACAACATCACATTCACTTTTATTAGTCATAATAATAATTAAAAGTTACCTTTCAAATAATTTCCAAAGCTGTATGGACAATGCCCCAAAAATTAATTTCTTTTCCTCCTAAATTTTAAGCTCCAACGTTGAAAAAATAGTGAAAACAAGATGAAGATGAGGACAAAGAAGAAGAAGAAGCCGATGCCATAGAAGAAGAAGAATTTCCGAGAAAGGGGGTGAGAAAGGAGCAACCAACTATTCGAAAAAATTTCCCAAATACGTCAATTAGGGTATTTTATTTTAGGTTGAAGTGTACAAAGAAAAACTTGAGGACTTATTTGAAAATGGTCAAATATTGTTAATTCTTAATCATAAACTAGTCACCTACACCTAATTTTTAAAACTTGAGTCACTTTTTTTAAATTTTGAAACATTTTTGTCGTCCTTAATTCAATCACCCAGGTAAGAGGGGAAGGGGGTGTTATGTTACTTCCCACTTTTGCCCATAGTTTTTTTTCTTTCATATCATAGACCTTCGTCTTATTTATGTGACATTTTTAACTTGGTGTGTTATTTAAGGAAAGAATTTTTTTAAAATTTATGATTTAAAATAATTTTTAGATATTTGTGTGGTTGAGAATCTTTTTAATAAAAAAATAAAAAAATTTAAAGTTAAAATTGTTTTCAATTAGGGTAAGGTGATATTCAATTTGTAAGGGTGCTACATAAAATGAGACAAAGGGAGTATATGCTGTGCCGCCAAAATACATCACTTTTAATGCTTAAAAGTTAGGATTTTTGTATATTCTCTGGCGCGTTTTAGTAGATTTGATATATGTTTTGTGTATTTTGCAGAGAAATAGGATTTGGGCACGAGTTTTGGGAGTAAGCAAAGCAAGACGCAATTTTGGTGTTTTACGAGACTATCTATGATTTGTGTTTTAATCAACGAGTCGTAAATGGTGTACCCGGATGATATTCAGAGGTCTTTTATATAACCTGACTTCTGCAAGATGGAAGTATGACTCGTGATTAAAGTACAAACCATATAAGAGTTGTTCGTGGATGAGATCCTAAAAGAGTGTTTTGATGTCTGACTTTTTTGAGGTGCAGTTCACGAGTTATAATCCATAGTATGAGCCGTAACAATAGATGTCACAAATGCAATCTTAGGGCTTAGTCATAACACGGCGAATAAGGGGCCCAATGATGAAATTCGGATTGTCTTAAGGGCATTCATTCGGATCCAATTTAGGGAGATTCGAGGGTTGCAAGGACTGGTCATGCAACTAGAGGCCCATGGGCATGTTTTGATAGCAAAAAAGGGTCTCCATGCCTTAAAGTTTGCTTGTGGATATGTAGACAAAGCAAGGGGAGAAACTATCCCAATCGGCGATGAGGTGTCCATTCGACGACGGTCAGTTAGCCCATCGAATTTGACAGAAACTAAGGCCTCAATATGTGATCCAATCGGTGACATGAGGGAAGATGAGCGATGCACTAAATGAATTAGGCAACAACATGTGAGATTTCCAAATATTACAGAATACTAAGGCTTCCGAGATGTGGTCAGTTGGTGACGGGGTGCTTGTAAGTTCTTAAAACAAAGGTTGACATTTGTGGAGTTTTAGGGATTGTTCTTGTCTTCGATGATTGGTGCAACCTAAACTACATCACCCCATCTATGGTAGCTACTTGAGACTATCCCAAATATCAAGGCATTACCCATACATTATGGAGGGACGTCGGTTACCAAAGTTGTAATGGTCTCTTTCACACAAGATGAATACTATGAAGAGGTTTGGTGCAATGTAATACCTATGGACTTTTGTCACTTGTGTTTAAGGTGAATTGGTTTAAACAACATAGGGTTCCAAATGAGCAAAAATGGTCCAAGCATGTTATGGATTAATGGGGAACACATCTATTTCCTCCACCTAAGGTGAAAAATGAGAGACAAAAGATTGAGAGGGGTAAGGGAGATCAAGGTGGCAACCTAAGAGTGGAAAAAGGAATGGCTGGGGGGAGCGAAGCGAGGGGGTTGTCACAATCTCAATATAAACTTTCTATTTATCTTTCTCTTTGTAAGGATTGTTTTGTAGGTACAAGCATGATGAATGGAGGAACATAAGTTCCCAACAAAGAACCTACCATTTTAGGTGCAATGATCACACTTTTGGGATGTCTTAACATTCCAAAGAGAGTATCATTCCAAGGTAAAGAATAACTTTCTTGTGAGCATCGAGGTACAATAGCTAAACCTAACACTTTTACAATTACAAATGAACAAAGTGTGAGTGCTAGATTGTCTTATATGAGCATAATATTTATTTACCAAGCATTGATAATGTACATATTGAGATTGTGAATTGATCCTATTGATGACCGTGATGATGCTTCTTGTAACATCAATTATGTGCCCACCTAGTGTTGACACCTGTGCTTTGAATGATAATTCATTTATCATGTGAAAGTTGTGTTGATCAACTTGCATTTGAGCATGATTTATTAATTGTGGAACCTTGTAATATTATCAATGAACCACAATTTAGTGATAATGATGATGTTGTTGGTCATGTGAATGGAGCTGACTCTTTGAGCTTATATTTTGTTGAAGATCCTATTACTTGTTTTGTTCATAGGGATCATATGCTTGAAAATTCTTTGAAAAACGATATGTGCCTTTTTGACAGTGACCTTTTTATGTTTTACTTCTTCCATAGTGGTTGATCATTCTCTCTTTAAGTACAATATCTTGTTTGAAGATGATGAGCTCGCTTCTACTGAAGTGCCTAGTAGTGTGAATCATGAAAATTGTGTAGTTTATGCGAGCTAAATGTCACGATCCAAGCCCAGGGCCTTGTCGTAACATGACGAATGAGATCCTCGAAGTAACATCAAACAAACCTTTAGCATACATGCAAGCATGAAAGGTAGGAGCAAGAGAAAACATACATAAGCAGAAGCATACATATAGCTTGAGTCATAACATGAGTTTCAACATGAAATAGACAATAAGATAGAGTACATAACTTTGAAACTTAAATACAACTATATGTACAAGGCATGCCTCTAACATAACATAAGATACAGGCTCAAACACTTCCTGGCTCACCAAGAAATAAAGGAAAAGGCTTACCTCTAGTGCAACCATAGCATGGATAGAAAGATAGTAGGTCCAGTCCTCGAAGCTGGAGGACTCACCCAATGGGGGTCGTGGTAATACCAGGATCTAGCCACAAGGATGATCAAACCTAACACCTACTTCTACATTATAATACAATGCATGCATAAGATATGCATTAGTACGTTTGAATATATTAAGTATGCGGGTGTGAAATGTAAATGAATCATGATAATCTGCATAAAGTGTTAGATGAGCAATGGCATATATATTGAGAGAAATGAATTATATGAGGAAGACTATTCAAAACAAGATACTGCAAAATATTATAATGCATGAATATTTTATCACATTAATACATGTGGAGATGAACGTAACCAACATAACCTCACATAATGAGTCCAAGAGTAGCCAACGTAACCTCACATAGTGAGTCCAAGACTAACCATGTAACCTACCATAAGGAGTCCAAGAGTATCCACATAACCTCCTCAAGGGAGTCCTGAGTAACTACTTAACCTCCCATACGGAGTCCTGAGTAACCACATAACCTCCCATAGGGAGTCCTGAGTAACCATTTGGTACAAGTCATCATCCACGAATATATAGTATATATACATCCATAGGATCATAAACAGTTTCAAATCATTTTCATACAAAGTTGGGCCTAAAAGCAAAATCATAGTATAAACACATGCTTATGTCAATAAGAGTAGTTCATTCATACTTGTACTTGATGGTTTTAACATACCCATGAGTGCTTAAAGAATTGTAGTCTGGTCACAACCATACTTGCCTTGAAATCATAATTGTATCCATAACTGATAGTCAAATCCATAGTAAAACTTCATGAAAAGCAATGTTCATGCATGCATATGACATGAAGAGTGGAGTAATAGCATGAGTACTTGAAATTGATACTTAAATCATGAAATTAAGGTAGGTTCATGCATAAACCATGATGATCTCCATATTCGGATTGTAAGTCATACCACCCATGCATGAAAACAAGCTTAAAAGGGACATAAAAGCTTAAATCTTATAAAAATCATGTATATCAATGGAACAAGGAGTAATTCATACTTAGTTTATCATTTGAAGATGACCAATAACATAATGTTAGCAATTCAACACCAATTCATGAAAATCACAGATCAAGTTCACTTAAAGTTCATGAAAACCTTGAAAATAGAAGTTGGGCTTCATTATTGAATTGGAATCATGAATGAAATCACACATACCTTGATGAATTTAGGAAGATTAAGATGAAATAGACTTGATCTTGAAAGCACACTTGAAACCCTTGGTTGATTCTTTGAAGTTTGGATTGAATAAAGTTTTTGAGACTTAATCTTTAGGAACTAAGTGTTGAGAATAGATTGATGGACGAAATGACTTAGGCATGACTTATGAATGTTAACATAGGCATAAAAGTCCTAAAAGACCAAAGAAAGTGTAACACCCCACATCTTACATGTACTACTCCTATGCAAATGGAACATGATATAGCTTTGTCAAATCAATACCCATTTTTAAAAGTGCTTGAACTTCATATTAGAGGGCTATGTGTATATCTAACAATTAAGACGAGTGAGTGAATATAAGTTTTAAGCCAAATTGTGGAGATCACGACCTTAGACAAAGTGAAAGAAATGAGGTGCTTGTAGGACTTAGGAAGCCAGTAGGTGAGTCATCTACTTGCTTAGCTTGAATTTGCTAGCTAGGTGGAGACGAGGCTCTACGTCGAATCTGTCCAAGTCCATGTTAATGGTGTAACTTTAACCCTTGTTTTAGCATCATAAATGGACAATATTTATATCCCAAGATGAATAATAAAATGGCCCAAGTACATCATGACCCACTTGACGATTTGGGCCCAAACTAAGTGAAGGAAAAAGAGGAAAAATGGGCAACCAATGCCAACCAATTAAAACCCATTTATACCTAAAGGAAAGATCCAAGCTGCTGCATCACCATCTTGATAAAATAAGGCTTTAAAATACAAGAGTAAGTCGGCCAGAATTGTCCCTTTTAAAAAGGATTAAAAGCAGCTCCTTAAGTCATTTAACTTGGACAAGAAAATCTGATTTTGCTAAGTTCTTTTTGCTCTCTTTCAACTCATACAAAGCAGCCACAATAGACCTTACTAGGGTTCTTAAAGAGCTCTCAACCTTGCAGGTAAAGGCAAGTAAGGATACTTGTATATTTAGTATGGTTTCTTCATGGAAACAAGAGACTAGGCTAATTATACTTGTGCTGAAATTTTGGACAACATGAGTTCCAAAAATTGTTGTACACTTTTCTTGTTTATTTGGGGGCTTTTCTGTTCTTGGTTAAATTGATTATAAAGGGATTTTTTTGTTCTTAATGAGTTTTGCTTCTGTAATGATGTAGAAAGGTCTCTGCACTATTTTGTTCTACGTAAAAATTCGAGTTTTAGTGTGTTATCCTAAATGTGTTGTTAGTAGAATTGTGGGCTGATTGATTGAGGAATATTGTCTCACGCCCTCCACCTATCCGAGAACTATTTTTTGGACTATTTGTTTTATGTATAAATATTGTGGGAAAAGTTTGGTTGAAGTTGGTACAGGTTTGGAATTGTTAACGTCGAAATGTAGCGAAAGGATGTAATGTTATGCTGCTTACTTGTATATTGGGTATAATTGTTATGTATTTGTGCCTTGTGGGCTGTTTTGAGACTGTTATTACACTAAAACAAGTTGCACATGATATGTATATGAGAATGTGTATCAGAAAATATGATTAGAGGTGGAAAGGTTGAAAGAATACGCTCGGGTTGATAATTACACGCTTGCTGCCCGTGTGTTGGTTTTTTTAATGAGATTAGGCTGCCAAGATGTGTTTATTAGCTGCTATTACTAGCTTTATCACCTAATCTATTGTGGATAAGTATTTGGGGGAAAATGAAGTTACTTCGAGGCAATAATGAGGTCGTACAACGAGGTATGTAAGGCTACTCGATTTGATATTACTTGGCATGAAATCTAGATTCTTCCTTGGCACATAAAGGAACTTACCAACTCTGACATAACTAATAACCGTGTCTCCACTCTTTCACATGTTCATATACTCCCATACATACTCACTTTCAAATCTGCATACATACCTAGATACCAAGATACATGGGTTCTTGTTGCTAAATAAAGTTCTTGAATTGTTTCATCTCCTATGCATTTCATTATTTGTGTAACCTACTCTTTTCATGGTGATATTGTCTTGTATAGTTATTTACATGTCATGTGCTATATCTATGGTCCTACAGCTCCAATATTATAACCATCAAAAGAATCTTCTCAAAAGTAATCGAAAGATAAGGTATATTGCTTATTGATGGGTGGTATCCCAGGGGTGGAAGAATCACCTAGCATGGGTCGATCCCATTATGGGGTTTATCCAGGGGTGAAATGAAAGCCTAGAATGGGTCGATCCCGTTATTATTTTACCATTGATCAGTTGGTTATTTGTATTATATGTTGTGCACAGATTATACAGTAAAGAAAAGTAAAATAATAAAAAGGACATAAAGTACATGATTCCACAGTATGACTAATGGTGGTGTCTTATCCTTACACCAGTGCATGATTTCATTTGAGTTCTTAATTCATATACAACACTTTCTGCCTTACATATTCAGTATATTATCTCATACTGACATCCCTTATGGGGGACCTGCATTTTATGCTGCAGGTATAGAAGCTAGTAGATCTCCCCAATAGGAGTACAGGATATCCAACTTCTATTACTAAGCTTTAGGTTGCTTTAGGCTTTGTGTGTCTAGAGCGTATATTTTTGTATTTTATAGTTAGTCATGAGGCAGGGCCTGTCCTGACCCTTATCTGATGCTGTTCCTTATCTAGAAGCTTTGTAGACTAGGTAAATTAAAGTGTGGTCATGTCTCGTACTTTAGACATTATGGCTCCAACGGCCTAGTCATATGTATTTCCTTTTGGCTTGTCATTATGTCTACTTTCTTAAATGCATGCTGAATATGGAAACCCCTTAAAATGTTCATAGCAAGTGCATGGTTATATGTTGGTTCGCTCGAGCCTTGTTGGCAATGGGCGCCAGTCTGCCTTAATGGGACTTTGGGCGTGACAAAAGTGGTATTGGAGCGGGTTGTCCTAGGGAGTCTACAAAGCCGTGTCTATGTAGAGTCTTGTCTATGAATGTGTTGTGCACCACATTTATAAGCAGGAGGCTACATGGCATTTAGGAGTTGCTATTTTCTTTTCATTCTTTAGATCGTATCATAGAGCCAAGTATTGTAGGTGGATTATGTCTAACCTCTAAGTTATTTTGTGCAGCAAGTATGCTTGAAACAAGGAAAAATAAAGGCAACGGTAAGGAAGTAGAAGTGGTAATTGGTACACCCAATCGTGTAAGACAATGAAATAAGGCTCAGATGAGTCTCTATCATAAACGTCTCCAACTTCTCCAGCTCCTAATGAACCAGGAAGTGATGAAATTCCCCCAGAACCACCTACCGATGCCACCATGCTAGACCTGAGAAATGCGGTCCAACTATTGACTCGTATAGTTGCTGGCTAGGGTCACAAACAAGAAGGCCTTGTTATAGGTGCAGGTGGTGCAAATAGGGCAGCTAGCACGAGGATATATGACTTTTTTAATTTGGACCCTCCATCCTTCACCAAGTCAGATCTTAATGAAGATCCACAAGACTTCGTTGACCTGATTCAATGCACTTTAGATGTCATGCATGTGAGTGGTACATAAGCTATTGAGCTAGCAACATACAAATTGTAGGGTGTGGCTATACTATGGTATGAAGCTTGGAAGCAATCTAAGGATATAGGTTTACCTCCAACTACCTGGAAGGAGTTTAAAGAGGCATTTCGTGACCATTACTTTCCATTAGAGATCCGGGAGGCCTGTGCAGACCAGTTCTTGAATCTCTACCAAGGGAATATGAGCGTGAGGGAGTATAGCCTTCAATTTGATTCCTTGGCCAAGTTTGCTCCTAATGTAGTTGCCACTATGGCAGATAGAGTTCATCGATATGCGGATAGATTGGATAAGTATCTGGTCAGAGACTGTACCATTGCTTCCTCAAATAAAGACATAGATATAGCAAGGATGCAAGCTTTTGCACAAAAACTGGAGGATCAGAGGCAAAGGAGAATGACAGAAGAGTTAGAAAGGAGACAGTCCAAATGGTCCAGATTTACAGGGCTGTAACGAACGCCCCTCTCAAAAAAAAGTGCCCAAAAATGTGCCTCAGAAGTGTCCAGAATTGTAATTTCTATTTATCTCAGAATCTGTGTGCGATATCGAAAATACAACTTCATATTCTTATTCAAGGGGTCATTTTATGTAACACTCCATATCTTACAATGCTAGTGCTATGCAAATGAAACATGATATGGCTTTTCAAATTAGCACCAATTTCTAAAAGTGCTTGAACATCATGTTATTGGGCGATATGTGCATCTAACGCTTAAGAGGGTTGCGTGTATACACGTTTTGTGTCAAATTGAGGAGATCACGACCCTAAACAAAGTGAGAAAATTGAGGTGCTTGTAGAACTTAAGAAGCTACCAGGTGAGTCACCTACTTGCTTAGCTTAAATTTGCTAGCTAAATGGAGACGAGGCCCGACGTCGAATTTATCCAAGTCCGATTATGAATAAAGTCTATGTTAAGGGTGTAACTTTAGCCCGTGTTTTAGCATCATAGATGGACCTTATTTTCAGCCCAAGATGAATAATAAAAATGGCCTAAGTATACCACAACCCGCTTGGCTAACTGGGCCCAAACTAAGTGAAGAGGAATTTGGAAAAATGGGCAGCCAAGGCCCATTAACTTTGAGACCCATTTAGGCTCAAGTGTGAGGGCCAAGCTGCTGCCTCACCATCTTAATAATATGTGGTATTACTTGGTCAAAAGGTCAAAAGAAAGTCGGCCAGGAGACTCTTTAAAAGGGCTCAAACCAGCTCCTTAATTCTTTTTCACTCGAGACAATTTTTCAACTATCCTAAAGACTTTTGTTTTCTCTTTGTTTCACCTCACAAGGCAGCCTACACAACCATCTAGGTTTCTTGAAGGAAAGCTGAACCTTGAAGGCTAAGGTAAGAGGAAAATTCCATGAATTTGTTATACTTATCCCATGACAAACAAGAAGTATATGCTAGTTATGTTGTGCTGAAATTTTGGACAACATGTGTCCTAAGGATTGTTGTGAACTTTTCTTGTTGTTCAAGAGGATTTTTTCTTCTTGATTGGCTGAATTACGAAGTAAGAATTATGTTTTTAACAAGGTTTTGTTTGTTAGTGATGTAACTTAGCTGTTGCACCACTTTTATAGTCCGCGAAAGTGAGTTCTAGTGTGATATCATAATTGTGCTCGTAATTGAAACTTGTGGGCTGATATGATTGAGGACTATGGTCTCACATCCTCTACCTATTTAGAGGAATGTTTTTGAAAAATTTAAGGGCTGTTCATATGTGTAAATGTGGTGGGAACAGTTTGGTTGAAGTTGGTAAAGTTTTGGAATCGTCAACGTCGTAATGGGGCAAAGGGATGTAATGTTATGCCGCCTATTTGTATATTGCGTAGAATCGTTATGTGTTGTGCTTTGTGGGTTGTTGTAAGACTTTTATGGCACTAAACTGTATACACATGATATGTGTATGAGAATGTGTATTAGAAAATATGATTAGGGGCGGAAAGGTTGAAAGAATACGGTCGGGTTTATAAATACTCGCTTGCTGCCCGTATGTTGTTTTTTTATGAGATTGGGCTGCTAAGACGTATCTATTATCTACTAATGCTAGTTTTATTACCTACTATTTTTGTCGATAAATATTTGGAGGAAGGGAAGGTTATCTCGAGGTAATAGTGAAGTCGTACAGCGAGGTATGTAAGACTACTTGATTTCGTATTATTTGGCATGAAACATAGATCCCTCCTTGGCACATAAAGGCACTTACCAACTCCGACACAACTATTAATCGTGTCTCATCTCTTTCACATGTTCATATACTCCCATACATAGTCACCTTTGAATCTGCATACATACTTGGATACCAAGATATGCGAATTCATTCTACTAAATAAAGTTCATGTGTTGTTCTACGTCCTATGCATTTCATTATTTGTGTAATTTACTCCTTTCATTGTGGTGTTGTCTTTTGTGATTGTTTATATTTTTTATATGCTGTATGTACAGTCCTATAGCTCCAATATTATGACCACCAAAAGAATCATCTCAAAGGTAATTCAAAGATAAGGTATACTGCTTATTGATGGGTAGTAACCCGAGGGGTGAAGAATCACCTAGCCAGGGTCGATCCTATCATGGGGGGTAGCCTAAGGGGTTAAAGGAAAAGCCTAGCCAGGGCCGATCCCGGTATAGATTTACCACTGATCAGCTGGTCATTTATATTACATGCTGTGCATAGATTATACAGTAAAGGTAAAGTAATAAAAAGAACATAAAGTACATGATCCCATAGTACAACTAAAGGTGGTCTCTTATCCGATACCAGTGCATAGTTTCATTTGAGCTGTTACTTCGTATACAATATTTCCTGCCTTACATATTCAGTACATTATCTCATACTGACGTCCCTTATGGGGGACCTGCATTTCTTGCTGCAGGTAGGTGCTAATAGATCTCCCTAGTAGGAGTATAGGATATCCAGTTGCTGCTACCAAGCTCCAGGTTGCTTCGGAGCTTTGTGTGTCTAGAGCTTATATTTTTGTATTGTACAGTTAGTCAAGGCGGGGCCTGTTCCAACCCTTATCAGATACTTTTCCTTATCTAGAGGCTTTGTAGACTATGTAAATTAAAGTGTGGTCATGTCTCATACCTTAAACACCGTGGCCCCAACGGCCTAGCCATATGCATTACCTTTTGGCTTGTTATATCTGTTTATTTTCTTAAAGGCATGTCAATCGTAGAAATCCTTTCTAATATGTATATAAAGCGCATAGATATAGGTTGGTTCTCCCGAGGCTTATCGGCAATGGGTGCTAGTCTTCCCTAACGGGCATTTGGGTGTGACAGAAGTGGTATCAGAGCGGGTCGTCGTAGGTAGTCTACAAAGTCGTGTTTATGTAGAGTCTTTTTTATCAATGTGTTGTGCACCACATTTATAAGCAGGAGGCTACGTGGCATTTAGGAGTTGTTACTTTCTTTTTATTCTTTATATCATGCCATAAAGCCTAGTGTAATAGGTGCATTATGTCTAACTCTTAAATTGTTTTGTACAACAAGTATGCCAGAAACCAGGCAAAACAAAGGTAAAGGAAAGGGAATAGAAGTGGTGGTTGGTATAACCCAGTCAGGTGAGACAACGAAATGAGGTTCAAGAGGAGTCTCTATCACAGACATCTCCAACTCCTCCAGCTCCTGATGAACCTAGAAGTAGTGAAATTCCCGTAGAACCACCTATTGATGCTACCATGCAGGATCTGTGAAATACAGTCCAACTATTGACCCGTATAGGTGCTAGCCAAGGTCAAAGACAGGAAGGTCCGGTTATAGGTGCAGGTGGTGCGAATAGGGCAGTTGGTACAAGGATACGTGATTTTCTTAATTTGGACCCTCCATCCTTTACTTGGTCAGATCCTAATAAAGATCCCCAAGACCTTATTGATCAGATTCAGCTCACTTTAGATGTTATGCATGTGAGTGGTACAGAAGCTGTCGAGTTAGCGACATATAGGTTGAAGAGTGTGGCTATGTTGTGGTATGAAGCTTGGAAGCAATCTAAGGGTATATATGCACCCCCAACTACCTAGAAGGAGTTCAAAGAGGCATTTCTTGACAAGTAGTTACCATTAAAGGTCCGAGAGGCCCGTGTAGATCAGTTCTTGAACCTCCACCAAGGGAATATGAGCGTGAGGGAGTACAACCTTTAAATAATTCCCTGGCCAGGTATGCTCCTAATGTAGTTGCTACTATGGTAGATAGAGTTCATCGTTATGTAGATAGATTGGATACGTATCTGGTCAGAGACTGTACCATTGCTTTCTTGAAAAAAGACATGGATATAGCGAGAATGCAAGCTTTTTCACAGAAATTGGAGGATCAGAGGCAACGAAGAAGGACACAAGAGTTGGAAAGGGGGCAGGCCAAAAAGGCCAGATCTAGAGGGCAATTTACACCGTCCCAAGGTGAGCTTAGGCCTCAGTTTTCTAATAGACCACCTAGGCCATTATCCTCCTACTCTGCAGCCAGTGCTCCACCACAACTTCAAGGGCCTAGAAGTAATCAGTTTGGTCAACGAGGTGAGGGACAAGGTACACGAACAACAGGATATTCAGCAGGTCGGCAAATGGCCCCTAGGCAACCTTATATATAATGTGGAAGAAGTCGTTAAGGTATATGTTGTGTTGGGACAGACTCTTACTATTGGTGTGGTGCGCCAGGGCATATGATAAAAGATTACCCGAGGAGGCGTATGGATGATATAACACAATCTACTGGGTCAGCTGTTGCATCATCATCGTTAGTTCCTCCATTAGTAGAGCTTAACAAGTACCTATGGGTCGTGGTAGAAGTGTTAGAGGGGCAGCTAGCTCTAGTGGAATCCAGAATCGCACTTATGCTCTTGGGAGTCGACAAAATTTAGAAGCGTCACCTGATGTGTTCACAGGTATATTGTCCATCTTTTCACATAATGTATATACATTATTTGACCCTGGTTCTACACTATCATACATTACCTCACTAATTGCTGGGAAGCTTAAGAGAATACCTAAATTATTGAACCAACCATTTGAAGTGTCAACACTAACCGGTGAATCTATTATGGCTAGAAAGATTTATTATGACTGTGTAGTAACTGTTTGTGATCTTGACACATTGGCTGACCTTATTGAGCTAGAAATGGTGGAGTTTGACGTTATAATGGGTATGGATTGGTTAGCTTCTT
>JAPFFP010000113.1:10480047-10499609 GCA_026153255.1 Solanum medicagineum | reverse complement strand
TGTGTCACTTCTCTTTTTTTCTTAATATAAATTAAATATATAACAAATACATATTTATTTATTATCTAAATTAATTTAGTTGACTCACATGAATGACCCAAATATAATTCCTTGAGGAACATTATGTCTTTTGGCTTGGTTAATACTACTATGATGATATCTTGTTCTAAGAGTAGAGTTTGTTTACTAATTTAGTTAGATTACATAGAGTTGGTTTGGTTGTTCAAATTGAGTTTTACAGAATTTTGCTATCATCACTGTGTTATTCTTTTGATGTGAGCATCGGTTATTTTCTCTTTTAAATGCGAAATAATAGCATACATACGTGTTTTTGTGTTAATATTTTCTCATATTGAAATCTTAGATTATTACTTATGTATTGTACTTCTCCATGTTTGGAGTCCCAAATGGACTTTTCTTCTTGTTTGCATTTCATTGGGCCATGAAGCCCAAACTTCATTTTCGGGTCACCATTTGGAGAGGAGAGGCAGATACATACATGTGAAAATTAGATGCAGGTTTCCAGAAGCAAAAGATTGGATGTGTACACCAATATATCTTAAAAATACACTGATATATAGTCAGTGTATACAGCTAGAAAATTCTTAACTCTATCTTCTTACATTGTATTATTTATTTATATTTAATTGAATAGTAACATTTATTCATTTAGTTTAACTTTATTAAATTCCCTAAATTATGAACCATTTTTATTAATTGTTTCCTTAAACGATTGCATTTACTTAATTTTGACAAAATTTCAAAACTTCAAAGTGGTCAAGTTTGTCAATTCCATTTCAACATGTTTCTTTTAAAATTTCAAGTCACTTTTAAAATTAAGTTTTTAAAAATATGTTGTTTTTTACTTAGATTCATCATGTTTTCTTCAAATAATGAAATATTTTACTTTTACATCTTTTTAAATTAAAGTTATCTCATAAGTTATAAGAAAATTTAAATTATTTATTTTAAGTCATCTTTTCAAAGTTAGACAATTTTCTTCCATCAAAAAATCATTTAGTTTATTTTACTGATTGAATAACAAACTTTTTTACGTTTTACTAAGGTTTAAATTATTTTAAAGTAGTTAGTCAAATCAAGTTTAATTGTCAATCGATTGCGAGTTAACGACTATTTTAAGTGTTAACACCTTTTTAAAATAGTAATAGAACTCTTATCCTTTCTCTGAAGATTTTCAGATTTTTTATTAAGTTTTAAAATTAAGTGACGACTCTGCTTTCTTTTTTTTTGAAAAATTATTTTTTCTTAAATTAGTTAAGTTTAAATTAATTTTTTCCTAAAAACCCATTTTTATATTTAACAATTCCTGCGTTATTTATTTTTGTACCAAGTGAAGAAAATGGATGGAGGAAAATTAGTAAAAGCTGTGAATTGATGACTTGATGAGGTGGGGCTCACAGACGACATTATAATGTCATTAAAAAATTCCCTAGCACAACTATTAATTTTTCAATATCTTCTAGTTTGTGCCACTTGAACCAACTTTTCCTGTAGCTGAAGCAACTTTCCACTACTCTCGCTCGTTGACCTTTATTAAGCATGCATATGTTATATATATTAGAATACTTGTAAATGCATTGCATTACCTTCTTCCTCCTCCTTCTCCTCCTTTATACACACACATTGCACCTGCGTCTTTTGACTTACCATGGCTTCAAATTCTTATGCTAAGAAAAAGAAATTAGTAGGTTGGAATTGCCTAATACCTTGTGCAATTCTGCTTTCCATTGCTTTGCTCATAGGAAGCGCCTTCATTATCACTGAATGTAAAGAGGTAATATATAATACCAGTATAATTTTATCTTCTTATTTCACTATAAGAAAATTGCTCAATAGTGATGGGAAAATTTCCACCGAGCTAAAACAATGTGTTGATGTCTCTAGTAAATCAAAGTCATCGTTTAATAGCTATTTTGCTTCACTTTCTTTTTTACAAATAAAAACTTGAAGATTTAGTTACGATTAGAAATCAACTTTCTATCTTCATCCATGGATCCTTTATTCATACTTACCTAATAGTGAAAATCTGGTCCCCAAAAGGGGAATAGCGACCAGCATACCTGGTCCTTATATCCTCAGTCGCTATCAACCTTTATAGACGAGTTTAGTCATTGGAAGCTTGCTTTCTTGCGACCATGACAGTTCTGGTGCTTAAACATTTAAGGACCAGTTTTTTAGTACGTATTTTAGGGACTACTTTTGGTTATTACAAAGTTTTTGGACCAGTTAAAAGCTGGTCGTTAACACATTAGTTTAAAACTGGTCATTAAACACATTTTCAGACCGTAAATTATTTAGTCACCAGTTCAAAGCTGCCCTGTAAATCATTTTGCCACCATATAAGATTTTCTACTCAAATTTTGAGGACTAATGATCCCATCCTAGAAGATACGATAATTAATATAAAGTTTTTTTTCATAGATATATAAATAAAATTTAATTACAAAATCTATTAACAACAACCAAGGTAATGTACATCATTGATATATGATAGTCACAAAGATGTGTTCAGAAAATCTTAGCAAAAAATTCACCTACTATAATCTAAAGTTGTCTTGACATTCCCAGCAAAAAGATTGTCAACTATATGTCGTAGAAAAATTGCTTCTTGTATACTGTAAAAGAATTAAATTTTTATTTAGACAACCTATAAAAATAACTTAGAAGAAGTTATTACATCAAATAACCATTTCCAAATACTATTTGCAGAGATTACTTGATGACTATACTAAGTTAGAAACACATTGTCATAAAATAATCTGAATTCACTCAGCTTAAAGTTGCTACAATCATTGGCCGTAAAGAGATCAAGAGGAATGTAAAATGACATGAGTAAACTATTTTCTCAAGAAAAATTCTATGGAGTACTTTCAGTGGCCATAGGCCATGGATCAATCATTATCTATGAATCATAACTCAAAGAATCCCTCGGTTGTTTACATGTATAGTGATATATCAGTACACACCAAATAAAATTTAAGAGGGGAAGAAGAGCTTACATGTTCTAGAATGGTGTTTCGTATCCTCCTCACTTGAGAAACTTGGAACAGTCAAAAGCAAATTTTCCTCTGTAAAGCATCATAGTTAAATAAGATCAATACCACAATTTTAATTTATTCTTACAATTATATAGTATCTACTTTCAATCCATACATCTATATAAAGGATCTCCATGAAATATGTGGCCAAAGATCGCTTTATGGATGATCCAGAAAAATTTTAAAGCTAAGAAATACATGCAAAGATGAAATGGCCACCTTGAATGACGTGCAACAATTGGACTCCTTCTCAGTTAAAAGGTATACCAACAGATTTAAGGAGTGAAACCGAAAGAGAATTGGAGGAAACTAGTTTGCAACAACAAGAGTGCTGAAAAGTGGATTTTCATCCTAAGGTTGGATTCTACGACAGGCTAGCTACAAGCAATAGTCTTACTATGTGTGGTGCTACTACTTACTCTTTGTGTCTGATATGGTATAATGAGGATGAAGCTCTCCAACACCAGTTTTAAGTGTGGTATAGAAGGGAACATATGGCTTAGATTAGAAAAATAGCAAGGTATAACTAGAGCTAAGACTGGTAAGCTGAGGTAAACTGAGCAATCAACCAAAAGCACATGTTCAATCAACCAAAAGGACATGTTTCTCGATTATTTTAAGAATCAACAAGTGTGGTATTCTTCTTGCGAACCTCGAAGAAATTAAATCTGGTGGTTTGCCATTTTTTCCTCTCTTTACATAAATGTAGACATGTCAAATAATGCTCATCAATATTAAGATAGAAAATAGATTCTACAATAACACCTTTTGATATTCAAATACTATAAATAAATTACCAAGTATAAGATCATTATATGGAATAAAATTATAATACAAGATATTATGTCAAACCTGAAAATGTTTTGAAGTAAAATATTCCTCTACGAACAACTCCCATTGCTTCTTATCTACTCTTTTAGGCATTTTTTAAGAGCCTCTTGGATAGTCTATCCCTTCACATAGGTTGCATGCAATTGTCCTCTCTATTTGTTCCATAACTCTTTCAACTATTCCAAAATATGATCTCAATGACTATCCATGTCATCCCTCTCAAATTTATCCATGTCATCACACTCAAATTTTATGTTTGGCAAACGTTGTTGTCTAGTACCTGAAGACTAGAAAGCACGACAATACAATTATCCTTACACTTGACAGCTAACCAGGAGAGGGGAATATAGAAACCTCCAGGTAATGAAGCAAGGCCTAAGGCACATTTCACCTTATTACTAAGACTACATGAGAGGTTGCTGACAATGGATAGATTGCTAGCTTGTGAAATGACTATGGAAAAAATTGTTTCTATTGCCACATTAATGAGGAAATTAGAGGCCTTCTGTTTTTGCAAAATTACTAACTAGGTTTGGATGACGTAGTAACATGGATGAGAAAAGCAATCCTTGATGACTCGAGGACACAATGACTAACAAAGCATCGAATACAGTATGTATGTTATATACAGAGAAAATAAGAAAAATGGCTTAGGTTATGAAATTAGGAAAAGTGAATCATAAGAAAAAATGAAGTCCATGTATGCCACCTAGTTCTGTTTGACCAAAAAATAATTGATATCTTTCAAAAAGAAATAGAAAGATCCATGTATTCACTTAAAGTATGACATTCACATTTCTTTCGTCAATCAGAAACTACCGCTCTGCCTTCACAATGTATGGGGTTGCATACACACCATCTTCCCCATATGTCACTTGTGAGATTATATTGAGTTTGTTATTATTCTTGTTGGATGAGAATAAGGAAACATAGATTTACCAACTGGAAAGCACACGTACAATGAATCACTAAGCAAGTCAAAGGGAAATCACAACGCTTGATAATACTAAATTTGTACACTCTAGATGGATTACGAGGACACACATATCTTATAAAAGAACGAGTGTACTCAACCAATTAGAGAGATTGTTTGCATCTAAAAACAACACATACAATGGATCAATAAGCAAGTCAACGAGATATCACAAACAACCAAGATCCAAGCTTGTTTATACTAAATTTGAACACCATCTGGATTGAGAAGAACACGTGTATCTTTGAAAAGAAGAAGTAGAGTACACAATTGATAAGGGACATTACTTACATCTGTTATGTTGGGACAAACACTAAACCAGAACTTATAGTTCACTCCTTCCGGCCTTGGTAGAAATTTGATTTATAGTCATGGTAGACACTGATGTAGATATTTGTTTTTGGTCCTCCTATTACATAGTAAGTTGTGTAAAAGGCTGGACTATGGAGCATGTAACAATTACTTTAGTGATTAACAAAACAATTAGTTACCAAAACAAAAGTGACTAGCTTAAGTCCTTGCCTAAACAAAAATCTTAAAAACTAACAGAACACTACACGCTGTAGGTTAAAATTAATGGAGCTAAAATTTAAGTTTTCATCCATGTGAACTAATGATCTTTTCTATGTTTTCACAAAGACAAACTATTCAACCCCATCTCCAACCAAAAAGAACTTAATCAAACTACAGAGGATCAAAGCAACATCAGTAAAACATACTAAGTAGAATTAAATAGAACCACAAAAAATAATGTAAGAAAAAAGAACAATGAAAAACAACTACAAATTTTCAAGTAGCTTAAGATTCCAACACTACACCATGAGAAGTAACTTTAGATATAAAAATGCAGTGCTAGTTGTAGGAAGAAAAACAATTAAATGATGCTTGAAAGTCAAACTAAAGGTAACTATAATGAAGCATATTATATGAAACACATACTTCTAATGTTCTTGGGATTAACTTAACTTTAATCCGAAAGTGAAAGCTAGTTTCAAGTCAAAGCAGCACAAAAAGATTTCAAAAGCTTGAAAAGCAGAAAGTACGACTATAACTAGAATGCTAGTGAAAAAAAAAAAGAATTATTGAAAGAGCACGTCAGGATCCTTAATCTACTGTTGTATTTGAGATGCTTTAACAAAGCTGGTCCACAAGTTAGTTTTTCTCGTCAAATATTCAAAGTGTTATATTAGACTTACAAAATTGTATAAAATGGTTATACAATAAAAAATCAATTTTAATTCATACCATCAAAACTGAAAACTAAAATAAAAGGCTCTAATGGTAAAAATATTCAACCAATTCATCATTTGATAAGAAAAAAATTGCAATGACAGCCACACCAAAAATTTCTTGTAACTTAAAGCAACTTATGCAACCCTAAAAGATAAATTCCTTAAATAAACTCGAAAATATCTCCTCTTTTACCCTTAACACCCAGTTTTACATACAACAATATCATTTGTATTCCTAACACGATAACAATCCATACCTATTTTCCATCAATCTTGGATGGAGCCAGATTCCCTATTTTTTGGCTTTGGGTATGACGGAATAAAGCAAAATGACTTTTTACACTGTTTCTTTCAATTGTGAAATAGCAGTTAGTCAATGCAACTTTCGACGCTCACTCTGGGTCATCTGGAAACAGTCGCGCTATGCGTACATTCGACCCCTCTTTTACCCAGCAATGGGCGGTAGCCTTTGAGGCAGGGAGTAATGTTGTTGTTGATAACAATCCATACTTATAAGAGTCCAATGACATAATATTCAATAATCGCAAAGGAAAAACAGTTTTTGTTAAAAATTTTACTAGAAAAGAAGAAGGAGGAGATGAATCGCGAGGAAAGAAACTTACTTTGTATTTTGACACCAATGGTAGAGGAGAAGTTTTGCTTCCAGTAATGTCTTCAAGCTTCCATATGTATATGGATTTAGGAGATTTTAAGCGTATTGAGAAAATGAGATGAAGAGTCTTCACTGATGTTGGTGTATTGTTAGAGAAATCTAGAGAGAGAGAGAAAAAAAATCTAAAACCTAAGGCCATGCATTTGGGGATTTTAATTTATTCTATAGAGAGAGAAAATGTTTTTAGAGTCTTTCAGCGTTTTTAACTTTTTGGTCCCGCTATTGCTATATTTACTCCCGCTCAAAATTTTCATTTTAGGACCAGTTTTTTTTAAAAAAAAAATAACATAACCAATTAGAGAATAGTAAATAATATCATTTTAAAAGTATGTTTTAGAGACTATATTTATAACTTGTCATTAAATTTTGGTCCTTAAAAAGTCTTTTTCGTGTAATTTCATTATTTAACATAAGTCTTGTTTTACGATTAAAAAAAATACATTTTCATATTTGTACTGGATCTTGCTTATTAATTTGTACAGAAAGTAATAGGATGGCAAATGGTTGAAGTCTTCAGAATGACGAAACCTAGGACGACGTGTGAGGTTCGGATCATCTCTTTTCCTATAAATTTTCTGAAGAAAAAAAAACTTAACTAGTCGTGTTACAAATTACACTTTATTTGGATGGTTGTATGTATTGTTTCTTAATGTATTGTATTTTGTTGTATTCAATTTTACTGTATTGTTTTAACCAATATAATGTTTGGTTAGATTGTATTGTTCTTTCTCGTTGTAAAATGCCACATGTTTATAATTTGAATGATAAACCTATAAGAAAATATAGGATATGTTATAGAGTTAATATGAAAAGGTAGGGTAAATGATAAACTAAAATTATTAAATAATAAATAAGGTCAAAATGAAAAGAAAATATTAAGATAACGATGCAATCGCACCAAATCAGTCGTTATACAAAATGGGTTAACCATTAATTTAATGATACAATACAAAACAAACATTGCATTTAAACTAATAAAAATTACAAACGGATAATAATCATGTTAATGTTGTTGTATAGTTTTATTTGTTGTACTGTGTTACAGGATGAGTGCAGGCCTGAAGGAAGTGAGACATTACCCAGAGGTATTGTGGCAAAGACCTCTAATTTAGAGATGCATTCACTCTGGGGTTCCCCCAATAAAAAGGTATAATATACATTTGCTTGTCTTGTAAACAATCTTTTAGTTTATTTTACCTTGTTTTTTCCTTGTAGAAATCAAAATCAGCGACGAGCTTACTAGCTATGGCAGTTGGAATTAAGCAGAAAAAGAATGTAAATGAAATTGTAAACAAGGTTAGAGGCGATGATCATTTATCCGCATTTTTCATCCTAGCCTCTTGACTAAAAAACAACCTTGCACTATCTCTTTTGCAGTTTTCAGATACTGATTTTGTCACTATGCTTTTTCATTATGATGGCGTCGTGGATGAATGGAACGATCTACAATGGAGTAGCACTGCTATTCATATTTCTGCTATTAATCAAACTAAATGGTATGTGCTTTTACATCTGGACTAAGATTGGTATAGTGTTGGATACAAAAATTAGACATCGTGGGTTATGACTTGAGAGTGTGTGTTGTCAAGTCGAATTCATATGCATATATGTATAGCTTTCACTCTAAAGCACTAGGCCGACATTAGCTGACTCTTTTTCTCTTGTTATTTTAGGTGGTTTGCTAAGAGGTTCTTACACCCAGATATTATTGCAGAGTATGCTTATATATTTTTGTGGGATGAAGATCTTGGAGTAGAAAATTTCAATGCTGGACGGTAATTATAGATGCAATGCAATATATTTTATTAGTAAGAGCATTGAAAAAAATAATCTTTAGTGCAGATATTTATCCATAATAAAAGAAGAAGGTCTTGAGATATCACAGCCAGCAATCGATGCAGATAAATCAGAAATTCACCACAAACTTACAGCACGACAAGAGTGGTCAAGGGTGCACAGGTATAATCATGATAAGTATTTAGTAGTAAGTTGATCTTCTTGAAAAGTTTTAATGTTATAGTTGAAACAGGAGGACAATAAACATAAAGGGAGCTGGAAGGAGGTGCTATGGAGACAGTACTGAACCTCCATGCACTGGGTAATATTATTGGGCACAAAGAATTATGTTTCGCTTTCACATCTTTTCTATCCATCTTTGAATTCTTAATTTAAATGTAGATGGGTGGAAATGATGGCTCCTGTTTTCTCAAGAGCATCGTGGCGCTGTGCCTGGTATATAATTCAGGTATGGTTTCAAATCTTAACACACTAGTAGTACCCAAATTTGTTATTGAATTTGGTGAGTTTGATATTCCAGAATGACTTCGTGCATGCATGGGGGGTGGACTTTCAGCTTGGATACTGTGCACAGGTTTCATTTCCTGCACCACCAATTACATTTTTCAGAAACTATCATCAGTAAAAAATTGTCTACTCATCTGTAACTATTTTTGATAGGGGAATCGAACCACTAATGTTGGGGTTGTTGACTCAGAATATTTGATTCACTATGGTCTTCCTACACTAGGTGGTGCAGAAAATAAGGTATGTCCAGCAAAACCAAGAGTAGACAATTGAAAAAGGAATAAGTTTCCAGCTTTATCTTTTCAGCAAATCCTTTTGTCTTTAATTTCTATGTAGAAGAGTAATTTAGCATAACGAACTACTCCTAAACAGGCAAGCTCACCAAACAAAATGGCATGTACCAAAAGTAACTAGCTTTCAAAAATCAATTGCTTGAATAGAATGATTCAATTGAAATATCATTGCAGGGACTACCAGAATCTCAACCATCTGATGCAAGAAATGCTGTAAGTTCTATTTTCTTTTTCAAAAAGAGCCTTAGTAGCTTGCTCTTGCAGTAGCCATGTCTTTCTTAAATGCCTGCTGTTAGGGGCTACATATCAGTCGGTTTGGTTTGATTTTGAAGTTTATCGGTTCGACTTATCGGTTATCAATTTGTAGATATGCTAAACTCTTATAGAACCACTAGAATATTGGTTTATCAGTTATTGATCATTATCAGTTCAGTTATCGATTTAACTGTTAAGATTTGACATAAATTTTTTTAATTAAAATTTACTTAGAAATAAGGTGACAAAACCAAATGAACCATACTCATAAGTTGATAGATTGCATTTTGCTCAAAAAGAATACTGCCACATTATAGAATAACTGAGAGTTTGAGATAATAAAAAATAAAATATGAAATTGTCAAGGATTTTATATACCTAATGGTATAAATATATTTATTTAATTTACTATCGAATTATTGGTTAACCCTATACGAAAAATTCTAAAACCGTTAAGAGCCAATAACTCAATAATAATAAAAAATTTAAACCGTTATTGAAACTGCTAAATCAATAACCCATTATCGATAAACATATAACATTTTTTCGGTTCGGATAATTGATTTCGGTTCGATTTTGAACAACCCTACTTGCTATAGTGTATTTAGACCATTGACACAATGCAATAAGACAATCTTCTAATGTTAAATTGCTTCTGAAGCTACTAAAGGCATGACTAATTACTACTTATTTTGCAGGTGCGGAAACAATCTCTTGTTGAATTGGAAAGATTCAAGAATAGATGGAAAAAAGCTGCCAGAGAAGACCAATGTTGGGTTGATCCCTTTCACCAGCCTGTGAAACAAAAAAGATGACTGAATGGGCTGCATCTGAGACACAAATTACAGTTATTCTTCTGACTTCAAGCTGAATTTGGAAAGATAAGATAAATATATAGACTTCAAGTGCTCATGATAAAAGAGGACACTACCAATTTTCATAAGCTCCAATTATGTCTAAAAACAAATAGAATAGTTTAGACAATCAGAGCATTTTCACCCTGTAGTTCATTTTGTCTGAAAAAATTGTTGAAAATACAAAGCTGTCGAGCAACTTAAAAGTGAAATTTAACCATTTTCTGTTGTTATCTCATGCAGCATTACAATATTAGCTATACATCATGTTGTACAATTAACACACACATAGATGTGTATAGATATTGACAGATGGACTAACCATTTCATGCATAGATTAGTTCTTATGACAATTACGAAGTGCTCCTTCTTTTTCTAACAATTCCAGCAATGAGTTGACGTAATTCTTCACCACTATCTTCCTGAATGTGATGTCCTGACTGCAGAATTCAGAAAATAAATACACTTTTTCTCTATAAACCAAGAAAACATTGCAACACAAGAAAGACGTAAAGACTATTTAGCTTGTTAATACGAATCAACTTCATATAAGCAATGCTCTTTCAAATGACCAGAAGTCCCTGTAGACATCAAAATTTTGTAGGACGTTACAAGATGAGTCCTATTTCAATCTGGGTTTCTGGGAGGCTAGACAACCCTAAACCCTAATTCATGCCTATATTAAGGTATTATATTCCTTTGAAAAGGCATCTCAATATCCCCTAAATTCAGGGATATTCATACAGAGATCAAAATAGGGCTCAAGGAGATCAAAATCATCCTACGTTCGACAAATACGCCACTGACAACCTTTGAATCATGGAGAAATCTTATGAGAGAAGAATCAAGGGAGGAACAGATTTGTACCCACATCGTTTATGAATAAAATTATGTTTTTCATATTTTATTTGTGATTGAAATTTATTTTTTATCATTTTAAAATTTGTTGTAAACAATGAACGTTTTAATTTGCTGAGGGTTCAGAAGGAATATTCAAGAATATGATATTCATCCTGAAGGCAATGCTCTGCATTTCTAACACTATCCCAAGAAAAATAGCAACGAAATAGTGTCATTACCATTGGAAGTTCAATTAGTCGATGTTTTGATTCCTTGCAGAAATCTTCTACACCGTCAAAGCTTAACCAGCGGTCCGTTTGTCCCTAGCAAACTGTTGTCTGGACTGACCAATTATTGTCCATAAGTATTGCTCTTGTGTCCCTCAACATAGCCCTGTAAATTAGGAAGCATAAAAGGAAGTTTTAGATCAATATATCCTTAAATGAAGATTGAATAAAGTAACTGAACTTCAGCATCTTCTGTTATCCTTCTTTGACAAGATCTAATAGGAAGAAGAAATTTGAGTGTTTTTACATAATCAACTTACGAAGTTTTTGTTGGCAATATAACTTTCAAAAGCACATTCCCATTACCATTTGGATGGAGCAATTTGGATTCTAAAGTAGATTTGTAGGTTTATAAATCAAAATATTTTATGAATTTTAGATGACATCTTCTTAAAGTTTTCATTTGAAATGAACAGAAACAAGGGTTGAAATGATTGTGATAAAGTTGTGTTCCGAACTCTGCATGACGAAAGCCTATTTAGTCTTGATTGTGATCCCCCAATCAATGAAAGAAGGAATATGTTCTTTTATCAATACTTCTTGGTCTGTGTTTACATTTCGTTGAGGTTAATGCTATTTTATGTTGTATGATCCTACTTTGTTAATTGAAATTTGTAATATTCCAGAAATATGGGAAGTTAGATATGATAGTGTTGAATGCTGATGTCAGTCCTTCAGTTGTTGCAATATTAGAAACTAAAGTATGAGTACTTGACAAGCTGTAGGATATCAATGTTAACGCCTCTATACTATTACTACAAGTAAGTTGATGAGAATAAATTAAGAAATGTATGTCTTGATCTTCCTTTCCATTAATGTAAATGTAAGTTTTTAACCAATCAAAATGTATCATTGACACTAAAAAATAGTTTATATTAACATTGACCCGATTATCCCTGGATACTCACCAGCAGGATGATAAATGTTCTTCTGCTAGACAAAAGGGAGACCATCACACCAATTGTTACTATTTGTAATTGTTACACAATTATTCTAGACTTGCCACAAAAGATAGTTTTAATTTTCTTACTTTTAGATTCATTTTGTGTACCAACTCATCTAACCATCACCTGTGCTCAAAGCTTCTTTAACTAACTCTATTTAAATAATTTCAGCTAGAAAACCATCATAAAATCAGGTCCTAGAATTCCTTCTTTATGTTATCCAGTGTGAGCTCCATGGTGCTCCTAGAAGAAAAAGATCCCCACCCTCTTAGACTACATGCCTTTGACATTAGAATAGGGAGGGAAGCAGAAGAAAAGCAAAGGATACCTACATCTGCCCTTCGAGGCAGATCAGAGAGAAAAACCAAGGACAAACAAAATTTTAGCTGGCTAGCACTTAGAAGAGACACCTTGGACGTATTATTTTTTTGGTAACCATTTAAAATTATACTTGAGTAGATTGACCTGAAAAATAACTAATTAGAAAATTAGGACATGGATAAGAGTGCACCTTAAGTTGTTTTTTCATTGTCTTGCTTATCGCATTTAATGCAAACCCTGCAGAACCAAATGTGAGATAAGGTCTTCTGTAAACCACTGCCACATCTTCTTTTATTTAGTAAGGACCACAACTCAGCAATCTTTTATCACTGGCTCTAAGAGGATCCTGATTGCAAGAGATTTAAAACCAAGGATGAGTCCAGAGAAACATGCATGTCAGCAGGCAGAATAAATATGAAAATTTTGCATCGTCTCTACCTGACAAAAAGTTTCCCCCAACAAGAAGTTGCTTAGAACAGATAAGCTTGATGGCAGATTGGCATGTTTCATAGTTAGCTTCAATCAACCAAGAAAAGAATGGATTAGTGAATCCGAACATATGTTCACTCAACTAATTTGAAGGAGAAAAAGAAGTTTACGAAACAAGACCAACTTCAACTTTAGATAGTTCTATCCTTCTTATGTCTAAAACGAGTGTGAGATAATATTGCTCAAGGACCTAGAAACCAAAATTAGGAAAGGCCTCCAGCCAAGGGAACAAGAAACCATGATATGTTTGTTTGCTGGCAATTTCATAATCTGCTGAATGATAAAGTTATACACAGAATATGACAAAAAATGTTCTGCAAATAAATGCATGTACTAATTGCAAGTAAGTGATGACTAATCCTTACTGGTGGATTTAGAAGTATAAGACCATTCAACTTTTCCTGGTGATTGCTATAGTATATTTGATCGCAATTGGTGAGAAGTATCCCTGTAAAAGTGGCAAATGCAGAGGCTTTCTTCAAATCAGATTACATAAGAAAAGTAAAACAGTGTCAGTTAGATGCTAACAATCAAAAAGATAAGTGCAAATGGACGAATAAGTAGGCATGCTGGCAGACGAAACAGGGTGCTGCCTCCTGCTTAATTGGTGGGGTGGAGGGCTCAGATTTGTTTTGAATATGTTTTCCAAGTTTAAACAACATGGTGACCCTATAGAAGAATTTTTTCCGT
This sequence comes from Solanum medicagineum, assembly GCA_026153255.1. Classification (NCBI taxonomy): domain Eukaryota; kingdom Viridiplantae; phylum Streptophyta; class Magnoliopsida; order Solanales; family Solanaceae; genus Solanum; species Solanum medicagineum. Next base: position 10,485,564 of record JAPFFP010000113.1, on the reverse strand, counting down.
ACATATAAACATACTTGCACTATAAGAGTAAACTTTTTGTCAGTAAGAGCATTGATCACAGATTCCATGGATGCCACATATTCTGTTAGACATGAAAAATTGAATGTTAACAAAGAGTGAGAGAAGTTCATTTTTTTGACAAACATTCCAACATTGTAATAATCTGATCAGTATTATTATATTATAGCGTTATGTTTCTTGGTCTGTCAAAATCTTTTTGGACCCATGTTGAGTCCTTCAAAAATATATAAATCTGGGAGGATCCGACACACACCCAAAGATATTTTGAAGAGTCCAAGCAACATAGTTACTGCGTGGATAGAAAGTATGACTTACCATCCAACGTATAGTCAAATCCATATTTTGGTTGGGGCTTATCTGAGAATCCAAATCCTATAAGGAGAAGGTAAAACTATTCATAGCCTAACAAGATCATGGATGCATGTGATTCACACTATCTTCTAAGAATAGTAGAAAAACTAGAATCAAAGACAACATGGAGACACTATTAAAAATGTGAAGTATCTGAAGTAGTAGAAACACATTCAAAGACAAGTGGTTAGAGATGCGATGAAAAATGTTCAAATGGAATCGACAAGTTTTCGTATTCGGCCAAGGACCATTTTACAACTAAGACTTCATTATTTGGGTTGTATAGGTCACTGCTAACCGTGTATAATATTTTTCTCAAAGCTACAATGTAGAGAAGTCTTAACCCATCACTTTTGTAAACATTTTCATCATCAACATTGTTCTATGTTATCACACAGTAAGAGATAAGACATGGTCCCTCTCTAATATGTTATTCCCTCTTACCTAATTGAGGTGATGTGCTTTACCTTTTAGTTCGTCCTAAAAGAATGACACCTTTTCGTATCTAAAAATATATTAACTTAAAATTCTCATTATACCTGCCACACAAATACTTACGGCTTGTTTCAAACCACAAGTTCCAATAATTTTTCTTTCTTAAATTACATGCTCGTCGGATAAAATGGGATGGAGGGCGTATATTCTTTTAGATACGAAATTCACACTGAAGACGAGACTAGAATTCGAGAGATTTCTTGAAAAAAAATTAGACACTTTATCTAACTGCAGAGGTATGAATGCATACTTATGGTAGCATTGAGAATGGAACATAATTAGGAAGATTATGCAAGAAAATAAGTAGTAAACTACTCACCTAGTCAATCAAGTGCTATAGCATAATAGTTGTTCTCAAGAATGGAAAGAACTTTGCGATAAGAGTATGCCTGTAAAAAGTTACAGTTGAAGCATGGCTACAAGTGTTACGTTGCAAAAGATAGACCCACAAATTAATAATTTGAATGGTTATACAAAATATGGCAACCTGTGATGGTAAGCCGTGGATTAATAGAATGGGAGAATTGTTAGACTTTCCACTTTCTACACAAAACCATCTATTGCACAAAATCATATTCAATGGGTAACCCTGCAAACAACCCATCCTCAATTATTACATAGAAGATTGCTAACTTCCATAAAACAAACAAATAAATCAGCCAGATTCACCTGAAAAGATCAGATGCTACCTGCGAACTCTGACCCATTGTAAGTCCAAAAATGGGATCCTTTGCTTTCTCCCCAGAACAAGAGACAGGATGAGCTTTCACCTGAATTAATGTAACTAAATTTTAGAGGGTCATTGCTATTAGGAAAAAATTAAATGCAGTGTGATGGAAAAACGCACAAATTTTTCTTTCTTGAATCTTTCGTCAGAAGGAGTTGGCCCGTCCAAATACTTAAGCAAAAGAAATCAATTTGATGTCATCGCATTGTTGATCCATGATTAAATTTAAGAAATTCCAATGAACCTCCGCTAAAATAAAAGCCATCCCCAACTGAAACAGGAGCATCTAGGAAATAACCCTAAATAGAAAGAAAGATACATAATTTACTAAAATATAAAAGAAAGACCTCGTTATTATCGTTGCTGGATTGGCAGAGTACTTTGGGATCCCAGCAGAGGGAAAGTGAAGTGAAGAAAAGGAACAAGATTGAAGAGTATCCATGGAATTTTCTCATGTCACCCTTCTCGTCTCTGGTTCTCATCATACACTATTTTGGTACACAAAAATTAGCCAATGCTTCTTTCTCCAAAATGTACTTGTACTTTCTAGTTTATGTAATGTTTACATTTTGGGGTTCAAAGATAGGTATGATCTTTTTTCGATTATTATAAACCAAATAAAATATAGTCCCAAGGATTACATGCACACTTATGCGATTCAAAAAGTAAATGATAGTTTCCTAGATTTCAGTTAAGACTAATATCTTTTCGACTCTTGAAAGAAATAAAGGCAAACATTACAGATTAGTACTTTGAAGTTAGGTAACTTTGATTCGCTCAAGCTACAACTCCTTTTTGAAGGTTGAAGCGGTCTTTGTCAACATATGTAACCTAACCAAAGGTTAGGTTTGAATCCCACAAGGAATATAGTAAACTCGAAGTAATTGCAAGCAAGTCGAATGAACAGCAACCATAGAATTTTCTCATATCACCCTTTTGTTTACAAATTTAAAATACTTGTTGTATTGAAGAGAGATAGGGCATCTCTAGTTCTCATCATTCACTATTTTGGTACACAAAAATTAGCCAACGCTTCTTTCTCCAAAATGTACTTGTCATTTTCTAGTTTATGTAATGTTTACATTTCGGGGTTCAAAGATAGACATGATCTTTTTCTGATTATTATAAACCAAATAAAATATAGTCCTAAGGAGTACATGCACACTTATGCGATTCAAAAAGTAAATGATAGTTTTCTAGATTTCAGTTAAGACGAATAGCTTTTTGACTCTTGAAAGAAATAAAGGCAGACATTACAGATTAGTACTTTGAAGTTAGGTAACTTTGATTCAATTAAGCTACACCTTCTTTTTGAAGGTTAAAGCGGTCGTTTTCAACACATATAACCTATCCAAGATTAGGGTTGAATCCCACAGGGAATATATTAGACTCGAAGTAATTGCAAGCAAGTCGAGTAAAGAGCAGCCATAGAATTTTCTCATGTCACCTTTCTGTTTACAAATTTAAAATACTTGTTGTATTGAAAAGATTCGCCAACGCTTCTTTCTCCAAAATGTACTTGTCATTTTCTAGTTTATGTAATGTTTACATTTTGGGGTTCAAAGATAGACATGATCTTTTTTTGATTATTATAAACCAAATAAAATATAGTCCTAAGGATTACATGCACACTTATGCGATTCAAAAAGTAAATGATAGTTTCCTAGATTTCAGTTAAGACTAATACCTTTTTGACTCTTGAAAGAAATAAAGGCAGACATTACAAATTAGTACTTTGAAGTTAGGTAACTTTGATTCAATTAAGCTACACCTCCTTTTTGAAGGTTAAAGCGGTCATTGTCAACATATATAACCTATCCAAGGTTAGGGTTGAATCCCACAGGGAATATAGTAGAATCGAAGTAATTGCAAGCAAGTCGAGTGAATTAACCTACTTATCTTCCAAAAAGGAGAGGGGTTTGTAGTTTGCAGAACGTAAACTTAAACCCGAACAAGTAGTGTGAAACTAATGAGAGAACTAACTAGGGTATTGTGTTCCCCATGATCCCTAATTTGGTATTACCAGATAATCTTAATCTTTTCTAGTGTGTAGCATGCAGAATAGTGAGTTATGTTTATCAAACCCTTTGATCCAGGCGAGAGGTAAATTTCACTATGTGATTTGATCCATCCCCGCAGTGTGACATTACTAATCTTACCTATTGTTCCAGTACAACCTCCCCTTGATCCAGTTCGATTGATTAGACGAGAAGAAATCAATTAGATCTTGTTAATTAATCTCTTTTTCCATTCATTACTACCTTAATCAGTCAGTAACAACTAGACGAGTTCTAACATTGGCAACCGTTAAAAAGCAATCAAAATGAAGAGAATTAATTAATACATGTATGCACACTTTCCAAGAATTATGGATTATCCGATTTTACCTTGTTAGTTCTTCATGGTTCCCACAATCCCAGTTGTGGATTTAACTATGCATAATCATTGTAGATGCAAGAATCATGGTATAAAACAATATAAATTAAGCACTTATAATGATAAAGTTAGGAACAAGAAATCTTAAATTCTTCACTAAAAATCACAAAGTCTTGATTAGAAATCACAAAGTTGTTTCTAAGTGTTTCGTGTGTCAATCTAACCTTCCCTCTTCATTCTCTTCGTCCTCCTCTTAAAATAAACTAAAAAACCTATTTATAATATCTAAAATACAAGTCCAAAATAAAACAGAAAACAGAATTATATAGGCATTACGAGTAGGGTTACGGGCCATACAAAGTTCTACGGTCCGTACCTGGGCTTCGTAATCTTCATTTTTCAAAACTGGCCATCATTTCTACGATACCTTTCCACGGGCCATATTCAGACTTATGACCCGTATAGGATTTCGCCTGACAGCTTTCTAGAAACTCCTCCAATTCTGGTCCTCGAGGCACGAACTATAATCCATGACTTATACAAAATTTTACGGCTCATCTGACAGTTAATGGATGCAACTTCAAAAAATAGGCCCTTCACTAGATCTCAACCATGAGACCACTGCACGGCTTGCGGAAACTTCCACGGCTCGTAGAGTGCTTCGTACTTCATAAAATATTCAGCATCTGCAACATTTAGCCCAAAATCTTGCCAAATTCTGTAATCCTTAAAAACAAACTTAAAAACACATCAAACCCACTAACATCGCTTTGAGAACAAACAAAATTTCAAGTTTTAAGCATCAAAAGTACTGTATTTTTACAGCACATCAGAGGTGTTACATTATCTCCCCCTTAGGATCATTCATCCTCAAATGAGACAAGATTATGCTTAAATAGAGTAGAAACAAAGTCATCATGATAGCATATATGAAAAAATGCAACTTAATCATCATTTTCACAAAAACATCAAACTCATGCATCAAACATCATTTAAAAATAGTACTATGATCATGCATGTATGAAATCTAACATGAGATATGCATTCGCGAGGATTTTGAAGGAATGGATCATATTAGGTACCTTAGGCTTGAATAGAAGGAAAGTGGTAAGGGTATCGTTTCACCATGTCTGCTTCAGCCTCCCAAGTAGCACTTTCAACTTGTGAATTTCTCTACAATACTTTAATAGATGTAACCTCTTTATTTCTCAACTTCTTCACTTGTTAGTCCAAAATCTCAATCGGTACCTCTTCATAGGTCAGATCTTCCTTGATAGACACATCCTTCAATGGAATAATAGAAGTTGGGTCACCCAAGCATTTCCTTAGCATGGAAGCATGAAACACCGGATTAACCATAGCTAATTTCCTAGGAAAATTCAATTCATAAGCTACCTTCCCAATTCTTTTTACAATTTCATAAGGTCCCATATACCTAGGATTCAATTTGCCTTCTTATCTGTTAGACCTCGAAAGTCCTTAATTGGTTCAAATTAGTAAAGTTTGGGACAAATGTAAATTTATTCTAAAGTGTAGTCTTTAAGATT
>JAPFFP010000113.1:10464843-10479947 GCA_026153255.1 Solanum medicagineum | reverse complement strand
GCTATTTATCTATTTTAAGGCATGCTAGAGGTACAAACCCCTCATAATACGTATAGTAAGCACAGTTACAGGTTGGTTCTGCCGGGCCTCATCGGCAACGGGTGCCAGTCCGCCCTAACGGGACTTAGGGTGTGACACAATAAAACTCGTCATCACAATTTACGAGGATATACACCTCATCTATCAGGGGCCAAGGTAGTCCAACAACTATACTAAACCCTTTGATAGTACTAACAATTTTCTCCTCATAATCAGTAACATTGACCTTATCAATGTATGTTTTGAAAAAATAAGAAGTCGGTGATGTATGGATATTGTGAATTAGTATGTTGCTTCAACTTCTTCTGCAAATTGTAAAAAATGACACCCAAATGCTACATACGTGCATCAACAACCTCTTAATTAGAAGATAAGTGGGCATAATAGTTATATAGTTATACCTCATCATTTTAACACTTGTTGGGATGGGACATTAGGTAGAAACAGTCTTCCTTATTCAAAAATGCAAGACAAAATCTGGTTAAGAATCTAAGGCCTGAGCATTCAACTGTATAATGGTCATCCTTGTCTTTTATGTAATTAAATAAATAAATATTAATATATGTAATTATTTAATAAAATTATTTGTTCAAATTCAAGGCCTGATCATTTAACTACACGTTTGTTTTATCAAATACAAAAAAAAAATTAAAAAACTTAAAATAAAATAGGTCATTAGTTCAATTCATTTGTTGCGACAGATGAACCTTTTGTTGCAACATATGAACATTTTATTGCAGCATATGAACATTCCATTGCAACACATGAGTTACATGGCAACAGATGACCCATCTATTGCTATACCACATGAGTGACCTGTTGTAACAGATGATCATTTTATTAATGTAACATCGGTGACTTGTTAGAATAGACAGCCATTCTGTTGAAATTTCTATCAACATATGAGAGTTATATGTTGAATAGAGAATAGAACTGACTATATTTCTACCCAGATATGAGTCATCTGTTGAGACAGATGATCCTGCTATTTTTTTCAACAAATTCTTAACATCTCCTAAAAATTAGGTTTTCTTTAAATTGCGTTTCATTCTTTTATAAACAAAAAAAAAGTTATTGCTCCACAAAACCCTAATTTTTAACTTGATTATTAACAATGTTCTTGTTTACAAATTCAAATTTTTTTAAAAAAACAAAACATATAGGAATCATTAAGAAGGGTGATGGTCGCGATAACGTGAACTTTTTCTTTAGACTGACAACTAGTGGCGGCAACGACAAGCAATGAAATTGGTTGTTATAGAGGCATCCCTGTACTTACCTTGGTTGAGGAAGAGTGATGAATAACGATGACATTGAGTTGTTTCCCTTTAGAGTGACTGTCACGACCCAAGCCTAGAACCTAGATGTGACACGGTGAATGGGGAACCCAAAGGACCCTAAACAAGTCTCTTAGCATATCATTTGTACATCCTTGGTCGCGGAAAAAAATAAACATTACTTGATATAATAAAAAGGGAAGCAGGACTAAGGGGAAGTTTTGATATTCATAAAAACATGAAAGAGTCAAACTGATAGCATAAGTACATCATAAATCCAACAATACCACTAACATAGAATGGAGAAGGGGCCAAGACACTTTCCATGCTCACCCTCATAGTAACAAGTGTTCAACATAAAGAAGTCTCAAAATAGCAAAAGTAACCATAGATAGTGTCCTCGAACTTGAGGACTCACCAAAGCTTATCTCCGGAGTATCGAACTAGCCATGTGGAGGATGATTAAAAGGTGCTCCGTTCCCTACATAGTAATATCATGTTGAGTATGCATTAGTACATTTGAATGCACTAATCATGTGGGATGCAATGCAACAAGACATAAGCCAATATAGTCAAAATGCATAATCGTAGGCAATATGTAAGTATAATCTCAATATGACATGTTTATCAATGCTTGAAGTAAAACATGCTTGTAAATCATTCAACTTATATAGTACATAATACATGCGTGGGAAGAGACTTACTTACATAGACTGAGCGGGCTACCACTTGGAATTCGAGGCATGACACCCCTTCGACAAGGTGATCGAGGCATGACACCCCCTCGAGAAGGTGACCGAGGCATGACACCCCCTCGAGAAGGTGACCGAGGCATAACACCCCCTCGACAAGGTGATCGATGCATGACACACCCTCGATAAGGTGTGGCCTACTTACCAAGGCAAGCCAAACATGATAACATGAGAGTAGGTCATAATCATAAACGAACCCTTGCTTTAACATGAATGACTCACAAGAGGTAAAAATCTTGAAATAGGGCTTAACTTGTAACTTGTAAAGTCATAGATAATTTTCATGAATTCAATATATACTTGAAACCCTTAATCATCATATAGTCACTTGACTTGTAAATCATGAAATAGATCATCAATAACTTGAGAATTCTTGGCTTGGCATTTTATCAAACACATGGTGCGTTCATGATACTTGTTCAAAATCTTGCAATTCAAGAGTGAAGTAGGATGAGTAAGCTTAATGCAAATCAATCCACCAACATGTAGTAAAACCCTCATGTAGGGTAGCTTGAAATCCATCATCAAGACTCATAATAGATCATAGTTTCATAACTCAAAACATGCATAGTCTCAGTAGACAAAGATCAACTCATAGTGTAAGCTTAAAATAGATACTCATGAATAATCAACAATACTTTGATAAAACCCCAACATAATTCATGCTCATATTTTATAATAAGAGATAACAATAAGTAATACAACTCGAAAACATGCAAATTTTCATGAAAATAGGAAGGTTGGACTCCATGGGTAGAAGGACCCAATAGATGAAATCCACATACCTCAAACTTGGGTTTTCTTGAGATGAGCTTGAAGGAAACTTAGAGCTTGAAGTGAATGTTTGAGTCCCAAAGTTATACTTGAAATCCTTGAATTTGGAATGAGATATTTGGTTAAGTCTTTGAGAGGTTTTTGTGAGGGTTTTGAGTGACATATAGTTGAAAAATGGCTAAGTATGGGAGATTTTACGTTTAAATGGGCATAGGGCTATTACCCTAATGCGATTGGATGGAATAAGAAAATTGGGGAAAATATGACACTGGTACGCGTCCAGTCCACTACGCGGACTAAAAGTGAAGGAGCAACTAACACTAGTCCGCGCCCCTGGCGCGTCGCGGCCAGGGCGCGGACAGACACTATCCCCCGAAAAATTAGCGAAAATTATTTTTCGCTATGGGTCTTCTAAAATTTCGATTACCCATTTCCCACTCAATTTTGCCCCCTGATTAAAACTATGAAGTCAGATTTTTGATGTCACGCACAGATTTGAGATATGTGGAAGTTGTGATTATAGGTATTCCAAAGCACATTTTTTGGTGCGTTTCAATATCTCCCCCTTGGGAACATTTGTCCCTGAATGTCAAAGAATCATGCATAAGAGAAGTAATCATGAAGATTTCATCCAGACATGAATGCAACAAATGTACTTAAACGTCATTTCAAAAATCTCAACATTGTCAAAAATCACCAAAACTTGTTATCATGGACATGTATATATGTATGCAAAAATGTCATGAGGGCTGAAACTTAAGACTTGAAATCATAGAAAGGACTTAGTTTGCTATCTTAAGCTTGAATAAAATGAAAGAGGTATGGATATTGCTTCTTCATGTCTGCTCCGGCTTCTTATGTGGCACTTTCAACTTGTTGATCCCTCCAAAGAACCTAGATGGATGCTACATCCTTGTTCCTCAACCTTCCCACATGTCTATCCAATATCTCCACCGAGACCTCCTCATATGTTAAATTATCCTCCACAACACCCTCCAACCTCAAAGGGCTCTATAGCACTCGAGTCGCTCACACACTTCCTCCCCATCGACACATGAAAAATCAGATGAACCATGTTCATATCTATAGGCAACTCCATCTCATAGGCAACCTTACTAATTCTCCTCAACACCCTTTAAGGACCCACAAACTTTGGGCTCAACTTCCCTCTCTTGTCAAAACGGTTAATACCCTCCATGGGTGGGACTTTCAAGTAAACCCAATGATTAACATTAAGCACAAATAACCTACCTTGGTGCCCAAAGACACCATCTCCCCCTTGGGAGAAAACTCCTTCCTTACTATGCTTCACCAAATCTTTCAATCTTAGGAGGGTGGGATCAAGGTCATGCTTTAACTTGACCTTTTCCACCAAAGAAGATTTGGAACCATAAAAGATCACTACACCACTATTCTCAACTCCATCAACCTCATTCTCAACCTAGCCAATCGGTGTACTTCTCTAACCACCCCTTTGTTGTCCAAAAATTCACACTTTTCATACTTAGCAAACAACCTCTCATCCTTCAAAATTTCACCCTCAAATGATTCACAAGCTCTTCTTCACTCCGAAAGTAAATCAATATATCATAACTAAAAACCACTACAAACATATCAAGGTAGGGTTAAGACTCTATTCATGATATCCATAAACATAACCGGGGCATTAGTTAAGCAAAAGACATTACCACAAATTTAAAATATCAGAAAGGACATCAAGAACTCATTGACCACCGGAACCGACTCAATAGGAATGACTTTAGACTCAACATCCCTAATCTTTACAACATGGTAACTGCAACCCTTAGAGATCAATTTGGTCCTTAAGAAAAGAAATGATCCCACTCAAGTACGAACTCATTAAGGAATTGGAATCTAACTTACGGTCTCTACAATCCATGGAAGCATGATATGCATGGAACCAATCAACCCTAAGATTTCAAATCCCACCATGCCAAGTTAAACAAAATCACAAGATAAGACTTTATACAATAAGGACATGGAACAACCCCTATAGACGTTCCTAGCAACAATAGACTCATCAATGGGGGTAGACACCAAAAGGTTCACATAATAATTCGGGACATATGAAGCCTATTACCAACAAGAGGAACAATAAAAGAAATAGTGATACCCAGATCTATCAATGCATACACATTAAAATAAAAAACCTTTAACATACGGTAATAACATCGGGCACCTCATCCCCTCCTTGCCTCCCTTGAAGGGCATAAAATCGATTATGTCGTGAAGCCTTGTTGGCCACCTTAAGCCCTTTAATCAACATGACCACCTTGTTCTTGAGGTCGACCACCTTTTCCCCTTTTTCAAGCATAAGGACAATCAACTAGCTTGTGACCCACTTCATCACAACCATAACAAGCATTGGTTTTCCTCAAGCATGGACCATCATGCTTCCTCCCACACCTTTGACACTTGGGGTTAGTCCTCCCACCATAGCTATCTTGACACCTTGGGTTAGACAACCCATCAATAGTCAATCTCTTGTTTGGAGCATTTGAGGACTCTAGACCTTGGAAGCCACCATCAAATCGAGCATTCTTGGACTCCCCACTTCCCATCTTCCTAAGCTTCTCCCTTTCAAGTTGTTCGACATAAGTCATGAGCCGAGACAAGTCATATCACTTACAAGCATCGTGGTACGACACTCTTTATTTACCAAGTCGGACAACGCCGACATAAACTTGTTCATCCTTGATCTAGGTTCGTTGACCAATTAAGGAGCATACTTGGAGAGCTTGTTGAATGCTATCATTTTAGCCTCTCAACTCAATAGCGAAGAACCGGTTGAGGAAGGCGGCTTTGAACTCCTCCCAAGGAATAACATCATGATTTCCCCTCTCCACCTTCCATTGTACAAACCAAATTTGAGCCATACCTTTTAGTTGGTAGGCTGCTGGATTCGACTTCTCCTCCGAATTTACACCCATGATGGATAGCACCTTATACACCTCATCTATGAATTCTTGGCAGTCTTCCTCCGCCTTGGACCCATGAAACTCCAGAGGGTTCATCTTAGTGAAGTCCTTCACTCTTGAGGCCGGAGTATGAGCATGAGGGACTTGGGCCCCTTGATTCAATTGGTTGGTCATAGCATGGGCTAACATTGTGATGGTATGCCAGAACTTGACTTGAGTAGCCTCTTCTCCTTGAGGGGCTTGAGGAGCGGGATAAGTCAGTTGCCCCATGGATGCGCAGCCCCTCCTTGGTCTTCCTCTTTATAGCATCATGATCTAGAAGAGCAAAGAGCATTCATTAGGGCCGGGAGGGGGGAGGGGGGGAGAGAAAAGCCTTGTCTTACATCTAAAGCACGATATAGACCTTGAAGAAGTGAAACATTTCCTAAAATGCCTCATAGCCTCCCATTCATAATTATGGTGTGCTTCACAACCATGAATAGGACTCTAATCGACGTGGTGTGTTGGATTCCGAGGACCATTAACAACTAGTGCTCTGATACCAAGTTTTTCATGACCTAAGCCTAGGGCTTAGACGTGACACAGTAAATGGGCAACTCGAAAGGGCCCCAAACAAGCCTCTTAACATATCATTCACACATCCTTGGTCGCGAAAGCAAAATAAACATCACATGATATAATAAAAAGGGAAACGGGACTAAGGGAAAGTCTTGATATTCATAAAAACATAAAAGAGTCAAGCTCATAGCATAAGTACATCATAATATCCAACAACACCTCTAACATAGAATGGAGCAGGGGCCAAGACACTTTCCGGGTTCACTCTCATAGTAACAAGTGTTCAACATAAAGAAGTCTAAAAATAGCAAGAGTAACATAGATAGTGTCCTCGGACTTGAGGAATCACCAAAGCTTATCTCCGAAGTACCGAACTAGCCACGTGGAGGACGATCAAAAGGTGCTCCGGTCCCTACATGGTAATATCATATAGGCATAGAGTATGCGTTAGTATGTTTGAATGTACTAAATACGTGGGATACAATGCAACAAACATAAGCCAATATAGTCAATATGCATAATCATAGGCAATAAATAAGTATAATCTCAATATGGCATGTATGATCAATGCTTGAAGTAAAACATGCTTATAAATCATTCAACTTGTATAGTACATAATACATGCGTGGGAAGAGACCTTAACCGACATAGACCGAGCGGGCTATCACTTGAAATCCGAGGCATGACACCCCCTCGACAAGGTGATCGAGGCATGACACCCCCTCGACAAGGTGATCGAGGCATGACACCCCCTCAACAAGGTGACCGAGGCATGACACCCCCTCGACAAGGTGATCGATGCATGACACACCCTCGATAAGATGTGGCCTACTTACCAAGGCAAGCCAAACATGATAACATTAGAGTAGGTCATAATCATAAACGAACCCTTGCTTTAACATGAATGACTCACAAGAGGTAAAAATCTTGAAATAGGGCTTAACTTATAACTTGTAAAGTCATAGATAACTTTCATGAATTCAATATATACTTGAAAGCCCTTAATCATCATATAGTCACTTGACTTGTAAATCATGAAATAGATCATCAATAACTTGTGAATTCTTGGCTCGACATTTTATCAAACACATCGTAGGTTCATGATACTTGTTCAAAATCATGCAATTCAAGAGTGAAGTAAGATGAGTAAACATAATGCAAATCAACCCACTAACATGTAGTAAACCCTCATGTAGGGTAGCTTGAAATCTATCATCAAGACTCATAATAGATCATAGTTTCATAGCTCAAAACATGCATAGTCTTAATAGACAAAGATCAACTCATAGTGTAAGCTTAAAATAGATACTCAGGCATAATCAACAATACTTTGATAAAAACCCAACATAATTCATGCTCATATTTCATAATAAGAGATACCCATAAGTAATACAACTCGAAAACATGCAAATTTTCATGATAATAGGAAGGTTGGACTCCATGGTTGGAAGGACCTAATGGATGAAACCCACATATTTCAAACTTGGATTTTCTTGAGATGAGCTTGAAGGAAACTTAGAGCTTGATCCTTGAGTCCCAAAGTTAAGCTTGAAATCCTTGAATTTGGAATGAACTATTTGGTTAAGTGTTGGAGAGGTTCTTGTGAGGTTCTTGAGTGATATATAGTTGAAAAATGGCTAAGTATGGGAGATTTTACGTTTAAACGGGCATGGGGCTATTACCCCAATACGCTTGGACGGAATAAGAAAACTGGGGAAAATATTACACTGGTCCACGTCCAGTCCGCGACGCGGACTAAAAGCGAAGGAGCAACTAACACTAGTCCACGCCCCTGGCGCATTGCGGCCAGGGCGCGGACAGACACTGTTCCGCGAAAAATTAGCGAAAATTATTTTTCGCTTCAGGTCTTCTAAAATTCGGGTTATGCCCATTTCCCACTAAATTTTGCCCCCTGATTAAGAATATGAAGTCGAACTTTTGATATCATGCACGAATTTTGGTATATGTGAAAATTATGATTATGGACATTCCAAAGCACATTTTTTTGGGGCGTTTCAGTGACAACCGACAAAACCTATTATTGTAAAGGGCCATCGTTGATCTTTTCCAGGAGGAGCTAAAGTTTGATGTTAAGTTTGAAAAGATGGGAAGAAATGAAATGATTTTCTTTTCCTCTTTTCTTTCTTAAATAGATAGTTGAAGAATGGGTTGTGTTTATATGTTAAAAAGATTAATAAATTTTGATAATATTAATTTGATTTCAAATTAACTTAATTAAAGTTTTAACTAACTTTCCTCGTCAAAAGTCACTAAAAACAAAAAGGAAAAACTACACAAAAATAGACCTAATGTGAAATTATTTATTCTTAATGGATCCAATCCAAACAATTTACACTTAATAGATCCAATCCAAACTATTTACACTTAATGAATTCATGGTCCAAACTATTTACCTTCTTACCCCACTTTCCCCTTTTTATTTTGTCCATTATGTCATGATGACATCAACAAGATGTCAGCATAATGTCGGTATGAATACTATGAAATAATCATTTGTGATACTCCAACAATATATATACACCATACCGGTATCATATAAAATGAACTCAATCCTTTGTGATACTCTAGATGTATAATGATACACTATTGGTATCATATAGGTTTATATTTATTTATTAAATACATAGCAACAATTAAAATAATTATTAAAATCTAAATTAGTAGAAAATATATTCGTTATGATACTCCGTCGGTATATTTATACCATATCAATATGGTATAGGATTGAGGTTTAATTATCTATGACATTCCATCGGTATATTGATAACCTATTGATATCATATAGTCTTGAGCTCTTTTTTTAAGAAATAGAACGTTTAAGAGAAAATTATTAAAGTCACAAAATTATTTATTAAACTCTAAATTAGTAGAAAATATATTCTTGTGATACTCCGTAAGTATATTCATACCCTATCGATACCATACAATTTTGAACTCTTTTTTTAATAAATAAAATAATTAAGAGAAAATTTTTAAAGTTACAAACTTATTTATTATATTCTAAATTAGTAGAAAATATATTCTTTGTGATATTCTGTCGGTATATTGATACCATATCGGTATCATATATACTAAGTTTAATCATTTGTAATACCCTATCGGCGTAGAAATACCCTATTGGTATATTAAACAAGATAGATGGGTATTGATGTTAGCACGTGACATTTACAAGTAGAAGCATAAACGTAAAAGGTATATAAATATGAGGGAAAAAGCTCAAATATGCCATCAAACTTTAGCAAAAGCTTCATCTATGTCATTCGTTAAAAGTTTGGCTCAAATATACCATTGTTGTTAAGGAAAAGGATCATCCATGCCATTATTTTCTAACAATAGTTTTGCAAAATCACCTTTTACACATGACATGTTTTAATTCGGCCACAACTTCTTTTTGATTTTTTAAAAAATCCAAATGAAACTAAGAAAAAAATTCACAAAATTAAGATTTTTTTTTAAAATTTTATTTAGAATTTACTTAGAAAAAAATCTAAATAAGAAAAAAAATCCACAAAATTAAGACTTTATTTAAAATAAATTTTAAATAAAATTAAGAAAAAAATCCACAAAATGAAGGATGTTTTTTTTCTTAATTTTATTTAGAATTTTTTTTTAAATGATGTGACTGAATTAAAACATGTTATGTGTAAAAGCTGGTTTTGCATATGACATGTTTTAATTCGGCCACATCTTTTTTTTTAAATGTAAATAAAATTAAGAAAAAAATCACAAAATTAAGAATTTTTTTAAAATTTTATTTAGAAACAAATTCTAAATAAGAAAAAAATCCATAAAATAAAGAATTTATTTAGAAATAAATTCTAAATAAAATTAAGAAAAGAAATCCACAAAATTAAGATTTTATTTCTTAATTTTATTTAAAAATTATATTTTTTTTAAAGAATGACGTGACTGAATTAAAACATGCCATGTGTAGAAGATGAGTTTGCAAAATCATCATTAAAAGATAATAGTATGGATAAACCTTTTCTTTAACAACAATGATATATTTGAGTCAAAACTTTATTAAAATTTAATGACATCTTTGAGGTTTTTCGCTAAATATAAATAGTTTGGTCCAAATGTTTAATTTTCTCAGGACTGTTGCTATCCAGTGAGCTGCTACACCCGATAAAAAGGAAAATAGTCCTCGCAAAAATCTCCTAATCTGCTCTTGCTTGGTCGGCAATTGCAAAGGTCAGAGAAATGGCGCTGCCAATATATCGCTGCTACAGCTCCAGCAATTGCTTCTTTTACTCCTGCAAATTACCATACACTAGTCCAAAGTTCTCTGGTACTTTACTCATTTCTTTCTCTTGTTTTACGTATGCACAGTTTACTCTTTCCGAATGGTTTTAAAGTGTTGTAAACGATTGCAGTTTTCGACTCTTTCTTTGTGGGTTTATCTGCTGTTAATTAGTATTGTTCTTCTATTGATCAGCAAGATGGTTGGAGTTCAAAACCCGCAATTATTTCTGTGTAAGAAACTTTGCTTCAGTGACTGAAGAGAAGGGTCAACCAAAGAAAAAGTAATCTCCCTATCCTGCTTCCTAGTGTCATATCAATATATTCTTCTTGAATCTTCGACCCAAATGTGCATTCGCTTGAACTTCCTCAAGTGTAAAACTCTTAAATAAACATGAAAAAAGCATACGTGCAACTCAATTCGAAAACTGACACACCAATAAACATACTGGATGTCTGGAGGATAGAGTTAAAGAAAAATTCGTTGAGAAAAATAGGTTTAATTAATTTTTTTAAAGAATGGTAAAATTATAATTTAGCTTAGAATCGGGATTTAGTGGATGCATTTGTGTTTTGCTATTTCGTGTAGATGCTATTCCTTAATTGGCACGTGAGAGAAATTGTACTAAAGGCGTTGACTAGAATTCTGTTTTCACATGACGCGTGCCATAACTTGTCTTAAATAGAAGTTTCTTCAAGCAATCAATTGCACAATTTTCATATTCTTTGTAGTGCATTATTGTACTTTAGTCTCATTTGCCAAATTCTTTTTAATATTAGAGATGTGATTTGCTATGTTCATTGTACAAATGTTGTCTCATGAACAACATAGCATTATGTAAATGTCGCACATGAAAAATGAGATTTGTATAAAGGGATTATTTCACTTCATTAACTAGAGTTACTGCATCCTGTCTTTTAACCTTGAAAAATAAAAGAGTACCACCTTTTGCCCTTTCTATGTAAGGGGTATACTGCACATCGAGAAGATATTCATTGGTGGAGATTTCAATGGCCACATTGGAGAAACCGATATTACTTTGACGATGTGCATGTAGGCTTTGGCTTTGGGGATAGAAATGGAAGGGAAACTCGCTCAAATTTTGCTAAAGCTTTTGAGTAGGTGATAGCTAACTTGTGCTTCCCGAAGGAGGAGAATCACTTGGTTATCTTTTGTTGTACGGTGGCCAAAACTCAAATAGATTACTTACTCTTGAGAAGGCAATAGAGGCCTTTCTAAGGACTGCAAGGTTATCCTGAATGAGAATCTTACTGCGTAACATAAGCTTTAAGTAATGAATTTGGAGATTAAGGGAGGACGAAGAAGAATCTATATGACCAACCAAGAATTAAATGGGTTGGCTTAACCCCTGCCCTCTCTCTATATGTGAGAGAGAAGTTGATGGAATAGGGGCTTGGAAGAGTCGTGGGGATGTAGAAAGTCAGCTAATTGCATTAGGGAAGCAATAATAGAGGTTTTAGAGTGTTGATGGGCAATATTAATAATCACCAAGGGGAGTGGTGGTAGAATGGGGATGTGTTAGGAAAAGTGAAAGCAAAGAAGGCAGCCTATGTAAATTTGGTGGAATGCAAGGAGGAGGAGGAGGAGGAGGAGAAGCGGAAGAATAAGGAAATATATAAGGTGGCGAGGCTAAGCTAGTTGTTACAACAACAAAGACGATAGCCTTTGAACAGTTGTATATTGAGCTAAGAGACAAAGACAGAGATAAGAAATTGTTCAGGCTCGTGAAGGCAAGAGAGATGAAGGCTCGAGACCTGGATCAAGTAAAGTGCACCAAGGATGAGGAAGGCAAGGTGTTGGTGGAAGAGACTCTCATTAAGCAAAGACGACAAACCTACTTCCTTAAACTTTGGAACGAAGTAGACAAAAATATTGTTTTGGGTGAGTTGATGCACTGCGAGAGACATTGAGTTTTTGGGTACTGTAGGCGGATTAAGATTGAAGAGGTTAAGTGCATTATCATCCGAATGAGAAGGGAAAAATGATCAAACCTAATGAAATTTTGGTGTAGTTTTAGAAGATCATGGTAGAGCAGGTATGGAGTAGTTAACTGATTTGTCTAATATCATTTTTAAGACTGATATAGTGCAGAAGCATGGAGGTGGAGTATGATGGTTCCGTTGTACAAGAACAAAGGTGATATGCAAAATTGTAATAATTAACAAGGGTATTAAGTTGCTAAGCCATACTATGAAAGTATGAGAGAGATGGCGGAGTTGAGAGTGAGGAGGGGTGTGTCTATTATTTAGAATTTGTTAGGTTTTATGTTGGGATGATCAACTATGGAATCCATCCATCTTGTGAAGAGACTAGTGGAGAGATACCGAGAAAGGAAGAGGTACCTACATATGGTGTTCATTGATCTTGGAAAGGCCTACGATAATTTTTCGAGGGACGTCCTCTAGAAATGCCTAGAGGCTAGAGGGATACTGTTGGCTTACACTATGGAGGTAAAGAACATATATGATGGAGCTAAGACAGATGCGAGAATGATGGGAGGAGACTTGGACCACTTTCCAATGAAGATGGGATTGCACCAAGCTTCATCTCTTAGTCCATTTCTATTGGCCTTGGCAATGGATGAATTGACGCGGTCCATTCAGGATGAGGTGCTTTGATATATGTTATTTGCTAATGATATAATACTGATTGATGAGACGCTCAACAAAGTTAATGTAAGTTGGAGAGCCTGAGAGTTAATGCTAGGAAGGTTTAGAGACAGATTTTGGAGATTAAATGGTTCAAGTTAAGCAGGACAAAAATAGAGCATTTGGACTGCAAATTCGGTGATTCAATGCAAGAGGAAAGTGTGAAAGTGAGACTTGACACTCAGGTTATCCCTAAGAACGTGGGTCTATAATCTAGAAAAGTGCAAACATCAATGAGAATATCACACTGTATAAGGGCGTCATGGATGAAGTGGAGGCTTGCACATGGAGTCTTGTGTAACAAAGAGGTTCCATCCAAACTTAAGGTAAGTTGTATAAAAGTGGTGGTTAGACCAACTTTGTAGTATAGGGTGGAGTGCTGGCTAGTCAAGAACTCTCATAATCAAGAGATTCATGTTGTGAAACTAAGGATGTTGAGGTGTATGTGTTGGCATACAAGGAATGATAAGATTCGGAATGAGGATATCGAGATGAGGTAGGAGTGACCTCTGTAGTGGACAAGAAGAGGGAAGCGAGATATATATAGCTTGGACATGTGCAAAGGAGATGCCCATATGCCCCTGTGAGGAGGTCCGAGAGGTTGATTATAGTAGGTACACGGAGAGGTAGAGGTAGATCAAAGAAATACTAGAAAGAGGTGATTAGACAAGATATGGTTCA
Organism: Solanum medicagineum; assembly: GCA_026153255.1. Taxonomy (NCBI): domain Eukaryota; kingdom Viridiplantae; phylum Streptophyta; class Magnoliopsida; order Solanales; family Solanaceae; genus Solanum; species Solanum medicagineum. The sequence continues at coordinate 10,465,994 of JAPFFP010000113.1, read as the reverse complement.
ACTCTAGGTTATGAAAGACGTGACCCTAGATAGGAGGGTGTGGAGAATGCTATTAGGATAGAAGGTTTGTAGGCAGTGGAGTGTTGTCTTGCTTTCTAAGGGTTTAGGTGTTTGTCGTCGTACTAGTTGTAATATTGTAGTCGGTTGTTTGGTGTGTTTTAATTGTTGCATTATTTTGTTATTCGTGTCCCTTTCTTGCTGGATTTGTGGTGTTTCCCCTTTTCTTACTCTTTGTACTTGGATTTGGTACACTTGAGTCGAGAGTCTTTCGAAAACATCTTTACCTCTACGAGGTCGTGGTAAGGTCTGCGTATACTCTATCCTTCCCAGACTCCACTTGTGGGATTCCATTGGGTATGTTGTTATTGTATTCACTTAAGTTGTAAATTTGGTTAGGCATGTATATGGTACAAGGACCTTCCTCGATTACACATATTAAATACACTCTTGTGCACATAATATCATGCAAATGTCATGCTTGATATGCAACTTTAAGTACATTATGCTATGTCGATCTCGAGAACGCATTCATACAATCGAACACAATAATACAAGAACAACATACCAGTGAAAATCCCATAAGTAGGGTCTATGGAGGGTGGAGGGTGGAGAGGCTATTTTCGATATACGCTTGGCTCAAGTAAAGCATATCAAACAAGTAGGAAAAGAAAATACAGTAGAGTACTAGAAGCGGCAACAATCAATATGAAAACTAAAAGAAAGTAAAACAACATGGAATAATAAATTTGAAGTCTTAGACAATAGGAGAAAAGAAATAATAGTATTAGTGATATGGAAAACTAGACAGCGCATGACTATCTACCAACCTTCTAACCTAGTCCTCGACCTCTATATCCTTTTATCTAAGACCATGTCCTCAGTAAATTGCAGGTGTGCCATGTATTGTCTAATCTCCTCCCCCAATACTACTTCTACTTACCTCTATCCCTCCTAAGGACCACCATAGCCACCACTCCATAGACACCAAAAACCTGTCAATCCTAGAGGCCTGCAAATTTCCTCCCCACGGAGGTAAATTAAGCTCTCACGAACATCATCAATAGAGCTTCATTTGTGTTGAGACACAAAAGTCCCACATTAGTCCTTAATAGGATGGGTGGACTCCTTATAAGGCTTAGGCAATCCTCCTC
>JAPFFP010000113.1:10452027-10464743 GCA_026153255.1 Solanum medicagineum | reverse complement strand
TATAAGGCTTAGGCAATCCTCCTCCCTTTGAGCTAGCTTTTGGGGTGTGAGTTAGGCCCAAGACCTAATTTCATCAATTTGTTTTTTGAAGGCTCTTATAAAACATGCCTTTCTCTGCCTGGGATTAACGGATTGTTACATGTTTAGCTACTTCAGTAGCTGTTTGACTATACCAAAGCTTGTATTAATGTTCCTCAAATAGAGGTCAAAGCTCTTTTTGTATGTAATTTATTGATAAGCTCTTTTCCTATCATCATATTGATTAAGCGTTCGTATGATTCATTAGGAAAAGGAGACTGGATGAATTGTGTCTGGAGAGGTTTCAGCAATACAGCCGGACATTTATACAGTCATGGATCCTTCAAGGTAGTTGATATTCATCAAGTCTATTTAATACCTCTTTTTGGTGTCTTGATTGCTGCCTAGTGCCGATATGATAAGTAGAGCATCTGGATTGCTCAGTATCATTTAGTTTTGTAATCAAACCTGTTTTTGCAGTTCTTGTTGCAGAGTAAAAAAACTTCTCGTCTATGCTCTTGTAATTTGTTTGAGCTGTCTAGAGTTTGAATGTTATTCTTGATGGGAAGAGTTACAAGGTAGGATAGCATTATTTGAGTGGTCTGTAAAAATAGTGTAACTATCATTAGGAAAAACATCATCACTCTAGTAGAATAACCACCAAAATTTTCTGGATGCAATGTTTTGAAGATGTATAATTCTTTAACAGATATCTGTATGCTATGTTTCAAGAAATATAGTTTTATGACAGATTTCTACCAATTCTATCGATGCCTGGAGTGCTTCCCCTATGATAATTAGAACATCTGGTTGCTCAACCCTTGATCTTTTGGTTATCAAAACCTGATTTTCACTGTTTTCATTGCAGAGTAAAGAGACTTCCTGTCTATGTTCTGATAATTTGGTTTGACCTGTTTAGAGTTAGAATGTTATTCTCTATGGAATGAGTTACAAGGTAGAATGCATTACTTGAGTAGAGTCTGTATAACAATAGTCTAGCTATTGTTAAAAATGATGTCATCACACTATCAGTGTAGATGTTTAGTTTCAGACGCAATGTTTCAAGAAATGTAATACTATAACAGATATATCAATGCTTAATTATATATTTTCGGATGTCAATTTTTGTACATCTATGTCAAGTGGTTTTATTGAAGAGTATGCCTTTATTTCTATGAAGAAATAGAAGTTAGGCCTAACTAAACCCAAAAACTAGCTTATCACAGGATGATTGCAAATATCATATAACAAGATCACAACCCATTTCCTCATCCAACGTGGAACTTAACATTTCCCTGCCCACTCAAGACAATGGAGTGTGGATAACATAACACGGGGGTTCCAACATTTAGAAATATTATAACTAGGATGAAGATCGATGGATTTGACTTTGACATCATGTGAGAAATATGACACGGAAGAAAGCATGGAGAATATAATCAGTTATAGACATAATATTTGTAAATGGGAGTGTGCTCTTACCTAAAAGTTTAAGCGTTAGAGAGAGCAAACTTTTATTTTCTTAATTATGTCTTTAATATGACCCTCAAGTGCAGGCCTAAATCTTTTTCATTAACCAAGTATGTGGACATTCTTTTTGATAATGGGTGGTAGTGAGACTTGAAGCATGAACCTTTTGTCTACTCTAGTACCATAGTAATATATGGACATGAGCGTAACTCAACCAAGAAAGTTAGCTCATAAGGAAGGATTGTCCAAGAGGAGACCAAAATCTATTTCCTCAACCGATGTAGGTCTTATTGATTTCTTTTCCCAACACTTAAGTTTCTCTGAATCTTTGTCTTGTGTCTCAATCTCACACAACCCAAAGCTCTGCTTTGGGCTCATTAATCTCCAACTTCAAAAGTTTATCCAAATCATCTTTTAATATTTATGAATTCCTACTTTATGTTGGGGTGACTATTTTTCTTTGCTAAACTTTGTTTTGAAGTTGATATATCCTAACTAGTGGTTGGTTTGCTTTTATCACTCTGGTCTCCATTTCCCTAACTCCCAACAATTTTCTAGCTTAGGCAAAGTTTTTGTGGACGGGAAAGTTGTTACCAAAGCAGGGACTCAAATCCCTGATAAAGCTGTTGTGGAGATCATGGCTGAAATTCCAAAATACGTATGCAGGTGAATATTCCTCCTCTGAACCTATATTTTTATTTTTGACATACTTAGCAGCGGTCTCAGCAGCTCTTTGTCTTGCCTGTTGATGTTTACTCAGAGGAGGACATAAACTGGAGGCTGCAATTGACAACCTGGGGATTGATGTCGCAGGAAAAGTAGCTCTTGATTCAGGCTTGTCTACTGGAGGATTTACTGATTGTTTACTTCAGTATGGTGCTTCATTTGTCTATGGAGTTGATGTAGGATATGGACAGGTAACATCACCAGACTTAAAATCTGATTCTCATAAAGCTTCTTTTTGAATTTTCTTTTACTGGTTTCAACTACCCAAGTTAAGGTCCCAAGTCATCCAATTTGAGAAGCCGAAAGGACGTCAAATATACATGGTGCTATGCTTGGAGGTTTGGAGCACCTCTAGCGAGTATCATTTTATTTGTGAACAGATATAGGAAAAAAGGAATTTTGTGTCCAAATGCATACCATAATTCTATGCAATGCGTAGGTTAGAAAAGGAGGGAAAAAATTGTAAGACCCATAAAACTTCTTATAATAAAATTAAATTGCAAAGATATGAAATCACAAATGTATAATTAAGGACATTGCCATTATTAAAAAAATTAAAAGTAAAAATAGTTTTCTGTACGAAGCAAAGCTGAGTTGTAACTGCTCAAAATTGTAACCCTGAAATTACTTCTAGCATAAAATGGCGGTGGAGGTGGAATAAGGCCCCAATGGTTAATGGTTTGAAGAATCAATTCTGTGTTCTCTTTTTGGAAAGTATACTAGTGTCAGTGACGGCCTATAAAGAAAATTTGTACTCTAAATTGTAGAGCATTGAGCAAGAAAACATTCAAATGTATGAATGTACTGTCATTTTGAAAAACTTCCAGTATGCTTTGAATTTAACTTCAACAGTTAAAATTCCTAAATAATGAGATTATCCTTCTACTTTTGGTTGTTAAATGGCATCTTGTTTAAGATTAATGCCAAGCAGTCCTGGATCCTCTTCAAATTGCTGGTCATTTGGTTATTTATGTTATTTGGATACAGCCTCTCTACCTCCATGAGGTAGTGGTAAGGCATTGTATATTTTACCTTCCCTGGACCTCATTTGTGGGATTTTACTGGGTATGTTCTTGTTGTTTATTTATATTCTTGCTGATTTCTTCACAGGTGGCCGATAAAATTCGTCGAGATGAGCGTGTAAGTGTTATCGAGCGTACAAACTTGAGATACCTTTCTGAACTCCCGCAAAAGGTTGATGTAGTAACTTTGGACCTCTCCTTTATTTCGATACTTTTGGTAAGCGTTTTCTTCTCCAAAAGGCTACCCATGTAATTGTTATAATGTTAGTTTTCTACATTCATGATTTAGCATAGAAAATCAGCCTGTTCCATTTTTCTATATGGTTTGTCAGCAATGTTTCTTATATAGATGGTCTTCATCAATGCCTAGTAATGCTCAAATGTTCATTGTCTATCCAGGTGATGCCTGCAGTTGTCAATTTGATGAAAAAGGAAGCTACTTTGGTGACACTGATTAAACCACAGTTTGAGGCTCAGAGATCCCAAGTAAGCATTTTTCAGAATCTTGCCTGCATTTGTAAAGCTTTACTGTGCCTTGAGAAGTGACCTCATACCAAATATCTATATAAAATTATAAAAGCACAAAGCCTCTATGCAAAATGTTAATTGGCTTTTACCCTTCGTAAATGCAGTCTATGTTGGATAAAATTTTAAGTACAAATGATTGTGTTGTTAGTGGGGGAAAACCAAAATTTTCTAAATCTAGTGTTAAAAATTGTCGGTTTTCCAACAATTAATGTCATTTTACATTGAACAAAATTGTCATGTAATTATTTTCCTAATAATATTTACGATTTTGCTTACTAAATCTTTTTCTTATTTGAGATTTTGCTCACTAAATCTTTTCTTATTTGAGTAATGTAGGAAGCCCTAATATTTAGGTCTATAACCCATGTTGCTCAACCTCTCCAAAAATGTTGTCTCACCCATGTCAGATTCTCCAAAAATGCACTACTTTTGGAGTATTGGGCACGCGTCCATCATCATTTTTGAAGAGCTCGAGCAACAACCTTTAACCAACTTTAAAATTTTCTTACATAATTCCTTTCCTTATTTGGACTATGCAATATAATTGTATCCTTCAAAAAGGCAGTAAGTCAAAGCCAATAAGCACCTCCTTGCAAAAAAATTATAGAGAAATTTACAGGTGCAACATTCTCCTAATTGCCTTCACAAACAACTGAAGCATACAATTTTCTATAGTAACTAAGCAACTAAGAAAACCAGTCAATATGTCTCTCTAGTTTCCTGAAAAAGCAAATAGTTGTACCCAGAGAGACACACGAAGTTGTTATACATCTATATCATAGAATCAATATTCCATAAATTTATGCTTTTTACTTTAACTTCTAACTTCTACCTTCTAACTCAACAATGTTTCTTTATAATATTTATATGGTTTTAAAAAATTTGTACTCATTAATAAAGAGCACATGTGCAATGCTTATACCTAAAGACTGGTAATAAATAGAAGTGTTACTTCTAGAGCTGTCAAAATGGGTTTAGCCCATGGGGCCGGTCGAACCCAAACCATTATTGGGGAGGGTAAGGTTGGGATAAGATTTTTTGAGCCCATAAAAGACCTAAGGCTTTTAAGCTCGAACGAACTAAGCCCTTGAGCCTTGAGGCTTGATTGAAGCTGGGCTGTGGTTGGTCCATGGGCTAAAATAATTATTTAATTTGAATTAAAATAACTAAAGTTGTAAGGCGTAATTGTTCTTCACTTTACAAGTTTGTTTTTTCAAATTTTCTTTACTTATTTATTTGTCAAAAAAGATTAATGTTTTTCTTTGTTGTAGGATGGGTCAAATTCATAATCACTATTTGCCGTATTTGATTTGAAAATCTTCTCATTTTCTTGATTTTATATATTTTAGATATGAGCTTGTAATGAAAAACACCACTAATCAAATGTATAATGCATATTATAATTGTAATTACTCCCCCATCCCATTTTATGTGGCATCCTTTGATTTGGCACGGTGTTTAAAAAAAAAGAAAAGACTTTTGAAACTTGCGGTCTACAATAATCCTTTGATATTTGTGTGGCCAAGATCCATATCACTAGGGATAAAAGAGGAATTTTGAAGTTAAATTGTTTCTAATTATAGTAAGGTGATATTCTTTTTTGGAAGGAATAAAAAGGAAAGGATGCCACATAAAATGGAACAACGGGAGTATTATGCTTTTTCTTATAATTTTGTTATACATGTTAAAAACTTAATATATTGAAATTTTAAGTTTGAAAAGAGAAAAAATCATTTAAAAAAGAGGGCATAGCCCCCCCAAGCTTGTCGCCTTTCTAGGATTGGGTTGCGTTGGTCATCTCAAGGTCCTTTCAAATGAAGGGTCAGCTCATCCTAGCTCTTCAAATTTCTTGTCCTGCGAGGCTCAGGCTGGCTGGCCCGTTTTGACAACTCTAGTTACTTGTCGACATTTTAAATCTGAAAAGTCCTTATTCGCTTGCTTAGGGAGGGAAATTGATCAAGTCTAAGGATGCTGTATCCATGCAAATTCATCTTTCACACCTTTGATGGACATTGTTGACGACCATCTTTTTCATGTTTTGCATTACATTGGATGTTGTTTCTATTGTGATGAAAAGCTGAGATGCTAAGTAATTTCGTACCTCACTGCTCCCCTCCATCGCCCTTCTAAGCTGACCAATCTATCAATATTGGTTAATTGCATGACTACTTCATCTAAAAGCTTAATTTATTAGCTTTTATGCATATTAACTCTACAAGATGACCTTCATCCCCTTTATACGGGTTTGATTCTTTTCTTGGACCAAGCATGTGAGAAATATTCTTGTTGATAGTGGCAGTGAGATATCAATGTAGGATCTGTGCTTGCTTTGGTACAATGTTGAGTTGATGATGACATCATCTAAAAGTGTAATATTATATCTGTCTGCAACAAAAATACTAAAATGGGGAATTTTGAGTGGACTAGACTTGTAGAGTACTTTGATTCGATAGATAAACCAATTCTTCTGACATCGTAATTGAAGTTTTGTCATCAGTGGTCTTAAATTTAGTTTAGTCACTCCTAGCAAATGCAATTTTATGAGCTTCTTCAGGTGGTATTCTTGTATGTGTTTGGATTTGAAGGATTCTGCATATGGAAACATAGGGTACAAGCATCAGCTTATCAATGTCCTTTTAATCCAAGTAATGCCTCAATCAGATCAACTGAAGCTTAATCATTTGTGCGTATCTAGTCTTGTGTTACTACTGCTTTCTAGATACCTTGGCTTTTGTTCTGCTCTTAAGGATGTTCTCTATGTTAATTTTGTGATTGAATTTGCACGTGAAGGATTCTATGTATGGAAATATAGGGTATAAGGATTGCCTTAGTCATATCTCTCTCAAGCCTACATTTGACATATGTCGCTTGGACTCCTTAGAGATGTCATTGAGTGCGTGTTGGGTCGTCCATAAGTACTGCATTTTTGGAAGATTTGACACAGGTGTGGCAGCTTTTTTGGAGAGTCCGAGCAACATAGCTGTTGATTCAATTAGATGAATAGTTGTAGATATTCCACTGGTATCTCAGTCATTTGCACTTACCTGAAGTCTCCTTCTATTGGTATTGCTTCCAAGAGGCATTGGGTTTTATTGTGTTCTTAAGAGCTATCTTGATTTTGCAAGATAATTATGTATTTTTGATGTAGACTTTTATATATATGTTAGGTTGGGGGAGGTGGAATTGTAAGGGATCCCTTGGTCCATCAAGAGGTAAGCATTTCCCAGCCTTTTCATTTGTTTACTTTTGATGCTTTATAACCTACTCAAACGCTGCTTATTAAGACCTTTTGGATTTATTTCTTATTAAAAAAATTATTAAGACTTTTGCTTAATGATATTAGTATCTTGGCTATTTTGTGGAGGAACAATGGGCTATATCGAATGCAACTGATAGTCTATCCAACTATAATCAGTCAAAAATATGAAAAAGCAAGAAAACATTTGGTTAGTGGGAGAAAAAAAGTTCCTTTGGCAAGAATGACATTTGAATCCATGCTATAATGTTTTTTTGTGGACAACAATTTAGACAAGAAGCTAATTAATTTGTGAAAAATTCTATGGGTGCATTGCTCTTATTTATTACTTGAATGTTAAATATGTTAAATATCTCTCATTTGCTTGTTGATTTATTCTCCTAAATTTGCCTTAGCATGATGCTATTCAAACATATCCTCGTGTATAGCAAAACTATGCTTCCTTTTTAGTCCAACCAAGCGAAACATAAATTATTCGAATTGATAATAGTAATATGAAACCCCTCGGCTGAATAAGTAGGTCAATCGGAGGAAAGTAGACAGTAAGACTGCTCAACTTTCATTCAACACTCTACTGTTTATGTTTTCTTACATTATACACTGTTAATAAAGTCATCGTGCGCTCCCTTTGTCCCAATTTGTGTGATGCACTTTCCTTTTTAATATATTCGGAAAAGAATGATACCTTTCTATCTTTAAAAATTATTTAGCTTTAAACTTTTCATTTTACCTTCATGAGATGATTTGTAACCACAGAAATAACTCTGACTTGTTTACTCCATAAGTTTAGCCAGCTGAGCTCGTCGCACCGGGCTTGTCTAGTGCAGGTTACCTTTGCTGTATTGTTTGCGAACTATTTTATAGAAGTAGGGGATTTTACCCTGTGCACACCTAAAGGGTAGTGGCTGCGGGTTTCCTTTGTCATCTATATGTGTGTGTGTTTATATTTCCATTGCCAGTCAAAGTGCATCTCATAGATTGCATGAAGTAAAGATACTTATATTTTAACTTGAAGTAATCAATCCAGCATCTTGCATAACTCTATTATTTCCCTGGTTGAGTCCCATAATGTCACTTTCGTGGAAGCATATAATACAGGAGGAAGGGGGAGTAGGTCTCTGAGACATTTTTTCATTTTGAATCTGGTTTAAGTTTTTCTATGAATCGGATGGATGCTAACTGCCAATGGATGAAAGAAAGTGAGAACTCTGACTAGAATAAGGATTTGGATAAAGAGAACCGAAATTTCTGTCAACTCTGGTAGGATGGGAAAACCACTGATAGTTTAACCAGCAAAGCAAAGAGCTGGATTTACACACTAATTGCAGCATTCCATTTGATTGTACATCTTGCTATTTCGAGTCATGGAATAGACTAGGTCTTACGGGCATGTTGTTAGTCTGCTTGTTTGTGCTTGAGAGGTGCCATATGGCTGAGCTCTTGTAGAAGACAATCAGAATTGAGTTATCAGTTCTCAATCTTTTTAGTAGATTTTCCATTTTTTTAATGGGTTAGAGCATTTTTTCCATCAAAGGAGGTGCCAAGAATTTTGGGCTGTGTGAGGTACGATGAAGTTGATATTTTCACGATAACCTCCTCAAGGAAAATCTGGAGATGTTGGAATCCCCCACTTGGTTCTATTGTTATTTCTTCAATATCTCCATACCTATTTCCCATCATCAAACTATTTTTGGTGTCTGGTACACCGTAATTTTTAGCAAGAAAAATTAGCTGAGAACAAAAAGAATATATTACTCCTAGTTACATCTCTTGCTTATAACGGAAATTCCTCGTTTTGATGTTGTTATCACAAAATACTTACTATTACTGCTGTGCAGGTGATCGAGAGGATCATAAATGGGGTACAAAACCATGGATTTCAATGCAAAGGTTGGATTGAATCTCCTTTGAAGGGAGCTGAAGGAAATAAAGAGTTTCTAGCTTGCTTCAATCGAGTAGTCATCAATGAAGAGATCGAGAAACAGTAAGCCTAGTTATCATTTGAAATCAACCATGTATGAAAAAAGCTAACACTAAGCCCGCGTAACATTTGGGATTAAACATGTATTGTACGGACATGCTGGATGCCTAACAAAAAATATTAAAGAGCACAATTTCTAGAGGGGCTTGGGGTGCAATCAATTACTTGGAAGCATAATCTTGAAGTTGGATGGCTGGATGGTTTCATGAGGGCCTTTTGAGTGTGGTCCTTGCTTCTCTGACTACAAACATTGAATATGTTGAAGTTTTAGCAATGGCCAGCATGACTACACTTGCAGAGAGTGTAGAAAGGAGGATGGGATTGGACTTTCTAGTTTATGTTGTGTAGCTTCTGCTTTACAAAGGTGAATGCAGTCCCTCTGAATCAGTTTATAGCAATACTAGTATTCTACCCCATTCTTTTGTTTCTGTAGAAAAACATGAGATACCTTTGCAGTACACTTGTGTTTTCGACTGCACAAGGTCACAAAAGATTGCAAGGGTTTGTGTCTCCTTGCAATGCTTGTCTTTTTGAATTGAGGTGTCAATTAATATAAAAATACTTAAAAGTATGTTATGAAATTATAAAATAATACAAAGAATGAAGTAGGGGAGAAGAGAGAAGATTTCTTATTGGTCTTCATGTGTTTACAAAGATTTCTTATTGGTCTTCATGTGTTTACTACAATAAAGTAAATCGTTATATTTAAAAAGAAAGACTGACTTGGTCTCGAAGTAAGAAACTGAATTGGTCTCCAAGTAGAATTTCTAACTCTTAAAGGAATCGACATAATAGACATTTACTACAAATAAAATATATTTATAACACTTCCCCTTGAATGTCTATTAGCTCGATTATGTGCCTCATTAAAATCACACTATAAAAAATCCATTGGGAAATTTTTTTTAGTGGTACACATCTAATAATATGCATTTTGGATGCCTTATCAAAAACGTAACAAGGAAAATCTAATGGGACAAAACCTTGTGAGGAAAAAAGAGTACATTGCGTATTTTACTTCCCCTAATCAAAACATCAATTCAAATGCTTGAATCTTCATATCCCAATCTTGTGTGTCATCTTCGTGAAAGTTGCAGTTGGTAGGGATTTGGTGAACAAATCAATCACATTGTCACTCAAATGAATCTGTTGTACATTTATATCACCAACTTTTTAGAGTTTATGTGTGTCGAAAGCTTTGGCGAAATATGCTTTGTTTTATCTCCTTTTATGAATCCTCTCTTTAGGATTAAAGAGTTTTGCAAGTTTCTCACTTCAACATCTTTAAGCAAACAATCTACTGCCTTTTGAAAACTCTTTAAGAGTTTCATTCAAGTTCTCAACTTGCATAACCATATGAAAGATTCTTGATTAATTTTAATAAATATGAGGATTATAAACAAGTTTTTCAATAACTTGTATATGCTTCATGCATTTTAAATCTTTCAAATACTTTTATATCAATTTTTTCCAGTGACAATATTCAAATATTACATGCATTATGTTTTCTAGTGTCTAGATTACAAGTCAAATAAGCTTTATGCTTACCAAGATGTATCATTCCACTTGATAATTAGAGCATGCTTTAATATAACATAGAGCTTAGATCCTCAAAATCTTTTACAATATTGCGCTATATTGTATCAAAGATATCATACTCAAAATATTGTTTTTGTCAGTTTGCAATGCGACATAACTTGTTGAGATCTTATCACTTCATTATTTTCAGTTAGCTACCCGTCTCATGCAGTTTCATGAAGTGTTATGTCACAAACTCTAAAAGAGCACATTGCCTCTTTATTATGATCATTTGGTCCTTTCCTTTCAAGAATTATCTTATTTGGGATCAATTACATATTTTATGCATGTTATAAACTGTGTCTTTCAGAGACATTCAATAAAAGTGTTTCAACTCTTAGTATTTTATTATCTCCCCCTTATGTTAGACAAATTAATATATATTGCAATCTACCTTGGAGAATCCGTCTTTTATTCATTATGGTATATTTATTAGTCATATACCACATATTAAAATTATTAGATGGAAATATATGGTCCCTGACCATAAACCAATTGAGGGAGAAATTGATCATAATGTATTGGATTGATGCATATCTTTGTCTATAATTTGTCATATTTTAAACCATGAAGCTTTGTTCTAATAAGCAATAATTGACATTTAGTGATAATCAGCTTGAATATTTATCAATATTATCAAGATGAATTGTCTTGATTACGTATTCTGAAAGTTGTGCTCTTAACTCAATTATCTTGCACAAATAAATTTGCGAATGTCAAACTTCAAGTTGACAAAAAATGCACATGTGATCACCTTATGGATGCATTTTTTTATAGTATCACATGATGGTGAACGGACCCGTATTCACCTTTTATACTTTCAGAATTTAAGGAATTCAGTCCCAACATTAGTTGATCCAATCAACTTATCATGAGAAAAAAACAATCTTGAAGAATCTTTTATTTCTTCAATATATGTCTAATGAGTAAAATCTAAGTTTACCATGACATGTTGCTTTTGCTTTAGTAATTTTCTGATTTACTATTACATGAGCAAATTTCAAATTTATTATTCGGGGAGTAATTTTCATGTTTATTTCTTCTCAATTACTCTACTTCTCGTAGATGTGAGTCATGATCCTTTTTAAATCTGTAAATGCATCTGGCATGTGAATCGTAATTTTTGCATGTGAATAATCTTTTGTACTTCTTGCTCACAAATAGAAGCACATGAATCAAGATGAGACAATGATGGATTTTTTCACAAAATTTCTCTTTTGATATCAGTTTTTTCTCCCCCTAATTTTGGAAAAACTGTCTCATCAAACAACCGCCAATTTACAAATCGACTATTGAACATATCTCCAGTAAATGGTTCAAGATAGTAAATAATGGATGGTGATTCAAACTCAACATATATTCCTAATTTTCTTTGAATCCCATCTTTGTGCGATGTGGTGGTGCCACAGGCACATATGCAACACATCCAAAAATTCTTAGATGGGATATATTAAGCTCTTGATCCAAAACTAGTTGCAATGGAGAATGCTTATGATAATTTTTCGATCTGAGACGAATAACTGTTGCAACATGTAAAATTGCATGTCCCATACAGAAGTGGACAATCTTGTTTTCATAAGTAATGATCTTGCTATCAATTGCAAGCCTTTAAGTAATGAATTAGTAAGACCATTTTGAGTATAAACATGAGCAACCTGATGTTCAACTTTTATCCCAATGGATAAACAATAGTCATTAAATGCTTTAGATGAAAACCCTATAGCATTATCAAGACAAATAGACTTAATCTAATTATCAGAAAATTGTGCCCGTAATAGTATTATTTATGCCAAAAATTTTGCAAGTGCCAAATTACGAGATGACAATAGGCACACATGAGACAATCTAGATTAAAGATCTATTAGGACTATAAAATATCTAAACGTTCTACTAAGTGGGTAAATAAGTTCACAAATATCCCCATGTGTGCGTTCCAAAAGGCAGGGGACTCAATGTCAACTTTCGTTGGTGATGGTCTCACAATCAACTTGCCTTGATAACAAGCAGTACAAGAAAATTCACCATTTAAAAGTATCTTTAGGTTCTTTAATAGGTGTCCGTTTGAATTTTCTTTAATTCAAATCATTATCAAAAGTTCTCATTCTTCATGAATGGAACACAATCACCTTAGCATATC
>JAPFFP010000113.1:10407253-10432372 GCA_026153255.1 Solanum medicagineum | reverse complement strand
AAATTAAATTCTCATTTAAGTTTGTTAAAGTGAAAAAAAATATCTTAAATTTTAAAGTTATCTACATTTTAATTGATATATAGAATATAATTTTTAAGTGAGTATAATAAACTATTTAATTAAAAATACGCAATTTAATAGTGGAGTGAACATTTTAAGAGAATCAAAATATAAATAAACATAAATATTAGACAAATAAATTCAACTTATAATATTTTCATAAATAGAAATTTTATATATATAAAATGTAACTTTTAATAGAAAAATATGTTATCATAAAAATAACAATTAATTAAGGTTGTGAATATTATTAAAAATTATGTTAATATACATTAATATAAAAATAATTATTACTCCACCCTCAAGGAGGGATAACTTATCCCAGGACTAATTGTTAATCTTGGGATAAGTTATCCTAACCTTTACAACCAAACAATGAATTGAGGACCACTTAAAAATTATCCCGGGATTAACCTTCCTTATCCACCACACCAAACGACCCCTTAATGTTTTAATTTGGGGGCCCTATACTTTGCAGGTGCAGTATACCTGCTGAAATATAGAATGCTGCCACTATCAAAAAAGATTAATGTAGATGGATTACATAGAGACTATCGAGGCAGAATAGGATCAGGCTTAGATTGTTAAATGAATTTGAGAGAAATAGGATATTGTTAGGAACCCAGAAAATCTCCAACCAAATACTCTAAATTTACAAACACAATACAAAGATAACAACACACTGCACTGTATACAAACAAATGGAATAAGTTTACAAATATACAAACAAGATCTGAAATGATAATTTCCCCAACAATCAAGGTATTTCGAGGAACCTTATCCTCCAGTTTATTTTTTCAGAAACCAAAACCTACAGAATAAACTGCCTATACAGCCTTAAATACTATCTTAACTTCTATGTAACTGCTAAGTAACTATTAAAAATACATATACATAGTAATAACTAAATAAAGTAGTAATATTTAAGTCTTATTTTTATATCTTCCTGCGTTTATGAACCTTAGTAACAGCAGGTCTAACAGATATATAATCTTCTTTTTAAATTGAAGGTGCCGTCACATAAACGTACCAAGTGCAAATTGAAATTACAAGGTGAGAAAACACAATCCGCTTTCAGAAAATAAATGAAGCAAACATACCTCCCGTGTTATAAAGGTCCATTTAGATACTGCTAGTTCCTGTGCAGTATTAGCAGGAAAGTCCTTTTCCAGGTCTTCTATTGCCAAGGGTTCTCCATCTATGGATGTAGCATGATCAGAACAATATTTTTGTTGGTGTGTAAATTATATATAAATTATCATGAATTAGCTGAGAGAGAATTGCAAATCAGAAACACAATATACAGTAGCTTGTCGTTTGGTTTGACGTGAATAATGGAACAAAAAGCAAGTGACGAGAAGTATGAAGTATTAAAAAAAAATGGTAGAGGCTGAATTTGAACTATGCAGATCATTGGGTTGACCAGAGACTAGAACTAGTCATCATCTTTTCCATTTTATACATCGGGACATAAACTGTACAAGCATACATGAGATAGCAGTATCAAGCTCATCATGAGTTGTCTAGCCAAGAATTTTCTGCTTAACTTCAGCGGTAAAAATTTACAATCTAGTGTCTCACTGGTACAGTTTTAAAGCTGCTATCCTGTTTTCAATCACCAGTGACGCTGTAGCAATCAAGTCTTAACGCATGATTTTATTATCACAAGATAGATGGAGTGATCCTAAAATTGTATGATTATGACATAATTACATCAAAGTGCAAGAAAGCTATTCTATTCAGTATTTTTCTGCATAAAATGAATACAAACATACCACTGCAGTATGCACGGAAATAAAGTACTGGAACCCTGAAAGAGGAACTGTAGATGACATGAAAGTCGTAATGATGTCTTTCTTTCCCGTCCTTTTGAACCTTTGCAGGAAAATCATGCCAATGTTCAACCATTTATAGTTCAAAGACAATTAAGAGATGAAATCTGGAATAGATATATCACAGCAAAGTATATAGTATCGAAGATGGAGCATGGATACGTATAAATGTTGACAACCACATAATGCAATGGAACTATAAAAGAAAATGAATCTAAAACTTCATCAGGCACAAGTCATTGTTGTAACCCATTGAAGGCAACTGATATTTAGTGTGGCCAGAGTACTTAAAAGAGGAGCAACTTGTTGATAAGAGCACCACCACCTATCAAATGAACATGCATATCCAAATATTGAAAGTTCTATAATGCCAAGGATAGGAATAAATGATAACATTAAACTTATTGCCTGATTGCAAGAAATTAACATGTGAACCAAAAGATCACATGAAACTACTCAGCTACTCATCAGATACTTGTATCCATAACTTCTCTCTCTAACTAAAAACTCTCTGCATAAATAGAATTCTTATGCACAACGGAAACTTCTTCACCGAGTCTAAGGTATAGTGCCTTATGGAGCCACCGGACAGAGGCCTTCCAGTGCGTCCACTTAACCAAACTGCTGGCCTTGCTGGAGTGACACCACCCACTGAAGAAATTTCTGGAAAAGTTCCGTATGCCACCACTGTAACAACTACATTGACAATAGCAACGGTGAACCTCCCACCCAGGGAATCAATCATCGCAAGAAACACCACTCACAATGGGATGCCGGCGGTAACCTTTAAGGTAAAGATTATGATGGAATAATGGCAAAAGAATGTAAATTTACCACGTTAGATTCTTGAAGCGAAGCCCTCAGATTGATCAAATTAGGTCAACATTCAGGGAACTTATTCCAGTTAGAGTCTCTGTTAAAATTGGAACCTACGACAACTATAATGTGTTCCTCAACTTCACAAACGAGGATGATTTCAATCTTGTTTGGTTCAAATGGGTAGCCTGGAGGATGAGGAGTCACCCTTGAAAGGTTGAGGCAAACATTGCAAAATATCAGGGCACAATGTCATGAAATGTAAGATTCTAGAAAAAATAAGATCAAAGGAAGAGGAGGGCAAGGAAAAGGGAGAGGGTATCATACATCAATCTGGAGAAGGAACTAGTGATGGGAAACAGAAGAATGATAAGCAGAACAAGACCAATACACAAAGCAATGGAGACAAAAAAAGGAAAGAATGGGGAAATAATAAAAGAAGGGCAGACTAATAAGATCCAGAAAAACGCAGAGGAAAGCCAAAATGAACAACCCAATGGTGAATATAAGCAGACTATGGCTGAGAAACTGAATCAGATCATGAAGGATAGGAACAGGAAAAAGAAGATGCCCAAGAGGAAAGACAGGTTCATGTTTAAACACGCTATATCCCAAAACAAAAGCAGAAAAAGAAAGAACCAACAGGATACAACTGGAGTGAAGATACAGAAAGGAGAAAAAAGAATCAAGAATCAAGAATCAAGAACCTGTTCATCAGTGTAAAAGAGCTAAGTTGTGAAGAAGTACTGATCAAACTACCAAATCTCCTGACAACACTACAAAACAGACGTTATGGCATGAAGAAGTGACCGACACAACAGACACCAAGGAACTAGTACTAACAAAGAAGAAGAAATTCAGAAATACAAAAGAAGGAAAAAAAACAACACACAACGTCAGAATATTCAAGAAACTAGAGGAAGGAGAAAACAAAGGAAACAGGCAAGAAGAAAAAAGAAAAGCACCACCCCTCCAAACAAGGGAAGGGAAGACAAATAAGACAAGACATCCCCTAGTATTTCATGATTAGTACAATTTTTTGGAATATTAGGAGGATGAGATTAGAAAAACCAAAAAGCAGATCACAAAATTAAGCACTTGATCAACATTAATAAGGTGGTTTTCCTTGCTATTTGTGAACCAGTTGTAATATGAACAATATAGAGGGTTACAAGACGTTTCTTAGATTCCATTACTGTTTGGCCAATACCAATGAAAAGACCTGGTGCTTCTGGAATCACCAAGATCAAGCTGAGGTTATAGCCAATGAAGAACAACTCACTATCAAATTTCAACAACAACAACATACCCAGTGAAATCCCACAAGTGGGGTCTGGGGAGGATAGAATGTACGCAGACCTTACCACTACCTCATAGAGGTAGAGAGACTGTTTCCTGGAAATCCTCGTCTCAAAAACCCATAAATAAAACCTAACTCAAAAATTTGAAAAGTTTATATTATGATATTGAAATAGTATTGTGCTGAATAGGTCAATATAGCGATATTAAAGTAGTGTTGGTTAATTTTACTTATTGAAATTTGAAGAAGATAAAAAAAATAAATTTGATTTTTTTATAAACACAAAACAATAGATCTTTTATAATGTAAAAAGTTTGACCGTTTGAAAGACTTAAGAATATTTAATAATGAGATAATAAAAATAGTGAAAAAGAAATTAAAAAAAATAAATTGTAAGAATAAACAGTTTTTAAGACTTTTATTAACAATATATGAATTATTATTTTCCTTAAAATGTATATATATGGTCTTTTCCCTTAAAAAATAAATATAAGAATAATAATATTGGTTTATGATAACCGTCATAATATAAACGAGGCAACAAAATAGATAGCTACATAAGAAATGATGTTACAATTAACTAAACACTATTTCATTTCTCAATTATTAAAACGATCTTTATATTATATTTTCTATTCAATGTTTTTTTTTAATTATGAATACATGAGATTCTTTTAACAATATCACCCACACACACACACACACATATATACACACACACATCTTTGGGAGAAAGTGGGGGCCCCAAAAAATTGGGCCCCAAGCGATTACTTTAGTTGCCTTATGGTTGAGACGGCTCTGATGACCATAGGCTTCATCTGATATTACTAGCATTCCAAGCTTCCTTGCAGCCTCTGTTAGACAGCAAGGGTACTTCCATTTCCTCTATTTATACCAAATGATTTCTTTGGAAAGGAGATCTTCGGGATAGTCTTGAAAGTATAAGCTACTCTATTGATGGACCTTGGTGTATAGGAGGGAACTTTAATGTCATTATGGATCCTAATGAGAGATTAGGGGGAAGACTGCACAGGGCTCAAAGGTGTTTCAACTTTATCAGTAACATGGAGGCTTGTGGTTTATCTGACTTGGGTTTTGTCGGACCAAGATACACTTGGTGTAACAATAGAAGGCACGGAAAAGGAATCTGGAATAGGTTTGACAGAGTTTTGGATAGTGATTTATGGGATCAAAAGTTTCATACTAACACTGTGAGCACTTACCTAGAGTTGGTTCTGATCATAGACATCTATTAATGAGAAGTTACACTGACCAAAAGGAGTCCATTGGTTACTTCAGGTTCCTAAACCTTTGGACAGAACAACATGACTTTCTTGAACCTTTGGACAGAACAACATGACTTTCTTGAAGTGCTAGAGGAAGCACGGGACATGAACATTATTGGCAATGCTATATGGAGATTACAAAATAAGCTCAAGTTTCTTAGTAAAAGACTTAACCAGTGGCCTAGGGAGATTATTGGAAATATTGATGAGCAGGTCAACACTTCGGAGACAAAAGTACCACTTGTTAGAAGAATTAGACCAAATTAACAACAATGAGCAAGGTAGGGAGGATTTGAACTAGTTGGGTATCCAGGATTCACTTCTGAAGCAAAAGGCGAAGATCAACTGGTTTAAAGAAGGGGATTGCAATGGTAAATATTTTCACAGTGTGTTAAGGGATAGAAGGAAGAAACTTCAGATCCACAGAAATAAAAATCATAAAGACAATTGGATACAGGGAGAAGACCAGAGCTGCTGTTAGAAATTGTAAGGGAATGTTTAACTTGGGACAACCTGTTTCGGATGATAGTCTTCTGGATTGCATTCCAACTTTGGTCTCAGAGGAGGATACTGAAACACTGCACAATTCCCTACTGAGGAAGAGATCAAGAAGGTTGTTTTTAGTACGAGTATTGATAGTTCTGCAGTGCCTGATGGTTATTACCAATATTGCTGGAATATCATTAAACATGATGTCTGTACCTTTTGTCATGGAGCTTTTCTCAGGTAAGAATCTCACCAAATTCCTTACTCATACTTGCATTGCTTTAATTCCAAAAATAGATTCCTTGCTAGTTTTTCTCATTTTAGGCCTATAAACCTATAAGCTTAAATAATTTTTCCAACAAAATCAATTTCAAAATCCTAATTAGAAGGCTCAACCCTCTCCTTCAAAAATTACTCTCTGAAACCAAAGTGGCTTTATTTATTTATATATATACACATACATACATATACATATACATACCAATAAGGCAGTATCATTAAATGCCAATATGGCAGTACCTGTTAAAACCCTAGGTTAACAAAATTATTTCAAGAATAAAATGTGAAACATACCAATATGACAGTATCATTAAATACATCTTCGCCAGAGCAAGTGGAATCTTCTATTCCAGCAAGACCACATTCTTCCTATAAATGAAAGAAATGAAATGAGCAAAGTCTTACAGGTACATACATAACCTCTTAAAATAGCTCAACCAAAGAGAAACCTGAGTACATGTGGGAAGAATCATATTCTCCAAGGATAAATATCCTTGTACCTAGGAAAATAAGAGAAAAGGAGTATAAACTATATGAAAAGAAGATTGTGAAATAGAATAAAAATGCAGAAAGATGAACCTTGGTAGCAGCAAAAGGTGTTGTGTTTGGACAGTTGATCCATGAGCAGTGAGGAAGCCCTAGATCGAAGTTGTTCCATATCTCAGCAAAAGTAGAAGCAGCATTGTGAAATTCAGTAGATGTAATGGTGCCATCCCAAGAGGAGATGGAGGTCATCTCTGCCCACAACACGACATACACTAGTAAGGAAAATGATGATAGACGACGAGAGGTCCAAATGTCAACAGAACCCCAACTTCATATCAGCTTTTTGGTTCAATCGAATAGAAGGTGTCAAATAGGAGGTTTTGGGCAATAAATTTTTGAGAAAATTTCAAAACGGCAATAAGTTACTCTTCATTTCCATGCGTCACCCTATTCTTTTTTGCTTATGTTCTTAAAAAAAAAAATATTAGGTTACTTTGTTTGAAAATAATTTAATTTTAAAATTTATTTTATTTTTAATAAAATAATTCTCAACTACACAAATATTTCAAGAATGATTTTAAATCATAAAATTTAAAAGTTTTACTTTTTTTCTTGAGTATCGTATCAAGTCAAATGATTTTACATAAAATGAAGCGGAGAGAATATTTTTTATGAATGTGAATAACGAATAAATGCGGTTGCACCTTCTCTGAGCAACCGCAATTTGTTGCGTTATTCACATCGTCACGATGCAGGGACAAGGCGCAGCAGCCCTTGCGCCTTTACCCTTTTTAGTATCAAAAAATAATTTATTGTCATTTTGAATTTTTTTAAAAAAATTTATTGCCTTTTGACTTCGAACTCTGTCAAATAGTATATGTTGTAGTTGTTTTTGGTGATTTTTTTTATCATGCAAGGGTCAAATTAAACTTGTAGGTCTAATGAACAAAGTGGAAAAATATAATTTAATATCTCAATGGATGAGTAATATTTTTTTTTTTTTTGGTAAAAGATGAGTAATATGTTGTAATAAATAAATCATCTGTTAGGAATTTATTATGTTTCATTGGAATAAAAAATTACTGTAGCTTTGCAATTTTGATTTCTTCCAACTAATTGATCTATTGCGAGAGATGAGTTATTTATTAAAAAATTATAATAATTTTCTGTTTTGATTTCTTGCAACACGTAACAGCATATGAGTCATCTATTGGAAGAAACTATTGAAGATAATGTAGTCAAATAAGTCAAATGTAGTGGTTAATGAAGTTAGTTAGAAGTTAGTTAAAGTTAGTTAATTGGTTAGTGGATTGGCTGATTATGTTAATTAGGTGGTTAGTTAGTAATTGATTCTATGTGACTCATACACATATTAAGAAGTGTGAGGAAGCATTTTTGTATATATACAAACATATTGCACAATGTAACATATATACAGAAATATTTTTTCCCCAAATCAGTTGCCTTCTTCTTCTCCAAGTTTTCTTCTTCTCTTCATTGCTTCTGTGATTTTTCTTCTGTGTTCTTAGCTGCATTGCAGCTGTGAATTCTTCAGAAACCAAAACAATTTTAAAATTATAATATTATTTTCAACGGATCAGTCATCTGTTTCAACAAATCTATCATGATTCAAAAATTGATATCATGATAGCACGCACTCCAAAATTCAACTCATGTGTAAGTAGAACAATCTAACTCACAAGTTATCTCAAATATTGCAAAAAAGAAGATTTAACTACATATGTGACACGACTTATCATGATCCAAGTCAAGCCCTAGATATGACACGGCTATTAAGATCCCCGAAAGAAAATTTCAGTCAAATCTCTTAGCATATCATGACATACATAAAGGTAAGAAGCAACAATAAAAATCTACAATAACACAAGAAATAGGGTTCAACGCAGATACTTCAATGAAAAAGAGCATTTATAGTCAAAGGAAAGATAACATAGATTATGTACAATCCAACATGCTTCTGCTAACTATGGGCATAGGACATGTTCCTAGCACACCCTTAACAAGAAAGAGAACGAATAGTCTAAAAATAGCAACACAAGCTAAAGACCGAAAGAGATAAAACATGATAGGCTCGACCTCGAAACATAATGATTCACCAATCAATCGCTCGAAGCATAATGAGTCACCAATCAATCTTTCAAAGTAGTCTCTGAGCTAGCCACTAGAATAGGTAGTAGGGTGAATGTCCTCCCCTACATTATAAAATAATGTAGGAAAAGAAGTATGCATTAGTATTTTGAATGTGCTAAGTATGTGAACAATGCAATGAATCATAAGTCATGTAATGCAATTGACCAAATAAATGATATGATAAGAGAGGTATTTGAAAAGATAAGTAAACATGAGAATCACCAATGTACAAAGGAAATTATAAGAGGGACCATGTAAGCGTATGAACTATGACTAGTCAAGTAATGTATCATAGAAGAACCATAAGTATGAAGGATAGCAACTATAACCAACAATAAAATCGTGCAAACTATTACATGGAATTCCAATGTTTACTCATAGACCAGAAAAAAGAGAGTCTACTTGCCAAGGTAAACTCTCCCGCTAAGCAGATGTCATGAACATGTGCTATATATGTTGATTTACTAGCTAGGCCATCTTGGCAATAATCCTACGGTAGCATATAGTTATGGGACTAGACATTGCTACTAACGACCCCTTGGGACGAGTCCCCACCTCAAAGTCCAATCATTATGAATTCTATCTCATTTAAGAGTGTAATTGGGTCTTAGCTCACCCTTTTCACAAACTTGCATAAAGGTTTATAAATTCATAACCATAACTTGTGATGAAAACTAGGATAAAATGTGGATTCATAATTAATCAACTGAAAATTGTATAATTAAGATGAATTCTTGCATAATTATGTAAAATAAGATCAATTGAATCAAAATTGAGAGAACTCATAGTCAATTTCATGAACCTTAGATAGCATGTAAAAGAATTCATTTGTAAAATATGGAGATCATGTAATCTATAACAATTCATTTATCATAGATAAATAATAATAGTATAAATCACAGTTCATGTAATTGAATGTAAATCATGAAAACCATAAATCTTGAAATTACATGAAAAAGTAAAGAATCCTTTTGGGCTCCATGGGTGGAGAGGACACTATGGATGAATGCCCATGTACTTTGACTACTTTACTTGAGAAGAACTTGAAAATTAATGGAGGAATTGAAGTGTGTCTTCTTGGATCAGTTCTTTCCGATTGAACTAAGGGAGGCTAATTCATCAACCTCAAGCAAGGGTCCATGAGTGTAAGAGAGTATGTCCTCACATTTACTAAGCTTTCTAAGTATGCTCCCTTCGTGGTTGTGGATCCAAGGGCTCGTATGAGCAAGTTTATCTCCGACGTATCCGATTTGGTCCCCAAAGAGTGTAAGATGGTCGTGCTACTGAAGGAAATGGATATCTCCTGATTGATGACTTATACAAAGCAAATAGAGAAAGAGAAGTTAAAGGAGAGAGCAAGGGAGTCCAAAAGGGCTCGGGTAGATGGTAGAGGCTATTCTCAGCAAAGGAGTAGAGGTCACAAATTCCAAGGTGGCCAAAAGCAAAGTGGATAAGGATCTACCATTTCTCCTCCTCCTCGGACTACAAAGAACAAAGGGGTTGCTCCAAAGCCCCAAAGCTCAAGTTGCCCCAAGTTTGGAAGGCTCCACAAGGAAGAGTGTCTAAACAGTTCGAATGATTGCTTCAAGTGTGGGATGCCCAAACATCATGCCAAAGATTGTAGAAGCAGTTGTGCAAGGCCCCAAGGCCAAGGTGCGCAATTCAAGGCGCCCAAAGGAACAACTGGTTCTATGCTCTCCATGGTTGCCAAGAGGTTGAAAAGGCTCCAGATGTTGTCACCGGTATGTTGAGAGTTTTCAATTTTGATGCATATGCCATATTAGATCTAGGAGCTAAGAGATGTAGCCCAAGCTACAGCTCCTTTTTGAAGGTTAAAGCGGTCGTTGTCAAGATATATAATCTAACCAAGGTTACGGTCAAACCTATAGAGAATATGGTAGACTCAGAGTAATTTCAAGCAATTCAAGTTAACCTACTTATCTATTGAAAGGGGGGGGTTTTGAATTTGCAAAAAGTAAACCTAAACTAGAACAAGTGTTGCAAAACCAGTTAGAAGAGTAACAAGGGTATTGTGTTCCCCATGATTTCTTAACTTGGTATTACCAAATAACTAATATCTTTTCTAGTGTGTTGAATGCAAAATGGTAAGTTGACCAAACCCTTTCATCCAGGAGAGAGGTAAATTTCACTATGTGATTTGATCCATCTCCGCAGTGTGACATTACTAACCCTTACCTATTGTCCCAGAACAACCTCCTCTTGATCCAGTTTGATTGATTAGATGAGAAGAAATCGATTGAATCCTACTAATTAATCTCTTTTCCTATTTATTACCTTGATCCAATCAGTAACAACTAGGTGAATTCTAACGTTGGCCACTTTTAAAAATCAATCAAAATGAAGAGAATTAATTAGTACATGCACACACACTTTCCAAGAATTACGAATTATTCAATTTTACCTTGTTAGTTTTTCGTGGTTCCCACAACCCTAGATGTTGATTTAGCTATGCATAATCATTGTAGATGTAAGATTTCATGATATGTAATAACATAATTGAGACTTACAAAGATGAATTTTAGACCAAGAAATTCCAAACTCTTCACAAGAAATCACATGTTAATGATTAAAATCATACAGTTATTCTCCAAGTGTTTCTAAGCACTTCTCTCAAGGTCTCTGGTCGTTCTCCTTCGTTTTCTACTAGAATTAATCTAAAAAAATCTATTTATAGTACTTAAAATACAAGTCCAAAATAAAATAGAAAAACTTGATTTTGACAAGTAATACGAGCAAGGTTACGGGACGTACTAAGTTTTTTGCCCATACCAGGGCTTCGTGAACTTCATTCTTCAAAACTAGGCACAACTTCTATGAGACTATTCTACGGGTCGTATTTGGACTTATGGCCTATATAGAGTTTCATCTAATGACTTTTCAGAAAATTTCAACTTCTGATCTTCGAAGTACGGAACCTCATCCATAACTCGTACATAATTCTATGGCACGTTTGACAGTTTGTACATGCAACTTCAGAAAATCAGCCCTCACTGTATCTCACTTACAAACCCACTCTACAACTCATGGAAATATCTATGTCCCATAAAGTCCTTCGTATATTAGCAAAAGTTGCAGAAACTGTACATTTAGCCCAAAATCTTGCCAAATCCTTTAATCCTTAAAAACTAACATAAAAACACATCAAACTCACTAACATCGCCTTGAGAACACACAAAATACCAAGTTTTAAGCATGAAAAGTGTTGTATTTTGACAGCACATCAACACCCTCAACTTAAAATTATTGCTTGTCCTCAAGGGACGGACTCAATCTACATTTGCAGTGTAGTAACACACAGACCTCAATCTAATGACACACATCATCTCCAACTCAAGCACAAATACCCACACTACTCATCAATGCATATCATATAGCTATTAAACAAACCAATGTAGATCAATATATGTGACTGTACAACTACGAAAAGCAAGGTAACCACAAATAAGCAATAATCGCTTAATTAGTCTAAGATCAACAGTAGTGCCCTTACAAAAAAGAAGTCACATATCTCACTCATGATAGTATTTTCAGATTTAATGCTTAGGACTAAACAAAATCAATCACTCTCACAACAGATATTCAAATACCATGTCAATACCATAAGTTTGCCCCTATACTTACAACTATGACCTTGGACTACTTGGACTAGGATCGCTATAGGACTCTCTTAGCTTGTAACGTAGGTTCAAAGGGCTTTGGTATGATGTTGGAATATAGTGACTATGTCATCCTTGACACTACGTTATTCTATACTTTTGCCCTACCAACACTATTTTCTTTAGCTCATTGCCTTTTGTTTTCACATCATTTCTTCTTTTTAGCTCATTATTTAGGCAACTATTCATTTTTCTTGTACCCATAACATATTTTTATCCTCTTTTCCATGTATCACTAGCTTTCACCTCATTTTATGTGATTACCCTTAACCAACCACCCTTAACTTAGGCTTTTGTCCTGAGTCGAGGTGCATAATATCCAATCTATGAACAAGGATCACTTTTGGTAACCACACTCAACTTAAGCTGTTTGCCGCAGTCAATGTGCACAATATCCAATCTATGAACCATGAACACTTTTGGTAGCCACCCTCAACTTAAGTTATTTGCCCCAGTCAACGTACACAATATTCAAGGACCAGGGCCAATTTTAGAATTTTACATTCAACAAGGATAGGTTACTTAGGTTTTTACAAAGAAAAGGGTATATGCAAAGCTCAAACTTTGGGATCAAGAGATATATTACACATTTGGTTGGTCATTTAGGCTAAGTAGACTAATATGAACAATGGCCTAAGATCCTTTCCTAACCAACTAACCTACCGTCTAAATCAGAGTAATATGGCAAACTCTGAATTGAAACATTGTATAAAAATTTAGCAAAGAAAGCTCTCACGTGGCACTGATTACACTATTAATATAGACTCTCAGATCATGTTTTTCATCATAATTAGACCTCACTTATCAAACAAGTACTGTTAATCAATCAATTGCATAGTTGTTATCAAGACTAACTAACAAAATTTTTGTGGGTATCATTTTTCAGACCAAAAACTAATATATACCATAAACTTCAGTACTACATACTACTAATACTACCTACACATCTGAAACATGTTGGTTCAATAGAAAATAAATGTCCTTGGGGAAAAAGAACATAGGCAAGAAAATCCTTTGAACTCAAAATTTGGGATAATTATAGGTCATAGTTACTTAGACTTCACTTAGGTCTATAACTACCCACACTCCATCAAAAAGAGTTTGCATTGTCCTTGATGCACAAAACATAATAGAATCACAGCATAGGGGTAAAAGAAAACATACCTGGGCACCTAAGCGCCAGTCTCTATATTAAGTTACCTCCCAAGCAACGCC
This sequence comes from Solanum medicagineum, assembly GCA_026153255.1. NCBI lineage: Eukaryota > Viridiplantae > Streptophyta > Magnoliopsida > Solanales > Solanaceae > Solanum > Solanum medicagineum. The sequence continues at coordinate 10,418,784 of JAPFFP010000113.1, read as the reverse complement.
TGATTTATTGACGTGGCACGACTTAAATAACTTGGGTACTCAGACTTCACCAAGTGTCCATGCTTCTTCTGTCTTTAAGTCATTAGGCCTCTTCATTGATTGATAGATGTTGAAGACAACTTCTTCATCATTTAATCGAAACCTGAGTTGGTCAGATTCCATATCCACTAGTGCTTGCCTAGTGGCTAGGAAAGGCCTTTCCAAGATTATTGGGACTTTGAAGTCGACTTTGCAATCAAGGATCACAATGTCTGCAAGGAATACTAATTTCTCCACTTTGACCAGGACGTCATATAGTATCCCCACAGGCTTTTTCACTGTTCGGTCAGCCATCAACAATCCATGCTCGTAGGAGTAGGGGCTCCCATCCTGGCTTTTTGAAGACCGCCAGGGGTATTAGGTTTATGCTGGCACCTATATCACATAATGCCCTTGTGAACTCAATGTCTCCTATGGTACAGGGTATGGTGAATGCTCTGGGGTCTTCTCACTTTTGCACTAAGGACCTTGAAGCTATTGTACTGTAATATTGAAGCTCTTATGAGAGCTTCTGGCTTACAGTCTGCTTCTTAATGATCAAGTCCTTTATGAACTTTGCATGCCCAGGCATCTTCTCCAATGCCTTAATGAGAGGGATATTGATGGAGAGTTATTTCAGCATGGAGATGAAGTGCTAGAATTTTCCTTCCTCCTCCTTCTTTTTGAGTCTTTGAGGGAAAGGAAGGGGTCTAGGAATGGGTTTCAACTTCTGTGGCGTCACTGCAATATCACTTACTTCATTCTTGGCCCAAACATCTCCGGTCTCTGCATCTTTGCTCTCAACTATCTCCTCACGAACATCATCATCATCAACTAACATCGACGGGTCAATGGTTTGTTTGCCACTACGAGTAGTCACTGTCATACTCTGCCCTTCATTCTTTGGCTTCTAAACTGTATTGCTAGGGAATGTACCTTTCTGGTGCTAGTTCAGTTAAGTCAATATCTGATTGAACTGTTGCTCCAACTGCTTGATAGCAACAGAGTGAGACTCAATTTTTTTTATTAATACTGGAGATGTAAGATTTCATCCCTTTTAAGGTCTCATCCTGAGCATCATCCTTCTTCAATAGTTGATCAAACATCTTCTCAACTCTAAGAGCTACTAACACCCGAATCTCAATTATGCAGTGGCACATATGGACAATTCCTTTAACCATCTATGCATCCCCAAAGCACCTTGCCACCCAATCAACATCTCTATCCTTGCCCCTGTTTCTGTCATAGTAGCCTCCTTAATTGTTGCTCTAAGAGTGTCATCCCTAATATAGTTCCGACCTTGGTTTCCTTGACCTTTGCGCCAATATTCTTGATTAGACCCTTGGACGTTGGTCCAGAAACCTGTCATCTAATTAGTGATAAAACAAGTGTCCTCTTCATAGTAAGGCTCCTCGTACATGGGTGCTCATGAAGGCTGATGAGTTACTGCATTCACATGTTCTTGGTTCTACTTTATCTACAATTCCACATTGGTACTAATCCGAGCAAGCTTTTGCATCATATCATCATTTATTTTGGCTTGTGCCAAATTAGTACTGGTTGCGAATGAGCTCTTTATTGTCGAATTATCTCTTATCCCCATGCATGATTTGTCTTGCACTTTCTACAACCTCTCAGCAACCGCTGGAAATGGATGATCTAGAAACGAGCCTCCCATGATAGTGTCAGCAGCAGCTTGGTTATTCTCGTCCGGAGCTTGATCAAAGATCTCTACTAAGGCTCATCCATGATCTTGTGGTCAGGGACACTTCTCAAGAACATTGTGAACCTCTCCCACGTAGTTCTAATTGAATCACTAGGCAATTGCTCGAAGTTGTTGATTTGGTCCTTCAACTTCTACTTTTTCGACCTTGGAAAGAACCTCTCCAGAAAGGCCTTTTGTAGTTCAGCCCAATTGGTGATCGAACTCTGTGGCATCTCGAATAACCATAGGTTTGCATCAAAATTTTAGAGACAATGAGAAGACACGGAGCCCAACAATATCCATAGATAGATTTTGGCTTCCCATCATGCTCTTACAAATAATGACAACATTATGTAGATGGTTGTGCGAATCCTTTGATGGTAGGCCGACAAACAACTCGTAATTCTGCAGCATTTGGAGTAACCCACCCGAAACAACAATAAACTTTTTGTCATCTGGTAGTAGAGGTAACACAATAGCTCCAGTGATATCCATCGCCACAGGATCAAGCTGGTATTGATTACATGTATGAGCCGCGACTTCAAGATCCTATCGTGGTCTTTTCTAACTTCTTATGAGGGAATCTATTAGGAATATAACATGCAGACAAGACAGCTTACCCCCACATATTTTCAGATAGACCCTAACTTAAAAACATATATTTCATCATTTCCTTAAGGGTTCTATTTTTTCATTTGGCTACACCAATTTGTTGGGTAGTATAAGGAGCACTAACCTAATGTATAATACCATTTTTCTCACAAAATTCCTCTAGAGTTTTGGTACTACATTCACCACCTTTGTCAGATCTAAATCTCTTGATCTTCCTACCTAATTGATTTTTCACTTCTGCTTTGAATTTCAAGAACACATTTTCAGCCTCATCTTTAGACTTAAGAATATACACCTTAGTGTATCTAGAAAAGTCTTATACAAAGATAATATAATACTTCTTTCCACCTTTACTCAGAGTGTTCTTGAAATCTTCTAAGTCCGAATGCACTAGTTCAAATGATTCAGTCTTTTGATCAATAACATGTTTGAAAGGTTTCTTGGCATGCTTTGCTTCTATACACACAGAGGACATTTAGAAAAATCATCAATTTTTATCATAGGAACTAATTTTATTTTTCTAAGTCTTTGAATAAAAGCAATATTAACATGACCTAGTCTACCATGCCATAAATTAATAGACTCAGCAATATAAGCAGAATTGGAACTACTTGCATTGTTGACAATCTCTTGAACAATGTTTAGTATAAATAAACCTCCACTAAGATATCCCTTCCCAACAAAGTCTCCTCCACGAGAAATAATTATTTTATCAGCTTCTAAAACAAGTTTAAGGCCTGCTTTGTTGAGAAGTGCTCCGATAACTAAGTTTCTACGGAGGGAAGGTACGTACAAAATATTGTTCAAGGCTAAAGTTTTTCCAAAAGTTAATTTAAGTAAAATTTTTCCTTCATCCAAAACTCCAGCAGTAGTGGAGTTACCTATATAAATACATTCATCATTATTAGACTCCTCAAGTTCATATAATAATTCCTTGTTGGCACAAAAATATCTTGTAGCACCTGTGTATAATACCCAGTTTGTCTTATTAGCCACCAAATTTGTCTCAACGACTATAACTACAACAGTAATTACTTGATTACCCTCAGAAAGATGAGCTTGGACATTACCTTGTCCTTCTTGCTTGGAGTTTTGCCCTTTTCTTTGATAGCACTAAGCAGCCTATGACCAAGCCACAAACAAAACAAGGTCCTTTGATTTTTTTAATTTGTTTCTCAGATTTATTGAAGTGTTTTTTCTTCTCCTCCTTTTCTTTCTTCTGTTTATCTTTGACCTTGTCTTTAACAATAGTACCAGAAGGTTCAAGAAGATTAGCTTTAGGAGAATTAAGAGAAAGTGTTTTCATCTTATCTTTGAGACAATTTGCCTCTTAGTGACTGATAAGTTCTTAAAGAGTTAATTCTTTTTCTTATGTTTTAACCGATTTCTATAATCACTCCAAGATGGTAGGAATTTTTTAAACAAAACATTATCCTAAAAAATCTCACATATTTTCATGTTCTCGTTGAGAACATCAACAGTCAAGTTCTCATATTCGTGAACTTGTTCCATTATTGGCTTATTGTCAACCATTTGAAATTTAATCTATTGACCAACAACATACTCTTTCTTTTTCCTGCATTGTCATCACCATATTTCTTTTCCAAACCATCCCATATTTCCTTAGCAAATTTATATGTAACAAATAAATCAAATAAAGGATTAGTCATGTGATTCAACAAATGTCCTCTAACAGTTTTGTTATCGTTTTCAAACTTCTTTTTAGTAACATCATCAACAGCTAAAATATTCCTAGAATCAGTAGTAGTGTTAAAACTATTCTTAGGAGGTTCATTAAATAAAACATAATCAACTTCTAATTGTCCAAACAAAATTAAAAGTTTTTGTGATCAACGTTTAAAATTATTTCCATGCAAAGCTTGAAGCTTTGATAAATCAAGAAAAATTTTGTTCAAGAAAATAGCCATTTATCAATATTGTATATAAATAAATTGCTTTCAAATTGTTGAAAAAATACTACAATATTGATATTAGACTAGAATTAAATAACTTATCACAAATACTATGTCGTGGCAAGCCACTGCCTTGAAAGCGATTTCGGCCCGACTCCGATGCAAATCGCTCTAGCCGGTCGCTCCCCAAGGTTCCACAGGTACTCTCAAACACGTGCACTCGTGGTTGAAAGTTGGAGGTTGCCCAAAAACCAATTGCCCAGAAAATGTTAAGAAGAAGAAAGGAGGAAGTTTTTATGTTTCTTCTTTTGTTGGTTGGTATATATTTTAATGTTCACAAAGCCAACTTATATAGAATTTTCAAGAGATGAGTTTCAAAGAAAAGGAAGAAACGTATAATGAATATTAATGATATTAAAGAACCATTATATCACATTTACAGGAATACTTTTCTTCTTTTCTTTTATCCTGAAACGTATATTATTCTCCTATGTAACGTATTTGATTTTTTTCCTTTTCTTTATCCTTTGCATTACATTGATTAATATATGTAGTATTAATTTACATATATTAACTCAACAATTTATCCCCACTTTTTGAAGTAGACATGTTGATCAGTTATGTCGTTATCCACACTTTTCCCTCCATCCATCTTTATTTGTTCACTATATTATTCTGTGATGGTCATATCTAGTCTTTCTGCTTATGGGTTTTGAGCTGAGAGTTTTAGGAAACAGACTCTCGACTTCTTTGAGGTAGCTGTAAGGTCTGTGTACAATCTATCCTCCCCAGACCCCACTTGTGGGATATCACTGGTTATGTTGTTTTTGTTGTATATTACTCTGTGATGCCCAATAATACTTGTCCAATTTATGAAATCAAGATATAATTTTACACTTAGTTCTTAATTTATCCTTATCATTAGCCCTTTCCCTATTTACATTTTTCAAGATATTAGTGATTTGATAATTACTCCCATCATTTACTACTTCTTAAATTTGTGTCAAGTTAACAAGGGACAAGTAAAGATGGACGAAGAAAATAGTATAATAGAACTAGGAGGAATACCCCAATGGTCAAATTGATTAAAATTTTAATTCATACATTTACTTTTGGCACCTTTTGAATTTCGAGAGTCAAATATTGATTACATTATTTCGTATATCTTTTAAATATCTTGAGTTATGAATCATTTGTAACTTATGGTACTCTTTTACTTAGTTTTAAAATATGTATATTTTTATTTTAAAAAAATTATTTCTAAATTCGTAATTAAAATTAAACATTTAACTCTCAAAATTCAAACAATACCACATAAATTAAAAAAACGAATTAAATATAAACTAAAATGAATGGAATAATATTTAACGCATCATATTTGTACGCACAAGTACATAAATTATTTTTGTAGCAGGAACAAACAAACGAAACTAATGGAATATTAATGCACAGTGCTTGTACACACAAGTTCACAAATGTTTTTTTTTTTTTTTTTTTAAGATAAAAGAAAATTAATAATAACCACAGTACGCAAATCTCTTTTAGAAAAGACGCACAAACAGAGAAACTAAAAGTAGCTAGGAAAAAGTAAGTTTTAGTCACTAACCACAAAAAAAAAAAGAAAAGGGTTTTAGTCAACAACAATCAAGGAATCTAATAAAAAAATATTGAAAAGACAGTTGAGGTGAGTTAGAATTGTTTGCTTGAAAGACTCAAAATATAATAAATATCTTTTTTACAAAAATCAAGACAACACAACGTCAATATTATATATATACACACACCCACACTTGCTCTCTTCTATTTTATGACCTCATTTCTTTTTTATCCATTCAAAAAAGATATAATTTACTTTAATAAGAAAAAATTTATTTTTTAAAATTTTCTTTTATCTTTAATAAAATGATTATCAACTATATAAATATTTAAAAATAATTTAAACTATAAATATTTAAATTTTTTTTTTTTTAATTACACATTATCCCAAGTCAGTGCCACAGAACGGGGAGTAACTTTCTAACCAAAATGATTTGGATAAACCACGTTGGTACCTTAGCTGCCTCTAGGAATTAGAAAAAGACAATTGGGCATATGAGATTGGGAATCTTCTATGAACCCAACAGTTCATGTTTCATGTTTGAATACTTCTTTAGTGTAGTGTCCGTGTCTTTGAATGATTAGCGACTAAGAAAAGTCTACATGATATTTATATGGTCCTTCAAACAAGCAAATATTATAATTAAAGAAATAAGAAGGCAGCAAGATAATCTGGTCTATTCTAGATGTTGATCAAGAGAATTTCCATTTTCTTACCAATACAAAATTATGGTACCAAATGGAAGAGCACACAGAATTTACTTTTTACTTTTTTTATGTGGCGTTGGAAATTTATATTATATTTTTTATTAAATTTAAGTGACGTATTATAAAGTTCATTTGACTGTAGCATTTTTAATAAATTTTTATCATATTTAAGATTCAAACTCAAGCTCTCATTAGTAAGAATACAAAAGTTTCACCACTGCATCATTATTCAAGTTGATGAATTTATTTTAGTTGATCTACAAGGGCTTGGTCAAATATAAATATATATATAACTATTTTCTATTATCAAATATATCAATTTGTACAACTTTAATACTCTGAATTTGAACATAAACTCAATCTCACTCGATGATTCTATGCCTCTTTAAGGATTTCTACCTAAACTAGGCTATGAATAGTAATTTAAATTATGCATATGATTAGCCAATCTGGGATACATGCTATTCTTGCGGTGAATTTTTTAACAAGAATTTAGGGATGTACTTCACTCATGTTGTAAGATTGGGGATGTATTTAGCGGCAGAGCTACATTCACCTAGGGGTGGTCAGATGAACTCCTTTGGTCAGAAACTTTTTTGAATATATAGATTAAATATATATATTTTGATATATATCAATTGTTGAACACTCTTGTTACAAAAATCACCTACTCATATTCTAAAAGTATAAACATTCTTGACGAAAATACTAACCCCGCCATTGAGTGTTTTAAGTTCAATTAAACAAGTAAAGGAGTGTTTTTAACAATGTCATAAGAAAGAAACTAAACACATATATATAACTAATTTATGGATGAAAATTATTGGAATAAATTCTCTTCGGCATCTCAGCTTCGCCCATCGAAAAGAGCCTTCTTGCAGTAGATCAGTGTGGTTATGAGATTAGGAATATTTTATGAACCCAACATTTCATGTTTCATGTCTCAATACTCCCTCCATTCCTTTTTATATTATTATAATTTTTTTCTAGAGTTGAATAATATAAATTTTAATTAATATTTTAAAATATATTTTTGATCATATGGAGTTGAAAAATATAATATGACAATTAAAAAGAAAGTGGGGTAGTAGAAGGAGAGTTTGGTATATTATTCTCAATTTATATGATATTATTAAAATTTTGAGAGTTAATTCAATATTATTTTTGATCGAATATTTTTATATATTTTAATTATTAATTATATATTGTCATTGATAGTATTTATATGTAATTTTTAAATATGTAAATTTTTCTGAAAATATAATGCTTCTGTATGTCTATATTTACAATCAAATTTTTAAAAAATTAAATTTTAAAATTTTGAATTTATCACCTAAACTGAGATGGTGAAAGCATAAGTTGATTGGATTATCTACCATCAGCACGAAAACTACAGCAACCTAAATTTCCATTTTCTTACAACTATATACAAATGAAATTGGACCAAAAAGACAGGCCGATATGCATGGAAGTGGACAAAGAGCACTAAGCATTTACTTTGGACTCGTTTGACAGAATACATTAATAAAAATAATGCTGATATTAATATTATGTATTATAGTTGTTTTATGTTTTATTTTGCATTAAGATGTATATCATTATTATCATAAGTTTTTGGTTATTGATAATGTAAAGAGTTTAATGCATGTATTAAAATAGCTAAGACCCAATTGCTCTTCAAATTGTTTTTATATCGTTTTCAACATATTAGTAGATGACATCTTTAATAAATAAATATTTATTTAAGAAATTAGAAATAATGTATAAGTACTCCTTTGAATTATTGTCGAAATTCTAACGACTTTAATTAGGATCTTATTATCTCCCTGAACTATTTTAAAATAGAATTAAGACACACTAGGTTGTTTGCTTGGGAACAAGTTGTCGCAGAATAACTAAACTCGAGATTAGTTATCATGTTATCTCGCCACGTATATGAGATAATTGTAATGACCTCAAAAGTCATTTTTAGCATTCTCGATAAAATTATCACTTTGCCCTTTTCAAAAGTTGCCTTGAGTTATGTTTGGATGAGTCTAAAATTTGAATTTTTAAAACCTCGTAAAAAGTTGAAGTTTTGCTAAAGAAAGAGTTTTCAAAAGGTTTAAAGTTTGAAATTTCGAGTTTTATGGTCATCTTGAGTTCCGGGTATCAAAACACTATTATGTCGATTCCATCAGCTCCTGAATACAGAATATGACCTAGGAGAATTGATGGAATTGAATTCGGAGTTAGAACGGAGATTCTAGATCCAAAATTGCATTTTCTGTTGAATTCAGATTATGGTTTGACTTTGGTCAACATTTAAAGTTCTGGGAAGCTCAAATCAAAAATAGTTTCAGTGGTTTCTGGCAGTGCAATTAATGCAAGAAATGGTCTCGTTGTAATTTTTAGATTTTCCGAGGATAGTTTGGGTATTTTGAGTTTTAACTAGTTTGTTTGAGTTTTATTGAGTTCTGGGCCAAGGAGGCCTCAATCTCGAATTTTGATGTTTCCATTAAGTCTGAAATGTCGTTTCTGGTAGGTTTGCATGTTTGGTTGTGTGTATCGAGTTTCGAAGGAACTCCGAAGGTTTGTTTCATGTGTGAAATAACTAAAATTGGACTGCAACCTGGTGCAGTCACCTAGTACTTTGACTTCGCGGCAGATTATTAGCTCCCAAGGCTCTGTATTCGCGGATGTAGGCCCTGCGTTTGCAAAGTGTCAACTCTGTTGATCTCCACGTTTACGGATGTCCTTCCATGTTCGCGGAGTATAATTGTGATATGAATAGTGTGTTTCAATTAAATGACGGATTTCATCATTTTCACCATTTTTAATGCTTTAAGCTCAGCTTTGGAGAGTCATTTCAAGGATTTTCCAAACAAGACCATTGGATAACGTATTTCTAATATATATTTTCAACTCCCATTGATTAAATTATGATTTAACATGAAAATTGAGAATTTTAATTGAAGAAATTAGGGCTTTCTCGGACATTGATTTTCGATACAAAAATGGTGATTGTGAGTTCACTTTAACTCCTTTTTCGAAATAATTTTCGTTATTAGAGTCCTTATTATTTGAGGAACAATTTCATGTAAAAAAATTTAAATTTTGAGAACTTTTTTTGGTATGAGATTTTTGGATCATTTTGTCCTTCACCCGAATCACTTGGTTTTAGTGTCATTAGTTTCTAATGTGATTATGATGCTATATTTGACTAGATTGTGGTGATTTAGATTTCTGTGGAAGGGGAAAAGACGCGAATTTGATTTGATTGAGACTTTTATTAAGACAAATGGGCTACCAACCTTTTGTTAAGTATGATTGAACCTTGGATTCTCCTATGTGTGTCAGTTTGGATGATTTGTGGCATGAAATGAGTTAGAATTATACTACTATAGGTTGTGATCATGGAATAGCGGTTTGGGTACTATTAAATGTTGTGAATTCTTGACTTGTAAAACAAATGTAGTATTTCGATTATTTGTGGAATTGTGGATTACTTGATGTTGATATTGGTATTGTGATGACATTGAAATTGTATTGTGAACACTTGAGAACGTGTGGATTATTCTAAACTGTTTATTAAATTAAATGATTCATGTGGACGAAATCTTACATATTCTTATTTTTGTGAAAATGATTATCGTGTTACGATGACATGTTTTGCTTGATGTTCCATTGATGATGAAAAGCCAAAGGGAAATAGTTTCAGCTAGATATGAAAGTAAATACCGAATGAAAATGGTTCTGATGGATACATGGTCCATGTGAGGCCCTTGTGGGTTCCGATCTGAGGTTATTAGCTGATGTGTATCGTAAGACAGATATGCATCACCATTTCTTGACATTGCATCGCATTGTTTGCATTTCATTGCATTCATTCCATTTCGTCTCATTCTTTCTTGAAATTGTTATATGTATTAAGTGTCAGGTTGTGAATGCTTTGGAATCTTGTACATTGTTAAGATTGAATTATTGAAAAAACTATAATAGATGTTGATAACTTGAGCTTTGTATACTATGAAGACTGGACTATGTGAATATTGTGTTAAGAAATTGAAACTACTTATGTTGCTGAAGGACTATTATACTACTTGACTTTGGGTATCAGTTGAATATTTTGGGATACTATTCTATGATGTGCGTATATATTTATGTATGTTGTATTGTGCTGGGACTTTCTGGGTGCAGATGTGTAGTTCAGCGATATGTGATTGGGTGGATAGGAGTGTGTTCTTCATTACTTTACTTCAGGATTAATTTTTATTTGTTGAGTACCCTGTTGTGTGGTGCTCACTCCTTGCAACCTTTTTGTAGGTTGTGAGCCCAATCCTCTTATTAGACTTCCCAGTTATAGGATCGAGCTTCTTTTAGTACGGCCTCGAGAATTCTTTATTATGTTATGTTCTATTTAAGGACTAAACATTGAGACTTATATTATTTTTGAGTATTATTATTTAGAGGCTTGTACATGTGACAACAGTTCGTGACAATAACTTATCTCATCACTAGGGCAAAAATAGCAAGATAAATAATCTAAGAATTACCTAATACCTCCAACCAAACATATAATAACATAATCCTATATTTTATCATAGGATTATTATATTGTCACGACCCAACCCCGGGGCCATGACTGGTGCCGATTGGACACTTAGACCAACGTTCAACCACAAGTTCCATCCTTATGTGTACGAAATCTACCGAAATTTCTACAGAGTTTCCTCTGTTTTACTGACTATCCGCACTTGCAGCAGCACCCAGAATACACTGACAATCACACACACACACACACACACACACACACACACACACACATATATATATATATATACATATCAACGCGGACCAACAAGTTCTCCGCTGCGGTCCTGCCGCCTAATAAAGTATCAGACATGTACAACCACATCCCATATTAGACTTGTTACCCACTCGTGTCCACCGACCTCTACATAACAGAATGAAACATATGACGGGACAGGGCCCCACCG
>JAPFFP010000113.1:10395298-10407153 GCA_026153255.1 Solanum medicagineum | reverse complement strand
TATTTGACCCTTTTCGGAATAAGTGGCAATTTATTGGTTCGTGATGCGTCCAATGGTTGTCATGAATTTCCAGCTCAAGTTGTCTGCCTGGGTGCCCACTCCAGTCAAAACGCACTCTTAGAAACCTAGGATAGAACGAAACCAAAATCCCTACGATCTAAGCATTAGCCTAAGACGACCCAGCACATCAGGCGTGTTGGGCCCATTAGAAAGACCGCCTTGAGTCCAAAAGTGGCCCCTGACCCAAATGGACGATCATGCTTATGTGTTTGACTTTTAAATCGTTAGGCCTACTCTTGGCACAAAAGGGTCACATATCTGTTTAGGATGTGTAATATCTGTTTACGTGCTATATTTTACGTGCTATATTTTATATCTGTTTAGGATGTGTAATATCTGTTTGTGTGCTATATTTTATAGCCCACTCCTTTCGAAAGTTCCTAGAATCTCTTAAGCACATAAACCAAGTCACTATCAAAAGAACGTCGAAATACTCTTCGAATCTCAAGTTTTTCAACAAAATCAAACCCACTCTCAAAATTAATCACTATCAAAGTTCGTCCAAATACTCTTCGATTCTTAAGTTTCTCCATAAAATCAAACTTCACTCTCAAGATAATTTTCCATCTCAATTCGGAAAAGATTCAAGTCTTCCGAACTACGTAAGGTCAGATTCTCCCTCGCGAGATACGTTGGTAGCCTTTTAGGCCCGACCCCATCTTAAAAAGCTTATATTCCTAGAAGTTTGTTTCCCCGCCTTTCCAGAAGCTTATTCCCCCATTTTTCAGAAGTGTATTTTCATCCAAGTTTCCATAAGCGCATTTCCCTCTAGCTTTCCAGAAGCTTATTTTTCCCAGTTGTCCAGAAGCATAGTTTCCTCCAGCTTTCCATAAGCATATTTCGTCAACTTTCCAGAAGCATATTTTCACTCAGTTTTTCAGAAGCATATTTTTCCCCCAGCTTTTAAGAAACATATTTCCCCTCCATCTTTCTATAAGCATATTTTTCTCTAGCTTCCAGAAAAGTATTTCCCTCTGACTTCCAGAAAAGTATTTCCAACTTGCAGAAAAGTATTTCCCTCCAGCTTCCAGAAAAGTATTTCCCTCAGCCTTTTCCCTCCAGCGTATTTTTCCTATCTCTCCAGAAGCATATTCTTCCAATCTACATTATCAAATGCAAGAAAACCTTACTTGGTGCAAATCGATTTCCTGATCCACTATCTCCAAAATCATATAGGCAAAGTCCTTCCTATTTACCATATCCCGTGCATCTATGGGCTGGTTTACTCTCAAATAAAGCAACAATTGTGTGCTTATTGATATGTGCATTACCTTTTATTGCCTACTAATTTGAAGAAACTAACTTGTTTGCTTTTGAGTAATTCTTATTACAGGGTAATTTAGAATTGATCTTTGTTGATAAAAGCAATTCGATCATCCTTATTTCATCAAATCTAGAGATCCCCCCTCACCAAAACCAGCGGAAAGAAAATGACAGACCACAATGATGATATAAGCGTGACAGGGATTACTGTGGCAGATCCCATTGTCGCACAACAGAATGAATTGATTGCACAGCTGATGCAACAGATCGCTGACATGAAAAAGGAATCGAGTAAGACTCAGGAGTCGACAAATTTTGACACCAATACTAATCACCCAGTTCCAGACGACGGGAGGCCCTTACTTCATTCTCCTCATCAGATTATTAATACTGTTCAAGCTACCTCAGACGCAGGGCCTTCTACTCGTTTTCCCCAAGCGCCACCTCCTTTCCAAGGCCCAAATACTACCCAAGCCTGCGACCCCTCTCAAAATGCCCAGATAATACATCCTGAAAATATACCCTCACGCCAGTACAACCCACCTGCCACCCAAACTGTGCCTCCAAAGATCCCTTTCCACATCCCAATTCTTACTAATTCACAAGTTCCTCACGCCGATGTCGATCATTATGAGAAGAAGGAAAAAGAAGAGAAGGCCAAACAAGAGATGTCTGAATTGGATATCGAAGAAAAGATTGCTAGAGCCATGAAAAAATTTCACTATACGCCGGACGCCGTGAAATTTTTCTAATCGTCGGATAATCGTATTTAGCGGCCATTTCAAGTGCGTAAAACCTTCTTGAAGTTGAAATGTGAACCCGAACCTTATCTATGGATTTTAAAAGTGATTTTTCTGTTAGATCTTGTTAAAATATTTATTGGTTTCCTAATTATCCGAAAATTAGGTGGCGACTCTCTGTCTTCTTTCGAATTTCGAAAACAAAAAAATTGGTTTTTCTCAAGTTAATTGAGTTTAAATCGATTTATTGATTTTCGAATTTTCTTTTCAAAATTAAAGCCATTTTTCGGCATAACACTAATGACAATCCAAATGTCCAAGGTGGTATTCGTGTGGTGCCTAACCCTATGTGCCTAATGTGTGGTAGAGGTCATAATGGCCCATATTTGAGGGACACTAATAGATGCTATAGTTTTGGAGAAGTGGGTCATAAGAAGATTGATTGTCCTTGTAATCAAAATAAGAGTAGAGATGGCCATCCACAAGGCTGGGATGCAAATGTGGTTCCTTTGGGAAGGGAGGTCAACAAGGTGGTTCCCCAGGCACAATAGGTTCTATACTCTTCAAGGGAGCCAAGGGGTAGATGAGTGCCCGATGTCGTCACCGGTATGTTAAAAGTCTTTGATTTTGATGTGCATGCATTGATAGACCAGGGTGCCACTCTTTCTTTTGTTACTCCTATGGTTGCCGAAAAGTTTCATATTGAACCCAAATTGTTTTGTGAGCCATATGAAGTGTCTACTAACGTTGGTGCATCCATTGTTGCTAGAAGGGTCTATAGGAATTTTCCCCTTTGCATTTTGCATAAAATATTGCCTTGTGATATTATTGAGTTGGATATGGTGGATTTTGATGTCATCCTTGAAATGAATTGGTTGTATGCATATTACGCCTCTATTGATTGTAGAATCCGTAGGGTCATATTCTAATTCCTAAATGAGCCCATTCTTGAGTGGGACAGTCATGATATGGTGGTCAAGGGTAGATTCATTTCTTGCATTAAAGCCAAAAAGTTGATTTCTAAGGGGTGTCTTTATCATCTTGTGAGGGTTAGGGATGTTGAGTCCAATATTCTTTCTATAGAGTCGGTCCCGATGGTTAATGAGTTCCTAGATATCTTCCCTAGTGAGCTTCCCAGTGTTACTCCTAAAAGGGAAATAGATTTTTGCATAGACCTCCTTCTCGATACTCAACCCATTTCTTTCCCCCTTACTGTATGGCTCTGGCGAATTAATGGATTTGAAAGAGAAATTAAGGGTTGGAGAAGTGTTTTGTTAGGCCTAGCCAATCACATGTGGGTGCACTGGTGTTGTTTGTGAAGAAGAAGGATGGTTCTCTTAGAATGTGTATTGATTACCCATAACTTAATAGAATCATCATCAAGAATAAGTATTCTCTACCAAGGATTGATGACCTTTTTGACCAAATTCAAGGGGCTAGTCACTTATATAAGATTGATCTTCAGGTGGGTATCACCAAGTGAAGGTGAGGGAGTGTGACATTCTAAAGACGGCCTTCCGGACTAGGTATGGGCACTATGAATTCGTTGTTATGTCTTTTGGGTTGGCCAATTCACTGGCAATCTTCATGGATCTTATTTATATGGTCTTTAAATCCTACATTGATTTTTTTTGTTGTGGTTTTCATTGATGATATTTTGATCTATTCCCGTAGTGAGGAGGAGCATGCGAGTCACTTGAGGGTAGTGCTATAAAGATTGAGGGAAGAGAAGTTGTATGGTAAGAATGAGAAGTGTGAATTTTAGTTACAAGAGGTTGCCTTTCTGGGTCATGTGGTGTCGGGGGATGGTATTAAAGGTGGATCTTAATAAGACGGAAGTGATTAGAAATTGGCCTAGACCTTTGACTCCATTGGATAATAGAAGCTTCTTGGGCTTAGCGGGTTATTACCGGAAGTTTGTGAATGGGTTCTCTTCTATTGCTTCTTCTATGACTAAGTTGACTAAAAAGAAGGCTAAATTTGCATGGACCAATGTGTGTGAAAAGAGTTTCCAAACCTTAAAAGATAAGCTTGTCTCCGCTTCTGTCTTGTCGCTACAGCAAGGGTTAGAAAAGTTTGTTGAGTATTGTGATGCCTCAAGAATTAGTTCAGGTTGTGTATCGATGCAAAATGGTAAGGTGATAGTCTATGCTTCTAGACAACTTAAGGTGTATAAAAAGAATTATCCTACGCATGATCTTGAGTTGGTGGTCATGATATTTGCTTTGAAAATTTGGCATCATTACTTGTATGGGGTGCAAGTTAATGTGTTTACCGATCATAAAGAGTTTCTAATATGTGTTCACCCAAAAAGACATCAACTTGAGGCAACGAAGGTGGTTAGAGCTTCTTAAGGATTATTATATGAGTGTGCATTATCATCTCGGTAAGGCTAATGTTGTGGATGATGCTTTGATTAGGGTAACTATGGGTAGCCTAGCTCATGCTGATAATAGTGGCAAAGAGATGGCTAGAGAGATTCATCGGTTGGCTAGATTGGGAGTTAGTTTCGATGAGGTTGATAATGGTGGGGTTATGGTTGTTGATGGTTCTAGATCTTCATTGACTGAGGAGGTGAAGGCAAAGCAAGATCTTGACCCTGCCTTGTTAGAGTTAAAAGCCTTGGTGAGAGATGGCAAGATGGAGGTTTTCTTCGAAGGGGGAGATGGTGCTCTTAGGTACCAAGGTAGATTGTGTATCCTTTGTGTTGATGACTTGAGAAAGAAGATTTTAGATGAGGCTCATAATTCTTCCTATTCTATTCACCCCGGTTCTACAAAAATGTATAGAGATTTGAGGGGAGTGTTTTAGTATGGTGGTATGAAGAAAGAGATTGCTAAGTTTGTGTCCGGTTGCCATAATTGCCATCAAGTGAAAGGCGAGCATCAAAGGCCAGGTGGCCTAGTCCAAGATATAGAGATTCCTACTTGGAAGTGGGAGGAAATCAACATGGATTTTGTGGTTGGGTTGCCTAATACTAGAAAGGGGTTTGATTCTCTTTGAGTTGTAGTTGATAGAATGACAAAGTCGGCTCATTTCCTTCTAGTTAAGACTACTTATGGGGCCAAAGAGTATGCTAGATTGTACATTCATGAGTTGGTTAGGTTGCATTGGGTGCCCTTGTCTATCATATCAGATCGTGGAGCTCAATTTAATTCTCACTTTTGGAGATCCTTCCAATGAGGTCTTTGTACCAAGGAAAAGCTTAGTACGACCTTTCACCCTCAAACGGATGGCCAAGCCAAAAGAACTATCAAAACTCTTGAGGATATGCTTAAAGCTTGTGTATTGGAGTTTAAGGGTAGTTGGGATAATCACCTTCCACTCATTTAGTTTGCTTACAACAATAATTATCATTCTATCATTGGTATGACTCCTTTTGATGCTCTCTATGGTAGACGTTGTAGGTCCCTAATTGGATGATTTGAGGTAGAGAAGATGGCTTTGTTAGGTCTAGATATGGTTATGGAGGCCATGAGGAAGGTAAGGTTAATAAGAGAAAGACTGGAAACATCGCAAAGTTCTCAAAAGTCCTCTGCCGATGTGAGGAGAAGGGATCTTGAATTTAAGGTTGGTGTTTGGGTCCATTTGAAGGTTTCACCCATGAAGGGTGTGGTTCATTTTAGTAAAAGGGTAAAATTGATTCCAAGATTTATGGGTCCTCATAGGGTGTTGTGGAAGAATGATAAGGTGGCCTATAAGTTGGAGTTTCCTAGTGAAATGGACTTGGTTCATCTTGACTTCCATATGTTTATGTTGAGGAAATGTGTGGATAACCCAAGTGCCATTGTGCCTCTTGACATTGTGGGTGTTGTTGAAGACAATTTGACTTATGAAGAGGTTCCGGTAGAAATTTATGATAGATAAGTGAACAGGTTGAGGAACAAGAATGTTGCTTCCGTCAAGGTCCTTTAGAGAAATAAACAAGTTGAGAGTGCTACATGGGAAGCCGAAGCGGACATGCGAAAGTGATATCCTTATCGCTTCCATTCTACTCAAGCCTAAGGTACTAATTCCAAGTCCCCTATGTGATTCATGTCTCATGTAATGTTCTATGATGAGATTTGATTAAGGATTTTAATTTATCTAGCATGAGGGTGTTACCAAGTGTTGGTAGGTTGATTTATATTAAATTTTCTAACATTATTTCACTTTTGAAATGCACGATTTTTAACTAGTATTACACACCCGCCAAGTGTTAGATAAAATGTTCGCTTTTTATGGTTCTTGAGTTATCGACGATCTATTGTATGACCTATGGTTTCAACGACTTTATTATCATGAAAGGAAGGTATACATATTTGTTGGTTTCATGAAAAGTATCAATAGTGTTGCAAGTGACCACAACTTGGTGAGAGGATGCTATGCCTCAATAACCATGGATGGTAGGGCGTGACAACCACAACCAAATTGAGGGGTTGATACCTCAATTACCATGGGTGGTAAGGTGTAACAACCATCAACCAATTGAGGGGTTGATACCTCAATCACCATGGATGATAGGGTGTGACAACCGTCAACCAATTGAGGGGTTGATACCTCAATCACCATGGATGGCAGGGTGTGACAACCATCAACCAATTAATGGTTTGATATCTCAATCACATCTCCAAGTGGGTGATAGGTGTTAGATTCCATAACGATGGTTTCTTAATGCACATGTAATATGTTCTATATAAATATGTTTACTTCAAGCATCATTCAAGCATTCTATATTGTTATATACTTATCCATTGCCTAATTATGCATTTTGACTATGTTGCTTATCTCTTGTGGCATTGTATCCTACATACTTAGTATATCCAAATGTACTAACGCATACTCTATGCCTACATGATGTTACCATGCAGGAATTGGAGACCCACTTGATCCTCCTCCTCCTCTACATGGCTAGTACTATCTCTTGAAGCAAGCTTGGTGAGTCCTCAACTCCTACAATAGCTATTGATTCTATGTTATGTGAAGATTTTTTTTCTTTGTTTAGATGTTTATCACTATGAGGGTGATCCTGGAAAGTTATCTTGGCCGCCGCTCAATCTATCCTAGAGGTGTTGTTGGACAAGTTATATATTATGCTTTGAGTTTTGACACCTTCGATGATTTATGATATGAAAGATTTCCCTTAGTCCCTTACCCTTATTTCTATTCTCTTATTGTTGTTTAATTGCTTTCGTTACCAAGAATGTGTAGATGATATGCTAAGAGGCTTGTTTGGGGTCCCTTTGGGTCCCCATTCGCCGTGTCATGTCTAGGCCCTAGGTATGGTCGTGATAAACTTGGTATCAGAGCACTTGGTTGTTAATGGTCCTTGTCATCCAACACACTGCATCGATTAGAGTATTATTCATTGTTGTGAAGTACACCACAACTATTAGTAAGAGGCTGTGAGGCGTTTTAGGAAATGTGAAGTTCATGAATTCGAAGCAGTGGTCTATGAGTGTGAGGGAGTATGCCCTCAAGTTCAACCAACTCCCTAAATATGCTCCAAAAATGGTGGCCTAGAGAAGGTCTAGGATGAATAAGTTTGTGATGGGTGTTTCCGACTTGGTAAATAAAGAATGTCGTGCTGCTATGTTGATTAGTGATATGGCCTTGTCTCGCCTCATGAATTATGCTGAACAATCGGAAGGGGAGAAGCTTAGAAAAAGGTGGAGTGGTGAGGCCAAGAGGGAACATTTTGAAAGAAGGTTCCAAGGTCCCAAGGGTGGCTGATTTCATCAAAGCCAAGGATCTTTGAATGCTCCTAATAGAAGGTTTGCTAATGACAACCCAAGGGTCCAAGGTGGTGTTGGTGTGGTGCCTAATCCTATGTGCCCAAGGTGAGGTAGACGCCATAACTGCCCATGTTTTAGGGACACTAATGCATGCTATAGTTGTGGAGAAGTGGGTCACAAGAAGATTGATTGTCCTCGTAATCAAAAGAAGGGTAGAGATGGTCGTCCACAAGGCCAATGTGCAAATGTGGTTGCTTTGGGAAAGGTAATTCAACAAGGTGGTGCCCCAAAGCACAATCGGTTCTCTACTCTTCAAGGGAGGAAAGGGATATATGATATGCCTGATATCATTTTCAAAGTCTTTGATTTTGATGTGTATGCATTCATTGACCCAGGTGCCACTCTTTCTTTTGTTACTCCTTTTGTTGCCAAAAATTTCATCTTGAACCCAAGTTGTTGTGTGAGCCATATGAAGTGTCTACTCCCGTTGGTGTAACCATTGTTCCTAGAAGGGTCTATAGGATGTGTATTGATTACCGACAACTTAATAGAGTCCACCATCAAGAATAAGTATCCTCTACCAAGGACTGATGATCCTTTGACCAACTTCAAGGGGCTTGTCGCTTCTCTTAAATTGATCTTTGGTCCAGGTATCACCAAGTGAAGGTGAGGGAGTGTGACATTCCAAAAACGGCCTTACCGACTACGTATAGGCACTATGAATTTATGGATATGTTTTTTGGGTTGACCAATGCACCGGCTATCTTCATGGATCTTATGAATAGGGTCTTTAAACCCTACCTTGATTTGTTTGTAGTGGTTTTCATTAATGATATTTTGATCTATTCCCATAATAACGAGGAGCATGTAAGTCACTTGAAGGTGGTGCTACGAAGTTTAAGGGAAGAGATGTTGTATGCTAGGCATGAGAAATGTGAGTTTTGGCTACAAGAGGTTGCCTTTCTAGGTCAGGTGGATTCGGGGGATGGTATTAAGGTTGATCCTAAAAAGATGGAAGTGACTAGAAATCGGCCTAAACCTTTGACTCCATCGGATATTAGAAGCTTCTTGGGTTTAGCGGGTTATTATCGGAGGTTTGTGAATGGGTTCTCTTCTATTGCTTCTCCTATGACTAAGTTGACTCAAGAGAAGGCTAAATTTATGTGGACCAATATGTGTGAAAAGAGTTTCCAAACCTTGAAAGATAAACTTGTCTCCCTCCTATCTTCTCACTACCGGAAAGGTTAGAAGGGTTTGTTGTGTGTTGTGATGCCTCAAGAATTTGTTTGGCTTGTGTATTGATTCAAAATGGTAAGATGATAGCCTATGATTCTAGAGCACTTAAGGTGCATGAAAAGAATTATCCTACCCATGATTTTGAGTTCGCCGCCATGGTATTTGCTTTGAAAGTTTGGCATCATTAGTTGTATGGGGTGCATGTGGATGTGTTTAATGATCACAAGAGTCTCCAATATGTGTTCACCTAAAAAGACCTCAACTTGAGACAATTAAGGTGGTTAGAGCTTCTTAAGTATTATGATATGAGCGTGCATTATCATCCCAGTAAGGCTAATGTTGTGGTTGACGCTTTGAGTAGGGTGTCCATGGGTAGCGTAGGTCATGTTTATGATAGGGAAAGAAGGTGGCTAGAAGGGTTCGTCGGTTGGCTAGATTGGGAGTTAAGTTGCAGGAGGTTGATAATGGTTGGGTTGTGGTTGTTGATGGTTTCAAATTCATTGATTGAGGAGTTGAAGGCAAAGCAAGATCTTGACCCCGCCTTGTTAGAGTTAAAGGTCTTGGTGAGATATGGCAAGGTGGAGGTTTTCTCCAAGGGGGAGATGGTGCCCTTAGGTACCAAGTAAGATTGTGTGTGCCTTGTGTTGATGACTTGAGAAAGAAAATTTTAGATGAGGCTCATAATTCTTCCTATTCTATTCACCCTGTTTCTACAAAAATGTATAGTGATTTAAGGGAATTGTTTTTGTAGGGTGGCATGAAGAAAGACATTGCTAAATTTGTGTCCAGTTGCCATAATTGTCAACAAGTGAAAGCTGAGAATCAATGGCTGGGTGGCCTAGCCCAAGATAATGTTTTTTGCTAATAATGATGGTCTTTTTCTTGTTTGTAGATCATGCCGCCATGAAGAGCTCCCTATCAATGAGGTACTCTACAAGAACAAGTCCCTCCACTTCAATAGGATGATGTAGTGTCTTATATGGAGTTTAGAGTTGTATTCACCTTATCGGCCCAAGCATTGGCCAATTAGGTCAACAACGAGAGAGTTGTACCTCCTCAAGCCTACTTCGATCACCAGTGTACGTGATTTTGTATGGATGAACCCACTGAAATTCCATGGGTGAAGGACAAATTACGAACATATTTAGTTCATTGAAGAGGCCTACCGGGTAGCAGCAGTAATAGGTATTCCGTCGGAAGAGAAAGCCAAGTTAGTGGCTTAACAACTCAAGGAAGCATCCAAGATTTGGTATATTGGTCGATGAGAAAGGCCAAGGAGCAATTCCTATTGGTTGGGAGCAATTCAAATGTGCCTTTTTAGACTGGTTCTTCCCCATTGAGCTTAGGGAGGCAAAGGTCCAGGAATTCATCAACTATTGGCAAGGGACCATGAGCGTGGGGGAATATGCCCTTAAATTCACTAAATTATCGAAGTATGCTCCATTTATGGTCGCAAATCTGAAGGCTCGAATGAACAAGTTTATTTTGGGTGTCTCCGAGTTGGTCTCCAAGGAATGTAAGATGGTCATTTTGGTAAAGGAGAAGGAAATTTACCACTTTATGATGTATGTGGAGCAAATTGAAGAGGAGAAGCTTTGTCAAAAGGGAAAGAGAGTTCATGTAAGGACCTAGACATTATACTACTTCATTGGAGCTTGAAAAATTAGACTTCGAAAAGTTTTGAACCAAGGTGACGCTCCAAGGGAGCTCTCATGGTTTGTGTGAGGTCAGACGGCCCATATGAGCCTACTTGAAGCGACTCTTGGCCTTATGAAGGAGGTTAGCCCTTAAAAGTAGTGATTTAAACTAAGGTACACAACACTTGGACCCCTCACGGTCTGTGTGACACTTCACAGACCATGTGGTAGGTCATATGGTGGCATTGGCTTGAAATCCGACAATTTTGGGACCAAGTGTAGTGACACGGCCAAGTACATGACCCATGTGGAGTATACGGCCTGTGTGGCCTCCCGCAAGGCTTCCAAAGCGACTTTTTTTTAAGTATGGAATCACCATCTTGTAAGTTCATCATTCAAAATTTTTCTAAGGGGAGGGGTACGGGCAGTGTCATGAACCGTGTGACACTACAAGACCCGTGTAGGTTTCATCAAAAAATTCAATGTATGGGATTACCATTACGGACCTTTGTCAAGTGTAACTTTTTCTAAGTGTTGGTTCACATATGAGTATATGATCTGTGTGATGTGTCAAGGACCGTATAGCCTCCCTTGAGACGATGTTATTTAAATTTTCAACTCGTTTCATTATAGGTGTTTTCGTAATTATGGTTTATTCTTAAGGTCTCTTGACTTCCTATTCTACCTAAAGACTTCCTAATGATCTAAACTTTATTCCTATCATTCAAATTCATTCCTCACATTTTAAATTTTCTCAAGTCTCTTTCAAAGAACTCTTGTGAGTCTTAAGCTTGGGGATCAAGGAAGGACTCTTTCTTCACTAAAATTCTTCTTGAATCTTCCCTATTAACTAAGGTATGTGGGTTTGATTGTCACGACCCAGACTTAGGGCCTAGGAGTGAAATGGAGAATGGGAACCCAAGAGTCCCCAAACAAGCCTCAAAGTACCCATATGTCACAGCCCAACCTAGGGTTGTGATCAGTGCCCGATAGGGACACCTTCACACATACTAACCTGAAATTCCCAATCTATCCGACCTGGAATCCTGCCGGAATTTCGGCAGAGTTTTCTCTGTTTTATTAACTAACCTTACCTGCAAGAAAAGATCCAGCAGCTTCCCAGATAACAATACAAATGTATATCTCTTTATACATAAACATAAATGCGGGCCGACAAGGTCCCCGCTGCGGTCCTGCCGCCTAAT
>JAPFFP010000113.1:10375146-10392278 GCA_026153255.1 Solanum medicagineum | reverse complement strand
TATACAACCCTAAACCATTTCATTCCAACTCATTTCTCAAATAACCTAAGTCCCAAACTCCTCTGAAACACTCTCAAATTTCTCAAGTCTTTCAAGAGAAGAGTCCAAGCTAGGGTTTCGATTTCCTCAAAAATCAAACCTAGCCCTATACAACCCTAAACCATTTCATTCCAACTCATTTCTCAAATAACCTAAGTCCCAAACTCCTCTGAAACACTCTCAAGTTTCTCAAGTCTTTCAAGAGAAGAGTCCAAGCTAGGGTTTCGATTTCCTCAAAAATCAAATTTTCTTCCATTAAATCACACCAAGGTATATGGGTTTTGATTTGTGGAGACCTTTCCTCCATAAAGCTCAACCATTCCTTTTTCTCATCTATTTACAAGTCATGTAAACTTACGAAAATTTTATGAACTCTTTCATATGATGATATGATGAGGTATTTTATGATGTTTTATCCTTGTATACTATAATGCAATGAAATTCAATGTAAAAACTAAGATTTAAATGATGGTTTGATGACATCCTATCCAACTCTTCTTATGCATTTGGTGGGTTATTTAGAATAATGCTTAAGTGATTCTATCACACCCCTTTCAGTCATCTACTCTTGAATTGCATGGTTTTAAAATTTTGTACATGTACCCACTAATGATTTGATTAAAGATGCATGCCAAGTTCATATGTAATGAATCCCTTATGGAAAGATATGTATGTCACACATGTCGAGACTAATAAAAGTTCAACAAGTATGCTATAAGCTCATGAGCATGATTTGAATGTTAAGAATGATATAAAACCCTATCGTTAATGGTATAAGATATGTCTTAATGAGATACTCCAAGAAGTAAATTGTGATGTTTTGGGACTATCATAAATATATATATGATTCAAGTAATCCATTGAATTGGGACCCAACACTGAGAGGAACCTGATAGTCTCCCATTGTCCCTAAAGTATGTGCCACCATAGGTTCATGCTATTGATTACCTATATGGGCTTGTAGCTACAAAAAAGGCAGTTTCATAAGGTAAATATAATTGATGACACCTACCAAAAAAGCTAAGTCATATGGTAAGGGTTATATGGAGACACTTTCCAAAAAGACCATGTTGTAAGGTGAGTGTTTAGTTTACCTTGGCAAAGTAGACCCCTCCTTGTCCGTGTGGAGTGAACATCAAAATTCCAAGTAGTAGCTCTCTTG
This sequence comes from Solanum medicagineum, assembly GCA_026153255.1. Classification (NCBI taxonomy): domain Eukaryota; kingdom Viridiplantae; phylum Streptophyta; class Magnoliopsida; order Solanales; family Solanaceae; genus Solanum; species Solanum medicagineum. Next base: position 10,391,077 of record JAPFFP010000113.1, on the reverse strand, counting down.
GTATTACATGTCAGTTATGGTCCACTCCCACCTATGCATATATATCTTGTGACTTGATGATTCCATATGCACATTTTCACTAAGCATCTATTCATGACATATTGAGCTTGTATCTATTGTTTATGATTTTGTTTATCGTTTCATTATGGATTATGTTCCTTGTTGCAATTTCATCCTGTATACTATGTACATTCCAAGTACTAATGCATATAGGGACCAAAGATATTATTCATCCTCCTCCACCACAAGGATAGACAGTTCGGTCAAACATTGCTTGTGGTGAGTTCTCTATTCCGGGGACAATATCCATTTACTTTCATACTTTATTAAGACTTGTATATTTAAGGATATTTATCTTTTGAAGGTGAGCCTGAGAGATATCTCAGCCCATGTTCCACTCATGTTAGAGGTGTTGTTGGACATAGATATGTATGTTATAAGCATGATTCTTGTTATGTTTATGTATTTTGGAAGACTCCCTTAGAGCTTACCCCTTCTTATGCTTGTTGTATGTTGTGGATGAGATGGAAGTCCTAAGTCCCTAATACCCACATAGCATGTGTCATACTTACTCGACCCCTATATATCATTTGCTATGTGTTCATGCTTTTGTCCAAAGTCCCGCTTCCCCTTGAATTATGTGTTTATTGTTTAATTATACGTCCATGACCAAGGATGTAACATGTATGCATAATAGGCTTTTTTGGGAACCCTTTTGGGTTTGCCCATTCGTCGTGTTACACCTAGGCCTTAGGCTGGTAAAGGGTCCTCAGAAATCCAACACACCATGTCAAGTAAAGCCTTGTCCATTGTTGTGAAGTATGCCATGACTATGAATAAGAGTTATGAGGTGCTTTAGGAATGACTTCCTCGTATTTTATGTCGGGCTTTATGAGTTAGAGACTTTCTATCCTTAATGGATGATATTTTGCTATTTTGGATTATCCCTCAAAGTAGAGTGGCACAAACAGATCCTACTCCTGAGGGTAAATCGACCCATCCAGAACTACAGGTCCCCAAGGAGAAGAAGGGGTTACTCATGTTGAATACTGGAATTTGGTTACTTTATTGGCAAGGGACATGGCCAAACAAGGAGTTCAAGATCGTTACTATCGTACCTCCGCTTCAAGTGTGAGGGATTTTACAATAACGAATTATTCGAAGTTCTATGGCTCCGAAGTTGAAGAAGACATCAATAATTCATGATAAGGTATACAAGGTTCTTAACATTATGGGGGTAACCTCAGAGGATAAAGAGAAATTAGCTTCCTATCAACTAAAGGGCCTTGCTCAATTGTGGTTTGTTCAATGGAAGAGGGAGAGGGTGAAAGGAGAGTTATCTCTTGGGAAGAAGTCAATGCCACCTTCATCAAATGTTTCTTTCCCATGGAGGTAAGGGAGGAAAAGATGATGGAATTTATGAACCTCAAATAAGGTTCCAAGAGTGTTAAGGGTTATTCCCTTAAATTCGACAACTTCTCAAAGTATGCTCCTCACTTGGTTACCGATCCTATGCCAAGTATGCATAAATTTATGTCGAGAATGTCTGTCTTAATCAATGAACAGTGTTGCACCGCCATGCTCATAGGAGATATAGACTTGTCTCGGCTCATGACTTATGTCAAGCAACTTGAAGGAGAAAAATGTAGAAAGAGGAGGAGTGGAAGGTCCAAGAGGGCTCATTATGAGGGTTGATTTCAAGGTGCTAGAGGTGGCCATTTTCAACAAGGCCACAAATTTTAGGGTCAAGGATCCTCTAATGATCGAGGGAAAAGGTTTGCTAATGATAGGGTGCCCAACCCTAGAGCTAATTGTATTAGTTCTATGATGTAGTTGGTTGTTTAGGAAGGTAGTATATCGATCAAATATTTTTCTTTCCTATCAATTGGTAGTAGTCCTTTTGTGATCTTAGATTGATAGAAAAATAAGAGGAAAATGTTGCAGTTCTGTTTACTGTACACTTAATGGCGATTGTGTTATCTATAGATCTCCTAACTTCTTGATTGTCTCCTTCCAGTACCTGCGAATATAATGGGGAGAAACGGAATATGGTTGTTCCTTAATTTGAACAGTAATATAAAAGGGATTCACCTTTCTTCAAAAATAAAAAAAATAAAAAAGAAGATAAGACAATCAAAATTTAATCGAACATATCAAGGGAAGATCATCAATAAGAATTCTTGCAATCAATGTATTTATGTATAATTTTGTTGTCCTATCGTATTAGACCTCAATACGTAGGCCTCATCATAAAAATTTCCCAAGATAGAGAGATAAAATACATTTGTCTCTGTATATTGCATTTCTATGTTAACTAAAAAAGAATGTATATTGATACTTCCAGTGTCATCGCCAACCACTTAGGTACTTTGTCTTCACAGACTTAGAACTAGAAGAGCCACCATTTTTTGCTCGATTCCTTTTGCGAGAACGTCTGGAGTAGTGATCTCCTCTTCTTCCTCTTCCTCCTCTTCATCATTGGTGTTGATAGTTTTACTACTTGACCTAATAAGCTAAGGAATGTGAACATTGAAGTAATAGTTGACAATGCTTTGCCTATTCTTCTTAGGAAGAGATGCTATGCCGGTTTCAAGAAGCTTTTGCCTTTAGACAGACTCATCTTAATGAGGGAGCTGAACTGTTTTTGTTCCTTAGTGTTCCACAACATGGAAACCTCTTCTCCTATCTCATCAAATTTCCATAAATTAAACATGGTCTTCAGTTCAAACTTCACCTTCATGAATCTTCTTTAACATGTTTTTATTAGCATGAAATGTTAAAGAAAATGCATGAAGTCTGAACTAAAGACCGTGTTTAATGTCTACAGATTTGAAGAGATGGGAGAAGAGGTTTCCAAGTTATGGAACACTAAGGAACAAAAACAGTTTAGCTCCCTCGTTAAGACCAGTCTATCTAAAGGTAAAAGCTTCTTGAAACTGGCATTAGCATCTCTTCCTAAGAAGAATAGGCAAAGCATCATCAACTATTACTTCAACGTTCACATTCCTCAGCAAATTAGGTCAAGTAGTAAAACAATCAAAGGAAGAAGAGGAGGTCACTACTCCCAAACGTCCTCGCAAAAGGAATTGAGCAAAAAATTGTGCCTCTTCTAGTCTAAGTCTGTTAAGACAAAGTACCTAAGTGGTCGGTGATGACACTGGAAGTATCAATATACATTCGTTTTACTTGACATGGAAATGAAATATACAGAGAGAAATGTACTTTATCTCTCAATCTTGGGAGAATTTTGGATGAGGCATAATTATCGATGTCTAATAGGATGGCACAACAAAAGTATACATAAATATATTGATTGCTAGAATTCTTATCGATTATCTTCCCTTGATATGTTCAATTATTTAGTGATTGCCTTATTTTCTTCTTCTTTTTTTAATTTGTGAAGAAAGTTGAATCCCTGTTATATTACTGTTGTCCTCTCGTAGCAATTAAAATTATAACAATCTAGTACTAAGATATTCCGTGTTGAGATAATTGCTGCTAAAGTATTTATGGACCTGGTGGATGCAAGTAGTATATCTAGTACCTTCAGTTTTACCTTCAGTTCATACCTCATCTGTCACTCCATTTTTGTCTCGAACACTTCTCGATGCTCAATTTGTCAAAGATTTCTTCCATGAAATTTGTTTCTTCATCAGGTTCCATTAATTTATTTTTTAATTCATTCCGTTTAAGAGTTGAAAGATCTTGGACATCTATCCCAAAGTCTATCTCCATATCTGGCGGCACACCACGTAGATCGTCAGGGAATATTTTAGGAAACTCATTTACGACTGGGACTGACCAGAGGGTTAGTGTCTCAACGCTGTGATATTTAGCTCTAACTATATGTTGTATGCACCCCTTGGAAATTAATCCTTAGCCTTAAGATATGGACTGAAATGCTCCTTAAGGACAATTGAGCAATCCCTCCGCTCTAAGATTGGCTCACCTTGAAATTGAAACTTGACAATTCTAATTCTACAATCAATGGATTAATAACAAGCATAAAATCAATCCATGCCAAGAATGATGTCAATATCCACCATATCTAACTCAACTTGATTAGCAAAAAATATCTTTATGGTAGATTGACATAAGAAAAACTCCATAGACTCTTTGAGATAGAATAGACTCACTGATTGGACTGAAAACACCGAAAGGCTCATTAAGACACTCAGAATTGACTTCAAACTTTATAGCTATGTAGGGAGTCACAAAAGATAGAGTAGCACTTGAGAATAGTAATGCAAAAACATCATCATAGTTGATGCCAAATCCTTCAACTTCTCCTCCCCCACTTGCTGTACATAAGACATTATCCTGGATATATTATGTCCCCTATCAGTATAGCTACCTTTCCCTCTTTGTTAGTTAATCGGTAGAGCCTAGCTATGAGCAGACTCATCTTGTTCCTCATATCTGACATCATATCTAATGCATTGCCAGAAAACTATGTGAATTTAATGGCTGGTGATATAATCTCAACATTGACGAAGCTCAACATTGGGATGCCTTAAGTTCACCCAGTTATCCTGCTACGCTCAGATATCGTGGTGGATTTAAAGAGTAGGATAAGTTTTTTCATTATTGGTCTCTCCCGATCAACTAACAATAAGGTCGGGGTAGCTATGCTAATAAGGGATACAGATATGGGCGGAATGATGACTTATATATAGCAGGAGGAGGGAAGAAGTTGAAGGACTAAGAGGAGTATCAAAAAAAAGTCCATGACATCTAACCATGAGAATCGCAAAAAGTACTTAATAAGATGGAGTCGGTCATCCTTTCATCCCAAGTCATCTGGGCCAACTGAAACGACCCTAAAAAGTGCTCGAAAATGTGCCTCGAAATTCCCAAAATTTTAAATACATATATCTCAAAACCTGTACGTTATTTTGGAAATCCGACTCATATTCTTGTTCAAGGGGTCAAAATTAGGGGCAAAGTGTCTAACCCCGATTTAAGAGAAAAGGATTAGCAATTATGATTTTTCAAGTGACAAATTCCAGTGAGTAATTCGCGTTTTCTATCCAGTGATTTTCTGTGCTGTCCAAGACTTTTAAGTCTTGGGCCTAAAAGTTCCCAAACATGTTTTTACATATACTTAGTCATTTTTCACCCTTATATCACCCTAAACATTCCCCAATATCTTCTCAAACACTTAGCCATATTTTTTACTCCCAAATTCGAGTCCCAAAACTCAAGATCAATCCTAAGGAATTCCTCAAGCTTCAAACCTCCATTCTCAATCTTCATCAAGAGCTTCCTCAAAGCTAAGGTATGTAGGTTTTAGCCATTGGGTCCTTCTACCCATGGTGCCCTAATCTCCTTTTCACTCAATTCGCATGATTTAAATTTGATTTTACAATTGCGTTTACTAGTAAGAACATGTCCAGTAACTATGTTAAAGCCATGTAAAGTTATGACTATTTTGCTATGTTTTGAGCTATAAATCTTGGATCTATTGAAAGATTTGATGAGGGGTTTTTATGTATATTGCTTGAAGGTGTTTCAAGGTGTTAATTGATGGTTTTACAATGGATTTTCTTGCATGATTTTATATCTATATTTCATGGTTTTGTACTAGCAATACACACCTTCTAGGTGTTTGATAAAATGTCCGGATGTGGTTTCTTGAGGAATTGAAGGTCCAAAATTTGAAATATGATATGATTGATGTTATGATGATGAATGAAACTTATGTATATGATATAATCTATATAAAGTATTGCATTAGACTATGCCCAATTAGGGGGGACTAAGAGATCGGATAACCTAGATAGGGATTCATACTCATCAACCTAGACAGGGGTCTGTACTTCACCACCAGGATGATAGGGTGGTATCATCATAAACCTAGATAGGGTTTTGTACTCTTGACCTAGTGAGGGGTTTGTACCTCACCACCTAAGTGATAGGGAGACATCATCACTAACCTTGTGAGGGTTTGTACCTCACCATCTTAGTGATGGGGTGGCACCATCACCAACCTACCAAGGGGTTTGTACTTTGGAAATCTATCTTGGTCTCTTCTACACATATGATATCCTATATAAGTATGAGCTACATGAGCATGTTTTACTTAGGCATTGATCATACATGCCATGTTATTATATTATGCTTATTACCTATTGCTAAGAATTTTGATTATAATGTCCATCGTTTGTTGCATTGCATGCTACATACTTAGTACATTCAAATGTACTAACGCATAATCTTGCCTACATGATATCACCATGTAGGAACCAGAGCCCATGTTGATCATCCTCCTCCTCCACATGGCTAGTTCGGTACTACTCAAGCTAGTTAGTGAATCCTCCATTTCGGGGACCTTAGTCTGTGTTTCTCTTATCATTTATTGAAACATTCGTCTATATTTTTTATTTTGACTATTAGGGTGAGCCTGGTTGCTTTGTCTTGGCCCCCGCTCTTATCTAAGTATTGGAGGTGTTTGTTGTACATGTTTTGTATCTATGGTATGAGCCTTGACTCTTGTCTCTTGATTATGATGTTATGCAAGCTTTCCCCTTAGCCCTTTTTCCCTATTCTTACTCTTTATGTATTTTATATGGTTCCGCGACCAATGATGTGTAATGATAAGTTAAGAAGCTTGTTTGGGGTTCCTTCGGTTTCCCCGTTCGCCGTGTTACATCTACGCCCTACGCTTGAGTCATGACAAACTTAGTATCAGAGAACTAGGTTGATAGATCCTTGGAGTCCAACACACCACATCGTATAGAGTCCTATTCATGGTTGTGAAGCGTGCCATGACTATGAGTAGGAGGCTATGAGGCGTTTTAGAAAATGTTTCCCTTCTTCATGTTCTAAGTCATGTTATAGCGTTGTGGTAAGTTTTTCCCCCTAATGATTATTTTTTCTATTCTAGATCATGCCAAACACTAGAGGGAGACGTGCCAAAATCCCGAGGAGCAACCTAACAATGGTGAGCTCTGGGATGCCCTCATTATGCTTGCCCAAGTGGTAGCCAACCAAGTCTAACAAGGGGCCCAAGCCCCTCATGCTAATATCCCGGGAGATAGGGAAAGAGACTTTATGAGGATGAATCCTCTGGGATTTCATGGGTCAAAGGTGGATGAAGACCCACAAGAGTTCATTGATGAGGTGTACAAAATCTTGAATATCATGGGTTTTGGTCCAAATAAAAAGGCGGAGTTGGCATCATACTAACTCAAAGGGCTAGTCCGAATTTGGTATGAGCATTGAAAGGGTGAGAAAAGGGTTGGTAATGTGGTTCTTTGAGAGGAGTTCAAATTGGCCTTCATTAATTGGTTTTTCCCTCTTGAACTTAGGGAGGCAAAGTTGGAAGATTTTATGAACTTGAAACAAGGTGCTATGGGTGTGAAGGAGTACGCCCTCAAGTTTAATCAACTTTCAAAGTATGCTCCTCACTCGGTGGCTAATCATAGGTCGAGGATGAATAAGTTTTTTATGGGGCTTTCCGACTTGGTAAGTGAAAAATGTCGATCCACTTTTATAATTAGTGATATGGACTTGTCTCGATTGATGACTTATGCCGAGAAAATGTAGAAAGAAAAGTTAAGAAAAAGGAAGTGTCACGAGGCCAAGAAGGCTCGTTCTGAAGGTAGGTTTCAAAAGGGTGCTAGACATCATCAAGGCCAAGGGCCTCCTCATGCTACTACTAAAAGGTTTGCCAATGATTTCCTTAGGCCTCAAGGTGTGGGTGGAACGACTCCTAATGATGTATGTCCTAGATGTGGAAAGAATCACAAGGGACCATGTTTGAAGGGTTCCAATGCATGTTTTGAACGTGGGGAGCTTGGTCACAAAAGGGTGGATTGTCTAAGAAACCGTGGCAAGGTTCGGGGTGCAAATGCGGTTCAATTAGTTAGAGGTGGTCCTCAATATGGTGCCCCAAGGCACAACCGATTTCATGCTCTACATGGGAGGTAAGGGGTTGGTGAGGTCCTCGATGTTGTTACCGATATGTTGAAAATCATTGACTTTGATGTGTATGCTTTGATTGATCCGGGTGCCACTTTTTCCTTTGTTACTCCTCTTGTTGCTAAAAGGTTCCACGTTTTTCCCGAGTTGTTACATGAGTCACATGAGGTGTCTACTCCTATTTGTGCATCTATTGTTGCTAGGAGGGTGTATAGAAATTGTCCGGTATGAATATTGCATAAAATCTTACCTTGTGATCTTGTTGAACTAGATAAGGTTGATTTTGATGTTATTCTTGGGATGGATTGATTGCATGCATACTATGCCTCTATTAATTGTAGAACCCATAGGGTCTAGTTTCAATTTTGAAATGAACCCATCCTTGAGTGGCAAAGTCAAGATGTGGTGGTCAAGGGTAGATTCATCTCATGCATTAAAGCCCATAGGTTGATTTCCAAGGGGTGTTTGTATCATCTAGTGAGGGTCAAAGATGTGGAGTCCAAAGTCTCTTACATCGAGTTGGTCCCCGTTGTAAATGTGTTCTTAGATGTCTTCCCAAATGACCTTCCCGGTGTCCCTCCGCAAAGGGAGATAATTTTGGCATAGATCTCCTTCCGGACACTCAACCTATCTCCATTCCCCCTTACCGTATGGCCCCGACGGAGTTGAAGGAATTAAAGGAACAATTGAAAGATTTGTTGGAAAGAGGATTTATTAGACCTAGCCAATCACTTTGCAGTGCACCCGTGTTGTTTGTAAAGAAGAAATATGGGTCACTTAGAATGTGCATTGACTACCGACAACTCAATATGGTCACTATATAGAATAGATATCCTCTCCCAAGGATTGATGACTTGTTTGACCAATTACAAGGGGCTAGCTTTTTCTCTAAGGTTGCTCTTCAGTCCGGGTAACATCAAGTGAGGGTGAGGGAGTGTGATATTCCCAAGATGACCTTTCGGACTAGACATGGCATTATGAGTTTGTTGTGATGTCGTTTGGGTTGACTTATGCACCACCCATCTTTATGGACCTAATGAATAGGGTCTTCAAACCTGACCTTGATTCCTTTGTCATGGTCTTCATTGATGATATATTGATCTAATCACATAGTAGGGAGAAGCATATGGGTCATTTGAAGGTTTTGTTCCAAAGATTGAGGGAGGAAAGATTGTATGCTAAATATGACAAGTGTGAAATTTGGTTGAAGGAGGTTGCATTCTTTGGTCATATGGTGTCGGGGAATTGTAACAAAGTGGATCCAAGAAGACCGATGTGATTAGAAATTGGTCTGGACCATTTACCTCGTCAGATATTAGGACTTTCTTGGGCCTTGCGGGTTACTATAGAAGGTTTGTAAATGGGTTCTCCTCCATAGCTTCTGACAAAATTGACTCAAAAGAGGGTTACGTTTGAGTGGACCGATGAATGTGAGAAAATCTTCCAAACATTTAAAGATAGACTTATGTCCGCTCCTATATTGACACTATCGTTTGGGCATGAGCGTTTTGTTGTGTATTGCGATGCATCTAGAGTTGGTTTTGGTTGTGTACTAATGCAAAATGGTAAGGTCATAGCCTATGCTTCTAGGAAACTCAAAGTGCATGAAAAGAACTACCCTACCCATGTTCTTGAATTAGCCGCCGTGGTGTTTGCATTAAAGATTTGGCATCATTCTTTGTATGGGGTGCATGTTGATGACTTTGCCAATCATAAGAGCCTTCAATATATATTCACACAAAAAGATCTCAACTTGAGACAAAGAAGGTGGCTAGAACTTCCCCAGAGATTATGCCATGAGTGTGCATTATTATTAGGGTAAGGAAAATGTTGTGGCGGATCCTTTGAGTTAGGTGTCTATCGATAGCCTAGCTCATGTAGATGGTGGTGATAGGGAGATGACTAGGAAGGTGCATAGATTGGCTAGATTGGGGGTTAGGTTGGAAGATATGGGTAATGGTGTAGTTTTTGTTGATGGTTCTAAATCTTCCTTGGTTGATGAGGTTATAGCCAAACAAGGTCTTGACTCCTCCTTCCTTGTATTGAAGGCCTTGGTGAAAGAGGGCAAAGTTGAGGTTTTCTTCCAAGGGGGAGATGGGGCCCTTAGATACCAAGGTAGATTGTGTGTACCATGTGTTGATGGTTTAAGGGAGAGAATTCTTGATGAGGCCCATAATTCTTCTTATTCTGTCGACCTCAGCTCCACCAAAATGTATAGAGACTTAAGGGATGTGTATTGGTGGGGAGGCATGAAGAGAGACATTGCTAGATTTGTTTCTGATTGCCATAGTTGTCAACAAGTCAAAGCCGAACATCAAAGCCCGGGTGGCCTAACCTAAGACATAGAGATTCCTACTTGGAAGTGGGAGGTAATTAACATGGATTTTGTGGTTAGGTTGCCCAAGACTAGAAAAGGTTTTGATTCTATATGGGTGGTGGTTGATAGGATGACGAAATCGGCTCACGTTTTACCGGTCAAGGCTATGTATGGGGCTAAAGAGTATGCAAGGTTATATATCCATGCGTTAGTGAGGTACATGAGGTTCCTTTATCCATCATACCGGACCGGGGTGCACAATTCACTTCACACTTTTGGAGGTCATTTTAAAGGGGTCTTGATACCAAAGTTCATCTTAGTACGGCCTTCTACCCTCAAACGGAAGGCCAAGCCGAAAGGACAATTCAAACACTTCAGGATATGCTTAGGGCTTGTGTTTTAGAGCTTAAAGGTAGTTGGGATAATCATCTTCCATTGATTGAGTTTGCCTGTAACAATAGTTATCACTCTAGCATCGGTATGGCTCCTTTTGAGGCTCTTTATAGTAGACATTGTAGATCACTGGTGGATTGGTTTGAGGTTGGAGAGGTGGCTTTATTGGGGCCGGATCTGGTTATGAATTCTCTTGAGAAGGTTAGGATGATTAGGGAAAGGTTGAGGACAGCCCAAAGCCATAAAAAATCCGATATCGATGTGAGAAGTAAAGACCTTGAATTCAGAGTGGGTGATTGGGTCTATTTGAAGGTTTCTCTAATGAAATATGTGGTCCATTTTGGTAAAAAGGGAAAGTTGAGTCCAAGGTATATTGTTCCTTATGAGGTGATAGAGAGGATTAGCAAGGTAGCTTATGAGTTGAAGTTGCCTAGTGACATGAACTTGGTTCACCTAGTGTTTCATGCCTCTATATTGAGAAAATGTGTTGGTGATCCTAATGTTATTGTGCCTCTTGATGTTATGGGAGTTTTTGAGGATAACTTAACTTATGGCAAGGTTCCAGTTCAGATCTTGGATAGGTAGGTAAAGAGATTGAGGAACAAAAAGGTGGCATCCGTTAAGGTCCTTTGGAGGAACCAACAAGTTGAAAGTGCAACATGGGAGGCCGAAGGGGACATGCAAAAGCAGTATCCTCATCTTTTACACTCCACTCAAGCCTAAGGTACTAATCCTAAGTCCCATATATGACTACAAGTCTTACATTTCAGCCCCTATGTCATTCATATGCATCATGTTTAAGTGGGTAAACTTGTGATGATTTTACACTTATGTTGAGAATTTGAAAATGGTGTTTTATATGTTATGTTGCATTCTTGTTGGGGCTGATTTGTGCATGATCACTCTTGTCTTATACATCTCTTTTACATTCGGGGACAACTGTTACCTAGGGGGAGATATAGAAACAACCCCCAAAAGTGCACAATAATGTGCTCAAAATGCCCGAAATTTTGATTTCCATATATCTCAAAATCTGTTTGTTATTTCAAAAATTTGACTTCATATTTCTGATCAGGGAGTCATAATTAGGTGAAAAAGGGTTAACCGTGATTTAAGCGCGAAAGATTAGCAATTATAAATTTTTTAAGTGACGAATTCCAGTGAGGTTTACGCATTCTCTCCGCGACTGGCGCGCTTTAGTGTAATTCCTTCTCCGCATCCTCTCCACGACGCGGAGAGCTGTACTTTGCCTGCCAATGTTTTCCTGTGCGGTCCAAAATATTCTAAGTGTTGGGCCTAAGTTTCCCGAACGTGTTTTTATCTATACTTAGACAAATTTCACCCTTATATCATCCTAAGCATTTCCTAATACTCCCAAAACACTTAGCTATATTTTTTCACTCCAAAATTCAAGTCCCTAAATCCTCATCCGAAATTAAAGATTCTCTTCAAGCTTCAAGCCTCCATCGTCAATCTTCACCAAGAACTTCTCCAAAGCTAAGGTATGTGGCGTTGAACCATTGGGTCCTTTCTTCCATGGTGCCTAAGACTCCTTTCTACTAATATTGCATGATTTAGAGTTGATTTTACATGTGGGTCATATATATTGAGAAATTTACTGCACAATGATTTTAGTTCATGAAAGTATGGTTGTTTTAGCATGTTTTGAGCTCTAAATCTTGGATCTAATGTTGCATTTGATAAGGGGTTTTGATGTGAATGCCTTGGGGTGTTGCATGGTGTTGATTGATGGTTTTACTACAGATTTTCTTGCATGATTTCATCTCTACATTTCATGGTCTTTAACTCTCATTACACACCCCCAAAGTTTTTGATAAATGTCTGGTTATGTTTACTTGAGGAATATAAGGTCCAAAGCATAAGATATGATATGATTGATGTAACGATGATGAAATGAGCTTATGTACATGATATATATGTCCTATATAATGTGTTGTATTAGACCATGCCTGATCCGGGGGTATAGGAGCTTGGATAACCATTTGAGAGGTATGTACCTTGCCACCAGGATGGCCAGGTGTGAATGGCATCAACCATATGAGGGGTGTAGTACCTTGCCACCAGGGGGTCCAGGTGTGAATGTCATCAACCATGTGAAGGGTGTAGTACCTTGCCACCAGGGTGTCCAAGTGAATGGCATCAACCATGTGAGGGTTGTAGTACCTTGCCACCAGGGTGTGCAGGTATGAATGGCATCTCCCAACCATAGTTGGGATTCTACCTTGGTCTTTTATACACCTATGATATCTTCTATGAGCATGAGTTATTGAAAGCATGTTTTACTTATGCATTGATCATACATGTCATATTATTATACTATGCCTATTGTCTAATGTATGCATTTTGAGTATGATGTTTATCTATTGTTGCATTGCACCCCACATACTTAGTACATTCAAACGTACTAATGCATAATCTTGCCTATATGATATCACCATGTACGGACGACACTCAAGTTGATCATCCTCCTCCACCACGTGGCTAGTCGATGCTATTCTGAGCTTGTTTGTGAGTCCTCCATTTAGGGGACCTTAGCTACGATTGCTATTATGTATGTACTGAAACACTTCCTTATGTTCTATTTTGACCATGAGGATGAGTCCGGTTACTTTATCTTGTCCCCCGCTCTATCTAGGTATTTAGAGGTGTTGGTTGGACAAGTCATGTAATTATGATATGAGCCATGACTCCTTGTCTTTGATGTTGATGTTTTGGCAAGCTATCCTTTAGCCCCTTTGCCCCTTTATGCTTGTTTATGTCTTTTAAATGCTTCCGCGACCAATGATGTGTGATGATAAGTTGAGAGGCTTGGTTGGGTTTCCTTCGTCTTCCCCATTCGCCATGTCACGTCTAGGCCCTAGGCTTGGTTCATGAGAAAGATAAATAAGGAACCTGAAGGTGCCTTTTAGAATGCATACAACATATCATAGGTAATGAAATAAACATAAGATGAAAAACTAAGCGAAACGGGGATAAGGACCACAAAGTAAAACCATAATGAGATAAACGAACTAGATACAATCATAGTATGTGTCCAACAATACCTCTAACATAAGCTTGGCAAGGGCTAAGACATGTATTTGAGGGTGAGCTTGAACATGCCTTAGCCCCAGCCAAGCTTATGTTAGAGGCATTGTTGGACACACACTATGATTATATCTAGTTAGTTTATCTTATTATGGTTTTACGTTGTGGTCCTTAGCCCTGCTCCCCTTAGTTTTCCATCTTATCTTTATTTTATTACCTATGATATGTGTTATGTATGCTAAGAGGCACCTTCGGGTTCTCCACTTGCCATATTACGACTAGGCCCTAGGTTCGGGTCAAGACATGGTTTACATAAATAAACATATAGTTTTATTTTCTCCTAATTTTTCATTTTCAACACTATATTCAGTTGAAAAATCTGCAATTTTGAAACTTTGGGTAACTTCAAGAATGGTGGCGGAGGCTCAAAGCATTGCTCGATTCCTTAACCCATTGGCTTTTCATATTCAGAAATTGAGTCTCTGAACTCGAATGTCCACTTTGGTATTTTCTCGTTTTATTCTAGTTTCTGTTAGATACATAGAATCTATAGTTCTAAATAACCTAATTTAGCTATATGATTGATATTTCATGGAATGAAATAGACCTTAATTTGAAATGGATTAAGTCATTGATTGATTTTTTCCTTTGGTATTGTGATGAGTGAGCCTAGGATATGGGATTTTGAACTGACATCCTCTCTTTGGTATGTTCTCATTCACTCTTGCTCAATGCATCTTTAGCTCATTTGGGCATTTTTCTTTCTTGTTAGAAACTCATAAAATACTCGTAAATAGCGTGTAAACTTTATCCTATCTCGATCCCATTTGGGATATTACATTGGGTATGTTGTTGTTGTTGTACTTGCAGAACCTTCAATAAAATGTACCCAATTGTAAAAGGTGATGAGTAAAATGGACCTAAAGATGAAATTATTGTATGTGATTGGTTCATTGACTGATATTTTCCTTTTGTTTTGTGATGGGTAGTGGTAGTCATTGGCAAAGCCAAAATTATTAGTAATGTAGTTTTTTGCCGAAGAGGGTTAACCTCTCCATCCTTGAGGATGAGGTTATTGAACTCAAATGCCCTCTTTGGTGTGTTCTCATTTCTCTGTGACTTTATATACCTTTTTTGTTTCATTATTTTTGTTTTCTTTTTCTTGAAGATTCACAGAATTGTTAGTTTCAAAGAACTGATTTACTTATAAGATGAAAGTTTTGATAAAATGATTCCAACTGTAAATGATAGTTTCCCTTGTTGAATAAAATGGACATATTAGAGGAAGTGAATATAAAGGACAGATTGATTTGACATTTTCATTTTGTTTCCTGATATGAGCCTAATTTGCATTACGAGAAAGTTAACAAGGATAGGGAAAGGAGCATTGTTCTTGTTAATCCCCTAAATCTGTTGAATGTGTTAGAAGACATGTTAAAGAAGAACGCATGAATTTTTCACTCCAATTGTGTATCAAAGACTTTTCGATGCTGAATTTGCCAACGATTTGTTCCATAAAATTTGATCCACCTAAAGCTCTATCTCATCTTTGGGCAATACTTTAAAAAGAGTCCTACCTACCCACACTTGTAGCAACAACTAGTTCTCTAAAGGCACTCTCAAGAGATGGTACCTACAACACTTGCCATGCAAGGGTTGGTGAGGGGACACTTGAGCCACACTCCTATTGATTGGAACCTTGAGCTCTAAAGTTTTGTGACCTTTGTTCACTCTTGACCCTTAGTGCAGGTGCATTGGCAGATAATTGTACTAGCCTGGATGACTTGGGTTTAAAGTATGACTCACTCCCACTTGTTGCCTATTTTTGCAAGTCTCATGTATGGATGTCTTGGACCTTTATTTCATTACTTTTCCCAATCCTACAACTTCTCCTCCTGCACTTACTATTCATAAGTAATTATATTGTATATATCTATGTTCCCTATAAGCATAGCTACCCCACCCTCTTTGCTTGTCAATCAGGAGAGCCCAGCTACAAACAAACTCATCCTGTTCCTCATATCTGCCATCATATCCAAAGCATAGCAGGACAACTAAATGAACTTAACATTGCTGATGTTATCTCAAACAGTGATGAAGCACAACATTGGATGGCCTTAAGTTCACACAGCTATCGCACTCCGGATATAGTGCTGGATATGAGGAGCAAGATGAGTTTGTTCATAGTTGGGCTATCCCGATTGACTACCTAGAAAGGCAGGGTAGCTATGATAACAACAAATATATATA
>JAPFFP010000113.1:10348475-10375046 GCA_026153255.1 Solanum medicagineum | reverse complement strand
AGACTTGTTTGGGGTTCCTTCGGGTTTCTCATTCATCATGTCACATATAGGGCTTAGGCTTGGATCGTGACACTGAACTACTCAAAATCTAACAAAAATTGATTTGAAGATAGATTGGGGTTGAATTTTTGATGGAAAAAGCATATTTTAAATAACAAGTTCAAAATTTTAATGGAGGGATACTTTTTAATAGGAAACTAACCAAAGCATATTTTTGCTCTATTTCTAATAGTTAAGAGTTATTTTTGTCCCTTATTTTAAGATATTAGGACAATATGTATTTTTTGAACTAAAATTTTAACGAGGGGGATTTTTTGAGCAAAAAATATAACGGAAGTGTATTTTTTAACCAAAATATAACGAAGGGTATTGCTTTTTCATTTCAAAAAGTTCAAGGGTACTTTTGAGCCTTTTACCAAAATTAATTAACAAATGAATTCATAAGAAATTTTTTAATTTAAAGAAGGCTTATACATATATATAAAGAAATTGGTGTATAGTGTGAACGTGCATTTTTGGCAAAAAAAAAATTCTTCATTAATATGGGGTAATTACACATTATTAATGAAGTCCAGTCCACTACTTGAACTATTTGAAATGGAGAAAAATTGCCTCTTCATTACATTTTGGCTCAAAAATATTTTTCAATTAAATTTTTTGCACAAAAATATCTCCCTCTCTAACAAAAATAAAAAAGGGTGAAAATACCCCCAAACTATCAAAAGTGGAGCAAAAATACCCCCTGGTTAGCTTTTGGTTCAAAGATACCCCTCCTTTAATAGTTTACAAAAAAAAGCACATAATGAAATGACATCATGCATGTTATGTGGACAAAAAGCGCCACGTTATTAGGCCATGTGAAGACTCATTTAGTCACCCAATATATTTTCTCCTCGAATATTAGGTACGAGAGTAGCCTTTTTATATCAAAATTTATTTCACTTGTAAATATCTCAAAAAGTCGATCTTTAAATAATGACATTTATTCATCCTTGTTATAATTGTTACCCCGTCCTTAATTGGTTTCTTGAGTTCAGTAGGATCCAATTTTTCAATTGTTATGATCCTACAAAGCTTGTATAAAAATTGTTGTGCTCACGTTAGCAATGTAACATAATTAATATAAATTATCTAGCAATGTTACACAATTAATATGAGTTATCATTTTCAAGAGATAATTCAGTTGCATTTATAAACAAAGTTTATATAAAGTTCTGAACTATTCAAAATCTACAAAAATTGATTTTAAGATAGATTGCGGTTGAATTTTTGATGGAAAAAGCATATTTTAAATAACAACTTTAAAATTTTAATGGAGGGATATCTTTTAGTCGAAAACTAACAAAAGGGTATTTTTTGCTCTATTTCTAATAGTTAAGGGTTATTTTTGACCCTTATTCAAAAAAGTTAGGACGATGGGTATTTTTTGAACCAAAAATTTAATGAAGAGGCATTTTTGAGCAAAAAATATAATGAAAGTGTATTTTTTAACCAAAATGTAACGAAGGGTATTTCTGCTCCATTTCAAAAAATTTTAGGGTACTTTTGAGCTTTCTCCCAAAATCAATTAACAAATGAACTCATAAGAAAATTTTTAATTAACAGAAGAAGATTAAAGATATATAAATAAAAAAAGAAACTGGTGTATAGTGTGAATGTACATTTTTGGCAAAAAAAAAATCTTCATTAATATGGGGGTAATCACCAATTATTAATGAAGTCTAATCCACTACTAGTACATTCAAATCTCTGTTTGTTATGAATATATTTAATAAATTTGAGAACCATAAATAGAATTAGCTGATAAAGCAGATTTTTAATGCCATTTGTTTAGGTCAAACTTTCGGTTACTTTGTAATGAAGGTTTTCAAATAATTAGATAATTTTATGAATGAAGAACAGCTAAGGGAATTTTTGTCCATGTCTATTACTTGTTTTACTTTTATCTTGCTTTGCAGCCTCGTGAATGGCAAATCCCTGCCCAAGTTCCCTGCCATTCTAATATTTGGAGATTCAACAGTTGATACCGGAAACAACAATTACATCTCTACAATATTTCGAGGTGATCATCAGCCTTATGGGGAAAACTTTCCTGGTCAAATTCCTACAGGAAGATTTTCAGATGGAAAATTGGTTCCTGACTTTTTTGCATCCATGTTAGGCATTAAAGATTATATTCCTCCTTTCCTACAACCATATCTATCAAACCATGATCTTCTAACAGGTGTTAGCTTTGCATCTGCTGGCTCTGGATACGATGACCTAACAACAGCAACATCTAAAGCAATTCCCATGTCCACCCAAATTAAATACTTTCAGCAATACATACAGAAACTACAGCTTATTCTCGGAGAAGACAAAGCTCAACAACTTGTCAATGCTGCTTTGGTTGTAATCAGTGCAGGGACTAACGATTTTATTTTCAATTTCTATGATATTCCTACAAGGAAGCATCAATTTGATATACAAGGATATCAAGATTTTTTGCAGAGTTTGCTTCAAAACTTTGTTGAGGTAAAAACCCGTAACATTGTTCAACCTTTGTTACTAGTCTCATTGTTATATTAACTTTTCAGGATCTATATAATCTTGGTTGTCGCAAAATGCTTGTTGCTGGGCTTCCTCCCGTGGGTTGTCTTCCAATTCAAATCACTGCAAAGTCTCCATTCTTGAGAAAGTGCATTGAAGAGGAGAATTTTGATGCTCGATCCTATAATACTAAACTTGCAAGGTTGCTAAAACAAATACAAGAAGCACTTTTAGGAAGTAAAATCTTATATTCAGATACATACCATCCATTCATGCACATGATCAACCATCCAAAAAAATATGGTACCCTTTCACTCTTACATCCTCTAATAAAAATATACACATCCTTAATTTTCCGATATAACATAAAAGCTTCACTTTACAGGATTTTTTAAAACTAGACGTGGTTGTTGTGGCAGCGGCACATATGAAGCAGGTCTATTATGTAACAAACACCGTCCTGTCTGCAAAAATGCCTCTAAATACCTTTTTTGGGACAGTATACATCCTGGTGAATCAGCCTACCTACATCTTTCCAAATTAGCAATAAAGAAACTACGGCATCACAAACTATGGCATAACAAAACCCATTAAAAGGCTTATTCAAACCTTTAGCTCTTAGTATTGTATTAAAGCATGACTGGTGCTGAAATTATCTATTGTGTTATTCTTATAAAATTTTGATATGTATGAAGTAACTTGAAGCCTATGTTTAAGTAAGAACAAAAATAATCTTAGAAAAAGGTTTGTCTCTTGTCTGGTAAGATATATTGACTTCTCATAAAAAAGATTTAGTTTTGATTTATAAAAATAGATGCATGCAAAAAGGTATGTTCATTTCTGAAAGTGGTAATTACCAGAAGAGATAACATTCTTCCCATACAAGCAAAGCCATTCAAAAAAAAAACTAATCACACTTGCCAATCTAAAAGATGGGTAAAAAATAAAAATACTACTCACACCTAAGTTAATGAAACTATATTCAAGTAATTTGCTTATGATTTTCATTGGTGTATACCATAAGTGTTATAGGAGACTATTTAGAGCTATGAAGAGGCCTTATCAAGTGGCATTACAACTTTTAATAGCTAAACTAGCATAGTTATATGGTACAAGTGATGCAATCACTTGCTTATAGGCTTTGCTTTCACTTCACCCTACCACCCCATCTACTATTCCCCTGAATCAGTGATTCAACCTTTAATATCCTCCACATTAAAATTGGCATGACTCTTTACATGCCAAGAAAAATTGTTATCTCCTGATAAAATTGTGATATGCTAGAGTCAAAGTCCCTGCTACAGAAATCCTTAAACCCTCCTTTAGTGGTTCATCAAATAATTCCAAGTTGATTGAGTTTTACTTATATAACTTATGAATATAATCAAACACTTAGTTTGTAGGATCATTGACTATTAATTGATTTATAAGAAAGTATAATCACATACATAGATTAATTACACTATATAAAACCACAGTCTAGAAAAATTCACATGGTTCTTCAATATCCTTTAATATCCTCCACATTAAAATTGAATGCCTTTTTTACATTCCTAGCAAATTGTTATTACCCTGCAATTTCCTCATAAAATTGTGATATGCTAGAGTCAAAGTCCCTGCTACAAAAATCCTTTACCCTTCTTTACTTGTTTGTCAAATAACTCCAAGTGGATTGAGGTTTACTTATCTCAATTATAAATATAATCAAACACTTTGTTTGTAGGGTCATTGAATATTAATTGATTTATAAGAAAGTATAATCATATACAAACATGAATTACACCATATAAAACCACATTTTACAATCATGCACATGTCATAGTTCTTCTCTTTTGAGAGGAGAAACCTTTCAAAAATTGGAGAAAGAAGAAGAAGAGCGAAAAAAACTTTTTTTTGTTCCATGAAAAAAATATGTTGTTTCTCTCAAAGAAAAGTATTTTATAGTCACAAAGGGACACAATGTTTCGAATTGAAGTGTCTCTTCCTTTTTCATAATAAATACAATATATATTTATATATTATTTATTTCTTCATATAGATTCAATATGGCCTACATGGGTGACCCGATTCAATTTCCTTCATCTCCCTCTCACACATGGTGGGTCAACTCTCATTCCTATTCTACATCTTTTATACATTATTAATAGATAGTGTGACTAATATATACTTCAAAAGCTTCATTTCTATACACATGTTAGGAATATACAACATTGAATCAATGAAGCATAAAGTAGAATATTGCAGTACCCTAGATCACTTGTAAGATTCATATTTCTCATCATCTCTTTTTTAAATTCTGAATTCATCACTATGTACTTGATTTATACGAAAACATAAATGACATCAATGAACAAAGTTGATGTGAAAATATCCGATAATCTTCCTCAACTCATAAATCTACTAATCACAACTAGATATGTCTTCAAAAAACTTTCCCGCCAGAACAAATTAAGCAATCCCGATTCAAATGTAAAATTACATTTGAGACTCTCCAAACATAATACCTCGTGTGTTTGGAATGTTGATGTCATGACTCTAGTCTAGGGTCTAGGTGCTACATGGCGAATGTGGAACCCGAGGATACCCCAAACAAGCCTCATAGTGTAACTTAAGCACATCCTTGGTTGTGGAATATAAAACAAGCGTCAAACAATTCAATCTAAGGGAAATCAACTCTTTGGGCTCAAGTAATATTGATAGAAAAAGAAAAGAAATTTTCATCATCCAATCACAAAAAAGTCTAAGGGGAGTAGAGGCAGATCTACATGGAGCGTGCCGAGTGCTCGAGCACCTATTGAACTTGAAAATTTTTTGTGTATCTACATATAAAATATGCAAAAATTATATAAATAAGAAGATAAGCACCCAATGAAGAAGATATTTTATAGGTGCTTTGGTTCTTGCTAACCTCCTAAGGCCTAAACAAGATGCTAGATGAGGAATCAAATCCCACTGGCAACACCATTTTTTTAACCTTAAAATACATCTACCAGATGAGCATGCACAATCTTTATATTCTGGATCCACCATTAAAGGGGAGGGTTAATAAGACTCAAGCTATGGGAAAGTAGAGGTTACGGAAGATCGTCACTTACCATCAACGTCAACAACATCAAATAACATCAAATAGGGGATAAGGGCTAAAGGATAAATCTCCATATAGAGTAAGCATCATATAACATACATAGCATAAGTATCCAACAACACCTCAAAACATGAGTAGGACTTGGGACAAGACATGTCCCAGGCTCAGCTTCAAAATAAGAAGTAAATTAATGGTGTCTCAACATATAAAGCTAGATAGAAATTGGGTATTTCCCTCGAACTACAGACTCACCACAACATAATGTCCTCAAGAACCAAACTAGCCATAAGGAGGTGGATGAGGAAGTGCTCCAGTCCCTACATTGTTAGATCATGTCGGCAAAAAGTATGTGGTTGTACTTTAAACGTACTAGTATATAGGATTCAACACAACAATAGATCATGAGCTTCATAGACAAGATGCATAATCATATACAATAGAAACAAGCTCAATATGTCATGCATGAGAAAGCTTTGATAGAATCATACATGGAAGATAAGCATAACTTATTGTCCTCATGCATTTATGGGAGGAATCCACATCTGACATATAAAAACCATGCCAGCTACTACATGAAACCTGACATATCCTCCTATATTGGCACATGGAGACTACTTGCCAAGTAGAACACTATCAACTTACACATGCATCTTTAGTGAATAATATGGCCTATGTGGATCCACTAGTCTAGCCTACAAAGGATCCTATGGTGACACATAATTAATGAGACATGAGGTTTCTACTAGGATTCTCTTAACATATCCCACCACCATGACCCATTCGATGCTAAGTCATTCCCATGGAATACATTTGTAAACTTATGCATAATTATATTAATTCATAAACTTCAACGTATTACATGATCATATAAAGAGTAGCTCATCTAAGCTTAAGATCCATCATGTGAGAATTGTCCTTATCACAAGTGGATATATCTTTCGGTGAGAGTTGTCCTGATAAAAATCATTAACATTTACAAGAGGGATTTATGATGTAAGGACCCAGACTTTGTATGACCTTAAGAAAAATGCTTGGTAATTTGGTTTTGGAAAGTTTTCGACCAAGGTAACATCTTATGAAAACCTACACAGTCTGTGTGACCCCTATATACCCCAAAATCATTTATACTCCTTTATTAATACTCGTTCTTTTTCTAACACTTAGCTTCTCATTCACTCACTCAAATGCTTTCTGAATCCTATTTTTGAGCTCTAATAGGAGTATTCCCATGGAAACCTCAAGCACAAGATAAATTCCCTTTCAACCCCTCAATCTAAGATTATTTATGTTATTTAGGTTCATCATGGGTCTCTTTCGTCTAACCAGGTTCAAAGGAATTCCATGGGCTAAGGTTTTCATACGAATCGATAGAAGGGTCAATTTTAAATGGTCATATCTCTTAGAAAAAAAAGACTTGGGTAGCCTACAACCTACAAAATTGAAGATCTCTGAATTATCTTTCCAACCATCTTGTTTCACTTAGTTTTGAGTTCGGAGTAAGAAGTTATGCCCTTTTGCGTAGAACCTTTTTGGGCTGGGATAGTGTACTCTCATGGACCATGAAGAGCTTTACAACGCATCAAGCTACTCGTGGCACGTTTCGGGATAAAATTCAAGTACTCATTTTATTGAGGTATTTTTTATATTTTAGCCCATCCCTAAGGATGTTTAAGACTTTTAAACCCCACTTTACATTCCTAAACCTCTCCTACACTAATTCTAACCCCTCACTCAACACTAACACTTAGTTTCTAGAATCAAACTCTCAAAATTTTGTCCAAGTCTCATCTTCAAGATTCAAGCTAGGTTTCAATTGTGGTTTCAACTTCAAGCGAAATTCTTCTCAAATTCAATTTCCTAAGCAAAGTACGTGGGATTGATTCTTGGTCCCTTTCAACCAATAAGATCCAAACCCCTTGTCACTTGATTTATGGAATTTAAGCTTACTTTAATTATGGGCTTTTAAGATTATTATTTATTTAATTCAATTGAGATATGGGCTATGTTTTATTATTAATATTAAAGTTAATTAAGCCCTAATATGCTAAATTGCATGATTATTATGAAGATTTGAATATTCATTGTCCCTTTAAAGTTTGATTTAAGCATGGGTAATCTAAATTGTGATTTGAATGTAGATTTACTTAAATTTCATATTGTGTTGTTGATTTTAGATTGAATCTATATTGCCCATGCCGTTCTCACATCACTCATGGCATATGCATTCATGAGCAGTAAATTTTATAATATTATGAAGTGGGTCAAGCCCAAATATATTTATGTATATAATCTTGATGAAAGTATGGTTATAACAAGAATGTGATCACATAAATATCTATGATATGGCTCTTTGAGCATTTTGGGTGTTTACACTATTCAAATATATGTGAATGAGCTATTCCTATGCATGAAAAGTATGATTCGAAATATGATATGGTTTTTGAGCCCAAGTATGAATATTTAAGAAATATGTTTGCCTTTTGAGCCCATGTATACATTGAAATGATTTGAAATGACTTTTGCCTCGTTTGAAAGCATGTATATGTATAATTATTCTTGTGGGATGTTGACTTAGCACTGATGAGATTGGAGGCATCAGGGCTATCCCCAAGAGTCCTTTTCCTTTCTCTTGAACTATGTGCCAGCAGAGGTATATATATATGGTAGCCCTCACCGAAATGGGAGGCCAGCAAGGTGCAGTGACAAGACATTGAGATATGAGGTTCATCCCATTAGTTGAGGCATGACCCACTAGAAATATTGTGAAAATCCTATCTGAAATGGGATGCCCATAAAGAAGGTTACTTCTCCAAAATGGGAGGCCCGTAAGGAGATGTATGATTTACCTTTGGCAAGTAAACTACCTTTTTTCGGTGTGGGTATAACATCGAGATTCCAAGTGATAGCTAGTTTGGTCTTATATGTTGGTTGAGGTCTCATTCCCTCTTTATATTAGCATTAAGCATTTCATACATCATGGATTTCATGGAATATTGTTATATTACTCTTCTTTGGTATATATTTCTTTCTATACTATGTGCCTTTGTCATCTAACATTGAATGCAGGTTTGATAAGTCATATGCATTGCATGCCTATACACTTATACATTCAAACGTATGAACTCATACTTCGCTTACATGATCTAACCATGTAGGGTAGTGAGTCCTATCTTCCAAGGACAAGCCACCATTCATCCACCTTATTATGCTTTTGCTTATGTTATTTACTTTGAGGATGAGCCCTTAACATGTCTTACCCCTTGTCCTATTCTATGTTTAGACGAATTGTTAGACATCATGTAAACTCTTGTATGGTTATTTGCTATGTCTTGCTATTTGGAGATGATGATTATGACTATCTATTGGATATGATTACTATGATTTGATTATGAGTATTATGACATGTGATTATCTTATGATGTAGAAATGTGGAACATCTTAAGTGATGTATTTACCCTATAGAGTGAGTAACACTTACTCGCCCCTTAGTCCTTATGTGCTATATGTTATGTGAATCAATGTTAGTCCTTATTACTATGACATCCCCATAGCATGAATCTTGCTTTTTTGGTCCCTTAGAACTATATGTTTACTATTTTTATGTGCTTTAGAACTGATGATGTGAAAACGAATACTTTGAGGCTTGTTTTGGGACTCTTGGATTCCCATTCGCCATGTCACTCCAACACCCTAGGTCAAGGCCGTGACATATAACTTTATAATGTTCATAAACTTGTAATTGCACCCTCATCTTTTGGAAATCATATTTCACTAGAAAACTCGATATGAAAGTTGGGTAGGTCTAATGCATGTAGGCTTTAAAGCATAAACCTCAAGAGGATTATGCATGAATGTAATGGAAATCATCAACTTAAGTCATTCTCAAGTAACCCACCGCAATCATCCATATTGAAACGCTCCAAAAACACCCAAAAATGTGCCTTGACAATGCCCATAGTCGTAATTTTCATGTACCTCAAAATTCGTATATGGTTTCAAAAATTTGACTTCATATTCATGATATTCAGGCAAAATTGAGTGGGAGATGGGTATAATCCCAAATTTAGAGGAACCGTAGGAAAAAATAATTTTTCAAAAAATTTGGTTTCTAGTGGCAATCTGCGCCCTAGACGCGATGCACTAGGGGCATGGATCAGTGTTAATGTTTCCCTTCAATTCTTTTTCAGCCCAAGGGCCTTAGGGTCATGCCCTATGACCACTTATGTGTAAAAAGCACCTATACTTAGCCATTTGTTAACTCTATATCACTCAAGACCCTCTCTAACAGTTAACCAAATATTTTGTCCAAATTCAAGTGTCCGAAACTTAATTCTAGATCTCAAGAACTGTATTCAAGCTTTAGGTCTCCTTCAAGACTACATCAATAAAACCTAAGTTTAAGGTATGTGAGTTTCAACGATTGAGTCCTTTCACCCATGCTGCCCAACCTACCTTTTTTTGAAAATTGCATGTTTTCAAGTTGGATTATCTATGGGTATCTCTTATTATGAATTTTAATTATAAACTATGTTCGGGTTTTATAAAATGTTGATTGTTAATGCATGTTTTGAGCAATAAACCTATGATCTATTATGAGACTTGATGATGGATTTCAAGGTATCTTACATGAGGGTTTTACTATGTGTTGGTGGGTTGATTTACATTGGGTTTTCTCATATTACTTCACTCTTGAATTGCATGAGTTTGAACTAGCATTACACATCCGCCAAGTATTTGATAAAATGTCTTGATAAGGATTCTTAAGTTATTAATGATCTATTACATGGTTTATGATTCAAGGGACTTTATAATGATTAAGGGATTGTATGTACGTGTTGAATTCATGAAAAATATCTGTTGTGTTTCAAGTTTACCACACCTTGTTAGCGGTTGACACGCCCAATCACTTTGCTGAGGGGGCGACGTGCCTCAATGACCTTGTCAAGGGTGACATGTCTGTAGTACCATGTTGAGGGGTTTATACCTTGATCACCTTTTCAGGGGGTGACATGCTCGTAATACCATGTTGAGAGGTAGATACCTTGACCACCTTGTTAGGGCGTGACATGCCCGTAAAACCATGTTGAGGGGTATATACCTTGACCACCTTGTCCGGGGGTGACATGCCCGTACTACCATGTTGTGGGTTACGTACCTTGACCACCTTGTCGGGGGTTGACATGCCCGTACTACCATGTTGAGAGGTAGATACCTCAATCACCTTCCAAGGGGCAGACATACATTGGATTCCAAGTAATAGTTTTCTTGGTCTATGATGATGGTCCCTTCCTACACATGTAATATGTTCTATACAAGCATGTTTTACTTCAAGCATTAGTCATGCAAGTCATATTGTTATTGTACTTATCCATTGCTTATGCTTATGCATTTTTATTATGTTGCCTTTCACTTGTTGTATTGCATCCTACATACTTACTACATTCAAATGTAGTAACGCATGCTCTATGGCTACATGATGTTACCATGTAGGAATCGGAGCTCCTCACGATCACCCTCCAATGGCTAGTTTTTGACGTCTTGAAGATAAGCTTTTGGTTAGTCCTCAAGTTCGGGGACACTAGCTTTGCACTCTTACTTTTGTTATCTCTTTATCTTGAACTTTGATACTATGAGGGTGAGCCCGGAAAGTGTCTTAGCCCCCCCCCCCAATCTATGCTAGAGGTGTTGTTGGAACAATTGATATATCTATGATTTCAGCTTTGAATCTTTACGCTTTATAAATGTCATGACTTCCCTTAGTCCCTTTTTCTCTTGTTTATATTCTTCTTGTTGTTTACTTTTCTTCTGTGACCAAGGATGTGAAATTGATATGCTAAGAGGCTTGTTTGGGTCCTTTCGGGTTTCCATTTGCCGTATCACGTCTAGGCACTAGGCTTGGATCGTGAGAAACTTGGTATCAGAGCACTAGGTTGTTATTGGTCCTCGGATCCAACACATCGTCGATTAGAGTCTTGTTCATTGTTGTGAAGTGCACCACAACTATGAGCAAGAGGCTATGAGGCATTTTAGGAAATGTTTCCCATCTATGTCATGCTATAGATGTTAAGGTAAGACTTTCCCCTAATGAATCTTCTTTGCTATTTTAGATTATGCCTATTCAAAGAGGAAGAAGAGCTTGTTCACATGACGAGCAACCGACCCCTCCCGTCCTCAAGCTCCTTAAGATTGGGGAGTAGCCCATGAAGAGCTTCGGGATTCTATAACCATGTTGGCCAATTCCATGACTAATCAAATCAAACAAGGGGCCCAAGCCCCTGATATTCCTACTCTGGCCTCTAGGGTGAGGGATTTCACAAGAATAAACCCATTGTAAAGTGTTGTCCATTATAGGGGTTCGAACGGAAAAGAAAGCGGAGGTGGTGTCCTACCAAGTCAAAGGGATGGCTCAAATTTGGTTTGCCCAATGGAAGGTGGAGAAGAGAAATAACAATGTCATCCTTTGGGAAGAGTTCAAGGCAGCATTTCTCAACTAGTTCTTCCATCTTGAGCTAAGGGAGGCCAAAATGATGAAATTTAAGAATCTAAACCATGGGTCTATGAGTGTGAGGGAGTATATGATGATATTCACGCTCCAATAAGAAAGTGGTCGTTGTCAGCAATTAACCTAACCGAAGGTTAGAGTTGAATACACAGAGAACACAGGGCTTGACTACAAGATTTCACTATCAATTATTTCAAGCATTTATAACTAAAATATCCAAATGGAGGGGGGTGGTGGTGGTTTGTGGTTTAGTAAAAAAACTTAAAATAATCACTATACTAATTATGTAAGAAAACACCCAAATTTTGGGACAACTCGGGAACTGTGTTCCCCATGGTTCGTTGACTCAATTACTCTAGGCAACATAAATTTAATTGAGAATTCACATGCACAACGGTAACTTAGGTTCTTCCAGCCCTCTTATGATGGTGAAGGTCAAATTTCACCATGGCGCTTAGTCAGCAACCATGGTGTGCCAACTAACCGTTACCTATTGTCTCAGTCAACCTCTTCTTGGTCAGGTTTGGTTGATTAGACGAGAACACATCAATTGAATCCTGTCGTCTACTTCCTTTTTCCTATTGGTCACTACCTTGGTCGGGATCGTGATAGTAGGTGAGGTTTGGTGTTGGCCACCACCAAACATCAACCAAAATGAAGAGGAATAAACAATGGATGCAAAACCCCAAACATAGAAATGCACAAAGGCTAGGTTATTCCAAGTCAACTACCCATGGTTCCCACAACCCCAAGTTGTGGGTGCTTAGCTACTCATGACTAAGGAAAAACCAACAATAATGCAAATAAATGACATAGATGAGAATTTTAACCAAGCAAATGAAGAACAAAAGATCTACGGATTGGAAACCACAAGCTTTGATGAATAGAGAATGAATACAATGTGTGTCTTGCAATCCCCAAAAGTGGGGTTTCCAATAATAAAACTAGAAATCTACTCTAAACACTAAAGATATTGGAGAGAGAATATTCAAAGTGTTTTTCTCCTCAGATTTGCCTCTCCTTCAAAGAAATCCTAACATAAAGTATTTATTGCATTTACAATTTAACCCTAAAAATTAAGCAGAAAAAACAGCTGGTAGTAGGTATGACTCGTAATCGGGGTCTCATATCAGGCACGTTGCATTTTGGACTTGACGCTTACGACCCACTAGTACGAGTCATTGCTAGGGCTATGACTCATAGGTTCTTCTCGTTGTCTAGGTCTTCAAGTCTTGGCCCAAAATTTGCCTATTTGTTTCTTCCTACGTACGCACTTATACGAGTCGTAGAGAGACCTATGATTCATAGAGTGGCCTCGTAGGGCTAACCTCCACTTAGCAGATTTCTGATTTTTGCTCATTGTTCCTTGGTATGAGATCACCTTACGACTCGTAGCTTGGGCTATGACTCATAGTTAGGCTCATATGTCCTGCACTTCAGCAAAATCTTCAACTTTCTCACAAAATCATGCCAACCTACCTTTTCTGAAATAATAACACAAAAACACATAAAAACCATAAAAGGTCGCATTAAGGACTCAAAAAATCCCTTATTTTAGGCATCAAATTACTGTATTTTGATAGCACATCAACACCCTCGACTTAGAATTATTGCTTTTCGTGAAGCGACGACTCAATATAAGCGGACAATAAGAAACAGAAGGTAGCGACTCTAATGGCATATACATCATTACTCTAATTTAGGTACCCAACCTTCATTTTCAAAACCAAATTGCAAACCTACTAATCAAATCGAAACTCAAAAATATATCAGGCAATCCAACTATGACAAACAAAGGAGCATCTACTATCCACAAATCACTAGGTTTGTCATATGCCAATCAAGTAGTTCAAATGTCCTCATAGAAAAGAAGTCCCTCTTATTCATTCAAAAAGCATTTAGAATTCAGGAACTGTGCAAGCATTCTCAATCTCACAAATGAAATTCATGCGAAATGACCAACATCATATGCTTACCTCTATACTCAACTTTCGAATAGGTGATACAGTGGATTAAGATCACTTTAGGATTTAATGGCTTGTAACATAGGCTCATGGGGCTTTGGTATGGCACTTTAGGCAAGTAAGGACTAAAAGTTCTCTGTTAACCATGTTTAGCAATGCTTTTACCTTTATAATGCAGCCATTTTCATTAAATCCGTCCTTACTCTCCTATTTCAAGCTTTTCCTAAGTACCTTCTTTCTCATTTTTAGCTGTGTGTTATTTTTGAATTCATTTTTGCTATTCACTTCAATCCAAGGAACTTTTCTTTTCTTTTTCTCACCCGGCTCATGACTTTCCATTTATTTCTTTCTTTCCCAACTAACCACCTTATTTATATTACTTTACCACAAGAAAGGCCACCCTCAACTTAGGCTTTTATCCTGAGGTGAAGTACACAATATCTATTCCCCAAACTAGGGCCACTATTCGTAGCCACCCTCAACTTAGGCTTTTAGCCTCAATCAAGGTTCACATAATCACGGATAGACCAGGGGAAATATCAAGGTATTTCATAATACAAGGCTAAACTATTTAGGTTTCAAGAGAGAATGAGTGTAGCAGAATCTCAAACAATGGGAACAAAAGGTTAGCGATCACATTTGGCAGGTAATTTTGGCAAAAGTGGGCTTCCTAAAGGAACAAAGGCCTAAGATCCCTTCTAAATCAACCACATCACCAAACCAATTTTAGAGTAACAAGGAAAGTTCTGAGTCAACACATGATACATGAATGTGCAAAAATAATCTCACAACATACATGGCATCGCACATATAATCAAGTATAGACTCATAGGACGTGCTTCAAGTATCAACTTGCCTTCTCATTTTCAAAACAAATACTACAAGATAATCAATATGCATGATTGCACGAATGGCCAACAATCTTAAAAATTTTGAGGGTACCAAATCTTGAACAAGATTTAAAAAGCATTTGAAAACTATGTATACGCCAAAAGACAATACTACTATTTATCTAAAAATTATATACACTACCTAGACATGCCGGTTCAATATAAAATTAAAATATCCACAAGGAAAAAGAAACAGGGCAAGAAAACATTGGGATCAAAAATAGGGAAAATTAGGGACTTTAGTTACTTAGACTTCGCCCTAATCCATAACTTCTCACACCCCACCAAAATAGAATACTTTGTCCTTAAAGTAAAAACACATGTAAGAGAAACAAGGGGCATACCTTGGGTTGCCTCCTAGGAAGCGCCTAATTTATTGTTGCGGCACGACAGAATGCCGTTTGTACTCATGCTTCTTCAAGGTCCCAATCTTCTACTATCTTAATTTCTTCCCTATAACTCCTGTACAATTTGACCCTCTAGCCATTGACCTTGAAGATTTTACCATCCCTACTTTCTAGCTCGATAGCTCAATGGTTAAAAACGCAATAGGCGGAACTGCCATGAAACGACTGCACAACTCTGAAAGGTCCCATCCACTTGGATCTGAGTTTTTCGGGAGACCATTTTAACCTAGAGTTGTATAGCAACACCATGTCTCCTGGAGCAAACTGGCAGTTCATGATCTTATGATCATGTTGAATTTTTCATTCTTTGCTTGTACAAGGCGGAGCTTTCATATGCCCTTAGCATGAACTCATCGAGTTCATTCACTTGCATTAGCCTAGAGGTTGCTGCTTCATTCCAGTCTAGATTTAGCTTCTTCAATGCACATAGTGCTTTGTGTTCAAGCTTCATAGGTAGGTGACAAGCCTCCCCAAACACCAATTGATATGGCAACATTCCAATTGGTGTTTTGAAGGTTATGCGATAGGCCTATAGGGCATCATCCAACTTTTGTGACCAATCAATACAATTCACATTCACAGTCTATGACAAGATTTGTTTTATCTCTCTATTTGACACATCCACTTGCCCACTTGTTTGGGGATAGTAAGGATTTGCCACCACCATACCTCTCAAGAAGGGCTTTTGAATAGTCAGTTACAAAAGTGAGAACCCCCATCACTAATAATTGCTCGAGATATGCCAAACCTGGAGATAATGTTTCTTCATAGAAATCCAGTAAGACTCTTGCCCTCATTATTTGTTACGGCTATGGCCTCTACCTATTTGGAGACATAATCAACAGTAACTAAAACATACTTCTTCCCATGGAAACCAACAAATGGTCCCATGAAATCGATACCCAAAACATCAAACAACTCGATCACCAAAATAGGATTGAGAGGGATTTCTTGCCTTCACGAGACTCCACACCTCCCTTTGGCATCTGTCACAAGACTTGACATAGTAATGAGCATCCAGATGTATAGATGGCCAATAATACCCATATTGTAGTACCTTATAAGCAGTTTGAGCTCCACTGTGATGGCCACCCACCAACGATAAGTGGCATGCTTCAAGAATGCTCATCATTTGTACCTTAGGAACACATTTACGAATGGTTCTATCAGCACAAATATAAATAAATATGGTTCATCCTAAAAGAATTTCATCACATCATGCATGAACTTGCAACGTTGATAGGTATCCAAGTCAGGAGGCACTATGTCACTCACCAAATAATTAGCATAGTCTGCAATCCAAGGTGTGAGATCATGTGAAGCCGCTAAAACCCTTTCATCAGGGAAGGAATCATTAATATTAAGGCCATCATCAAATTTCACCATAGCTTCATCTTTCAATCTTGAGAGATGGTCGGCTACTTGATTTTCTGAGCCTTTTCTGTCAATTACCTCAAAGTTGAATTCTTGCAAGTGGAGTACCTATCTAATATGTCTCGATTTTGTATCCTTTTAAGCCATTAGATACTTCAGTGCTACATGGTCTGTGTGCACTATCACCTTAGCTCCTACCAATTATTACCAAAATTATTCAAAGGCAAACACAAGGACGAGCAATACTTGTTCAGTGACTATATAATTCTTCGGAGCCACATCATGTGCCTTGCTGGCATAGTAAATAAGATGCAGAATTCTCTCCCTGCGCTGCCCTAAAACTTCTCCTAAAGCTACCCCACTTGCATCACACATTAGTTCAAAGGGTTTGGACCAGTCTGGAGCCACGATGATAAGTCCGAAATCAACCTTCTTTTCAATTCTTTGAAGGCTTGTATGCATGCATCATCGTACACAAATTTGGCCAAAAATCTACTTATTTCTTTACAGAATTTAGTGGCAGTAGTTTCTTGATAATCTCAATCTTTGCATTGTCAACCTCAATTCCCTTGCCTAAAATTCTGTGACCAAGCATGATGCCTTCTTTGTCCATAAAGTGACATTTTTCCCAATTCAATACTAGGTGACTCTCAACACACCTTTGCAACACATTGCGCAAATGTAGCAAGCACTCTTTAAAGGATTTACCAACCATTAAAATCATTCATGAACACCTCAATAGTGCTTTCAACCATGTCTGAGAAAATAGACATCATGCATCTTTGAACTATTGCTGGAGCATTACATAATCCAAAAGGCATCCTCTTAAATGTAAAGGTATCGTATGTGCATGTAAAAGTGGTCTTCTCTTGATCTTCAGGTGCGATGACAATTTGATTATACCCAGAATATCCATCAAGGAAATAGTACCAACCCTTTTCTGCAAGTCTGTCAAGCATTTGATCCATGAATGGCATGGGGAAATGATCTTTCTCCGTGGAACCTTTCAACTTTCTGTAGTCTATGCACACTCTCCATCCGGTAGCTGTTCGCATGGGAATCAACTCATTTTTCTTATTTGGCACCACGATGATACCCCATTTCTTTGGGACATATTGCACAAGGCTCACCCATTCACTGTCTGTGATAGGATTGATTGCCCCTACATTTAACCACTTGATGATTTATTCTCGAACCACTTCTTGTATTGGAGGATTTAACTGTCTTTGATGTTCAATACTTGATTTGTAACCTTTGACTAGTTGAATCTTATTCATGCATAACCCTAGGGGTATGCTAATGATATCTGCAATTGTCTACCCAATAGCCCTTTTTAATTATTTGAGAACTGAGACAAGGGTCTCTGCTTGTACTTTACTGAAATCAGTTGCAATTATGACTGGTAGTGTACTATTTTCTCCCAAATATACATATTTTAGATGTGCCGGTAATGCCTTCAACAAGGACTTCTATGAAAGGCTTTGTAGGTGGAGTTTCCCTATTGTTCAGATCCAACTCCAACCTGGCCTGTCGTCTAGACCCAAATGATACTCCGAGAGCATTCACCATCTCGTCATATTCAAAAATGCTCTCACCATCAATGTTCATCAACATAGTTTCCAAAGGTTCAACTTCTATTTTAACTCAATCGGGACCTCCACTTCATCATCATCACCTGCTTCAATCTTCGAGATGACTTGAAGCCCACTGTTCTTTCGATCTTGCTGACAAACTTTAAACACAACTACCTCTTCACCAAATCTGAAAGTAAGCAGCCCCTTTTCCATATCAACCAACGTGTGACTTATAGCTAAGAATGGCCTCCCCAAGATGATAGGAACTGCAAAATCAACTTCATTGTCAAGTATAACAAAATCTACTGGAAAATATAAATTTATCTACCTTGACTAGCAAATCATAAAGTATCCCAATAGGTTTCTTAACTGTTCTATCTGCCATTAGTAATTACATCTTGGTTGGAATAGAGGACCTAAAACCTGGCCTTCTGAACATGACAAGAGGCATTAAGTTTATGTTGGCTCCTATATCACACAGTGTTTTTGCAGATACAAGCCCTCCAATAGTGCATGGTATGGCAAATACACCTGGGTCTTCATGTTTCTGCACTAAAGACTTTTTGGTAATGGCACTGCAGTGTTGAAAATTTTGGGAGAGGCCTTGGCTAAGTTCTTGCTTCTTTTTTACCAGGTCCTCCATCCATCTAGTGTACCCAGACATCTTCTCAAGAGCTTTAATCAAAGGAATGTCCACTAACAATTTTTTTAGTATTGCCAAAAACTGCTCAAACTTACCTTCCTCTTTTCCCTTCCCAAGCCTTTGGGGAAACGGCGGAGGGGGCCTTGGAAAAGTCTTATATTTCTTTTTTTGCTCTTTCATGCCATGTGCTTTGGCTTCTTCTTTGACAGTCTCCTTACAGCTCTCACCTATAACATCCGATACTAGTGAGTTCATGTAGTTTTTACCCCCATGAGTCATGACTGCCATACAGTTCCCTTCATTTTTAGGATTTTGAACAATATTGCTTGGTAAAGTGCCCTTTTGGCGTTGGTTCAATTGTGAAGAAACTTGTCCAAGTTGTTCAAATTTTTTAATCGCCACAGAGTGAGACCCTATCTTTTAGTTTATGCTTGAAATGGCCGATTTCATTCCTTTCAAGGTCTCATCTTGGTGATCGACTCTTTTCAACAACTTGTCAAACATCTCTTCAAGCCTCGAGATGTTTGGCAGGGCATCACAGTTATGGGGTGGCACATAAGGACCATTCATACAGCCATATCTTCTACCCCATTCTGCATTCGACACTCTCTCTCTTTCATAGTAGCCACCTTGGTTGTCCCTATAAGCACCATCACGGATGTAGTTCCAACCTTGATTAGCAGGACCTTGCCTCTAATAGTCCAAGTTAGACCCTTGGGGGTTGTTTTGAAAACCTACCGCTTGGTTGCACATGAAGCAAATATCCTCATCCAAGAATGGATCTTCATATACAGGAACCTTAGGAGGTTGGTAGGTGACCGCTTGGACACTTGCTTGGTTTTACTTAAAGACCATGTCCATACTTGTGCGAAGTTGAGCAAGTTGCTCCATGATCTCTTCATTGACCTTTGCTTGCTCATTGTTGGTGTTAACTGCAAAAGAAGTCTTCATTGCACCTCACTATCTTTGGCCCCATTCTCTATTCATTTTAACCACTTGCTCCATCCTCGTAGCTATCAATGTGAAAGGATGGTCGATAAACATGCCCCTCCCATGATTGTGTCGACGCAAGCTTGACTATTCTCGTCAAGTGCCCGATAGAAAATCTCAACCAAGGCATCAACAACAACTCTTTATGGTCATGGACCATTCTCAAGAATTTGGTGAATCTCTCCCAAGTAGTGCTAATAGAGTCACCCGACAATTGCTCAAAATTGTTTATTTTATCTTTGAGCTTAAGTTTTTTTGATCTTGGAAAATATCTCTCTAGAAACACTTTTTGAAGTTCTACTCAACTTGTTATTGTACCCGGAGGAAGCTCAGACAACCACACAGCTGCATTACTAGTTAGTGACAATGAAAACACCCACAAACCCATGGCACTAAGAGAGAGATTGTGTGTCCCCATGACAATCTTGCAGACTAAGACAACAATATGGAGATGGTGATGGGGATCCTCTGAAGTTAGCCCTGTGAACAATCCACGATTTTGGAGCATTTGAAGTAATCCACTTGACAATGAAAACTTAGCATCTACTGGTAATAGGGACACCACTATGACACTAGCAACATCCATAGTCATAGGGTTCAAGCAATATTGGTTCCAATTGTAAGCATTCTCGTTGAAATCCCTAAGTTGTGGCCTATCATCCCTCAAGGGTGGATCACATCATCTTTTATATTCATCTCCTCCTCAACCGTGACGTCCTCATTCACTTGTGCCATTCTTCTAAAGAGTCAATGGATCTCCAAATTCATCGGAGCTAAGGGATTGCCTTGGCTCCTTGTTTTAGGCATACAACCTAGTACACCCTGCAAATATATTCAAACAACAACAAAAAAAAAATTAGAATACAAGAGAATCTATAAATTAATACTTGAACTAACTAGTAGGGAAATTAAGTCAAAACATAGTCGTATTCCATGGAAACAACGCCATAATTTTTTATGATGTTCACGCTCCAATAAGAAAGCAGTCGCTATCAACAAATAACCTAACCAAAGGTTAGGGTTGAATCCACGGGGAATGCAGGGCTTGACTATAAGTGTTCACTAACAATCATTTCGAGCATTGATAACTAAAATCTCCAATTGGGGGCGGGGGGTTGTGATTTAATAACAAAACATAAAATAAACATTATACTAATTATGTGAGAAAACACTCAAATTTGGGGACAACTCGGGAATCGTGTTCCCCATAGTTCGTTGACTCAATTACCCTAGGAAACATAACTCTAATTAAGAGTTCGCATGCAGGACGGTAACTTAGGTTCATCCAGCCCTCTTGTGAAGGTGATGGTCAAATTTCACCATGGCGCTTGGTTGGAAACCATGATGTGCCAACTAACTGCACCTATTATCCCAACCAACCTCCCCTTGGTCAGGTTTGGTTGATTAGATGAGAACAAATCAATCGAATCATGTCGTCTACTTCCCTTTTCCTATTCGTCACTACCTTGGTGGAAATCGTGATAGTGGGCGAGGTTTGGTGTTGGCCACCACCAAACATTAATCAAAATGAAGGGAAATAAATAATACATACAAAACTCCAATCATAGAAATGCACAAAGCCTAGGTTATTCCAAGTCAACTACCCATAGTTCTCACAACCCCATGTTGTGGGTGCTTAGCTACTCATGGCTAAGGCAAAACCAACAATAATGCAAACAAATGACATAGATGAGAATTTTACCTAAGCAAATGAAGAACAAAAGATCCACAAATTGCAAACCACAAACTTTGATAAATGGACAATGAATACAATATGTGTCTTGCAATCCCCAAAATTGGATTTTCCAATAATAAAACTAGAAATCTACTCTAAACCCTAAAGATATTGTAGAGAGAATATTCAAAGTGTTTTTCTCCTCAAATTCGCCTCTCTTCCAAATAAACCCTAACATAAAGTATGTATAGCATTTAAAATTTAACCCTAAAAATTAAGTAGAAAAGATAGTTGTAGCAGGTATGTCTCGCAGGTATAACTCGTAAGGCGACTTATGAGTCATAGTCGCGGTCTCGTATCAGGCACTGTGCATTTTGGACTTGACTTTTATGATTCACTGGTACAAGTCGTTGCTAGGTCTACGACTCATAGGTTCTTCTCGTACACTAGGACTTCAAATCTTGGTCCAAAATTTTGGCTCTCTGTTTCTTGCTACGAACCCACCTATACGAGTCGTAGAGAGACTTATGACTCGTAGAGTGGCCTCGTAGGGATGACCTGCACTTAGAAGATATTTTATTTTTGCTCACTGTTCCTTTCTACAAGATCACCTTACGACTTGTAGCTTGGGCTATGACTCGTAGGCAGGATTGTATATTAGGCACTTCAGTAAAATTCCTTGTTTAAGGCATCAAATGTGATGCATTATGACAGCACATTAATATGTGATCAAGTCCAACAAACTCTCCAAGTATGCTCCAAAATCAGTGGCCGAGCCAAGGTATAGGATGAACAAATTTGTGTCGGGTGTGTTGACTTGGTTAACGAGGAGTGCCATGCCGCCATTGATAGATGATATGGACTTGTCCCGCCTCATGATCATGCAGAACAACTATATGGGGAAAAGTTGAGAAAGAGGAGAATGGGTGACGCCAAGATGGCCCGTGAAATGACCCCAAAAAGTACTCGAAAATGTGTCTTAGAAATGTCCATAATCGTAATTTCCATATATCTCAAAATTTGTGCATGATATTTAAAATCCGACTTCATATTTGTGATTAGGGGGAAAAATAGAGTGGGAAATGGGTCTAACCCCTATTTTAGAGCTATCGTGTGAAAATTTTATATTCCATAATTTGTAAATTCAAGTGACGATCTGCGCCCCTGGCACGATGCGGCCAGGGCACGAATCAGCGTTAATTTTTCCCAATTTTTGTTGTTCGGTCCAAGGCTTTTAGGTTTTGATCCTAAGTCTCTTCATGCGTAAAAACACATATACTTAGCCATATTTCACGTTCATATCATACAATACATTCCCCAATACTCTCCCAAACACTTAGACAAATATTTCACGCAAAATATAGGCGCCAAAACTCATTCCGATTCTTAAGGAATTCACTCAATCTTCATGTCTCCATTCAAATCTTCTTCAAGGAATTCTTCAAAGTTAAGGTATGTCGGTTTCAACCATTGGGTACTTTCACCCATGGTGCCCAAGCTTCCTTTTTACATAAATTTCATGTTTTCAAGTTGATTTTTTTATGGGTCTTACTTAGCATGAATTTGACTATGAACTATGTTGGGGTTTCATAAACGTGTGACTGTTTAAGCTTGTTCTAACCCCATGAATCTATGATTTCTCTTGAGATTTGATGAAGGGTTTCAATGTATACTGCATAAGGGTATTACCAAATATTGGTGGGTCGATTTATTTTAAATTTTCTTGCATGATTTAACTCTTGAATTGCATGATTTTACACTAGTATTACACACCCACCAAGTGTTTGATTTCCGGTTTAGGGTTCTTGATCTATTGATGATTTATTACATGACCTATGACTTGTATGACTTTATGATGATGAAAGGAGGGTATATATGTGTTAGTTTCATAAAAAATATCGATAGTATTGTGAGTTGACCATAACCAATTGAGGGGTTGATACCTCAATAACCATGGACGGTAGGGTATGATAACCATCAACCGATTGAGGGGTTGATACCTCAATCACCATGGATGGTTTGGTGTGATAACCATCAACCAATTAAGGAGCTGATACTTCAATCATCTTAGATGGGGGTTTAATGCCATCAACGAATTGAGGGGTTATACCTCAATCACTTTTGATGGAGGGTGGTCATGCCCATCAACCAATTGAGGGATTGATTCCGCAATCACTTCCAAGGGATGGTCTACCTTGGATTCCAAGTACTAAGTTGCTTGATCTACGATGATAGTTTCTTCCTACACATGTAATATGTTCTATATAAGCATGTTTTACTTCAAATATAACTCACACATGTCATATTGTTATTATGCTATCCATTTCTTATAATTATGCATTTTGATTATGTTGCCTATATCTTGTTGCATTGCATCCTACATACTTAGTACATTCAAATGTACTAATGCATATTCTATGCCTATGTGTTATCACCTTGTAGGAACTAGAGCTCTTATTGATCCTATTCCTCCACATGGCTAGTACGATTTCTCACAAAGAAAGTTGGTAAGTCCTCAACTCCGAGGACGTACTTCTCTTGATTTATGCTATATATTGATACTTCTTATGTTGGAAACTTCTGATTATGAGGGTAAGACTGGAGATTTTCTTGTCTTCCACTCCTATCTATTTATTGGAGGTGTTATTGGAACCTTATGACATGTTAATTCTATACTAGTAGGTTGTTATGCTACTATGGTATTAAAGATGTCCCTTAGCCTCGTATTTCCCCTTTTCTATCTATTGTTGTTGCGTAATTGCTTTTGCGACCAAGGATGTGCAATGATATGCTATGAGGCTTGATTGGGGTCCTTTCGGGTTCCCCATTCGTTGTATCACGTCTAGGACCTAGGTCCAAGTTGTGACAAACATGGTATCAGAGTACTAGATTGTTAATTGTCCTTAACATCCAACACACCGCATCGATTAAAGTCTTATTTATCATTGTGAAGCGCGCCACGACTATGAGTAAAAGGCTATGAGGCGTTTTAGAAAATGTTTCACTTCTTCATGATCTATGTCATGCAGTAGAGTTAGGTTCCCTAGGACTTATTAGTAATTCCTAACTGTTACATTTTCGAGCATGTCTCAAGCCCCTCAGGACGGTGATATATCAAATGCGGAGGTTTGTAATGCTCTATGGGTATTAGCCAAGGTCGTGACTGCCCGACTCAACTGATCGGTGGGTACCCTTGAGAGTTCAAATGATAAGAGTGAAGAGGGGAAGGCCAAGAGAGCCTGAATTGAAAGCAGGCTTCGATATACTCATGGGTCTTATGTATTGTGAAAATCACTGCACACCATGTTGGGGTTTATGAAATTGTGATTCTTTTACTATGTTTTGGATTATGAATCTAAGATCTAATGTAAGATTTGATGAAGGGTTTTGATGTATATTGCTTGAGGGTATTACCAAGATCTATTGATGGTTCTACATTGGATTTTCTAGCATGATAACACTCTTGAATTACATGGTTTTACATTAGCACTACACACCCTCTAAGTGTTTGATAAAATGTCTGGTTATGATTTCTTAAGAAATTGAAGGTCCAATACATGTCTTATGAGTTGAATGACTATATGATGATTGAATGATAATGGAATGATGATGAAAAGGAATGTATGTATATGATGATGAAAGGAGTGTATATGTGATCTTATCTCTATAGTGTTTAGGATGACCAAGCCTAGCTCGGTGGGTTGTGGGACCAGGTAACCTTGTTGAGGGGTTGGTACCTCGATCGTCTAGCTCACGGGGTGGCAGGACCGAGTAACCTTGCTGAGGGTTTGTATCCATCAACCTTGTTGGTGGGTTTGTACTCCATCAACCTCATGAAGGGGTTTGTACCTCATGTGCCTCTCCAAGAAGGTGGTAGGCCTTGGATTGCACTAAGAATGGTCACTACTTACACATGTATTATGTTCTATATAAGCATGATTTTACTTCAAGCATCATTCATACATGTCAGCTTGCTATTATGCTATCTATTGAGTATTATTATGCATTTTGCCTATGATGTCTATCTATTGTTGCATTTCATCCTACATACTTAGTACATTCAAACATACTGACACATACTCTATGCCTACATGATGTCCTCATGTAGGAACCAGAGAACTACTTGAGCATCCTCACCCTCCACGTGGCTAGTATGATTGTCTCTCAAGCTTGATGGTGAGTCCTCCATTTCGGGGATGTTGCTTATGATCTCTTATTAAGTACTAACACTATCTTTCTTTTGTTTATGTATTGACTATGAGGGTGAGCCCGAATGCTTGTCGTGGCCCCTACTCTTATCTATATAATAGAGGTGTTGTTGGACATGTTATGTATCTATATTATGGACCTTGACTCTATTGATCTTGATGTCTATGATATGAAAGTGTTCCCTTAGCCCCG
Organism: Solanum medicagineum; assembly: GCA_026153255.1. NCBI lineage: Eukaryota > Viridiplantae > Streptophyta > Magnoliopsida > Solanales > Solanaceae > Solanum > Solanum medicagineum. The sequence continues at coordinate 10,349,012 of JAPFFP010000113.1, read as the reverse complement.
ATTGCCCCAATTTATTTTCTCTCAATGCTTGTTTTATTGCTTCCGCAACCAAAGATGTGTAATGATGTTCTAAGAGGCTTGTTTGGGGTCCTTTTGGATTCTCCTTGCGCCGTGTCACGTCTAGGCCCTAGGCTTGTGTTGTGACAATGTTATTTGCATGCATTCATGTTTATGTTGACAAGGTCATGGTGATTTTGATACTTATGTTGAGATTTGTTTGGAAATGATGTTTAAGTGCATTGTTGCATTCTTGTTGGGGATGATCTATTCACGATTATCCTTCTTATGTACGTTTCTTTGCCATTCGAGGACAAGTGTTCCAATGGGGGAGATATTGAAACGACTCCAAAACATACTCGAGAATGTGCCTTGGAAATGCCCATAATCGTAATGTCCATCTATCTCATATCTGTGTGTTATATCGAACATCTGACTTCATATTTGTGATCATGGGGCAAAATTGAGTGGGAAATGGGTCTAACCCCAATTTTAGAGTAATCATATCAAAATTTAGTTTTCCATAATTAGCAAATTCCA
>JAPFFP010000113.1:10308747-10348375 GCA_026153255.1 Solanum medicagineum | reverse complement strand
GTAGTAGTAGTAGTAGTAGTAGTAGTAGTAGTAGTAGTAGTAGTAGTAGTAGTAGTAGTAGTAGTAGTAGTAGTAGTTGGATAAATTTTTTTTTTAATAAATACTTATTTACATGGTAGCACTGAAGTTCTTAGGTCATTTTGTGGAGGAGGTCGGATCGTTTGGTTGTGGAAGCTCGAGGTGAGCGGCCATGGACGAGTGGGGTTTTGGGGGTTATTTTTTTATGGTTGGTTTGGTCGGAAAATGGGCGAAACGAGGTAAGAATTAAAAAGAATGGGAGGTTGTTTGGGTGTTGTGAGAGAGTGGCGGCTAGGGTTTCTTTAGGGGGAGAGAATGAAAATATTTTAGGATTTGGAGGTGTGTGATATTTGAATTGAATTAAAATGAGATTGAGTTAGGAATTTAATTGAACCACGAATTGACTCAAATTCTAATATAAAATAATAATAATAAATAAATAAGAACAGTTATCAAAATTAACCTAAGATTGTCCAAAAATGTATTTTAAACTATTTAAAATTCAACATTGAAAATGTGAATTTTTTGAAGTGTTGGGCCAAAATTAGGTGTCAACAGTTGTTGTTGCTGTTGTTTTTATTATTATTTATTATTATTATTATTATGATTATTATTATTATTATTATTTACTTTTTTTATTATTATTATTATTTATTTTTATTTTTATTATTATTATATTATTATTGTTTACTTTTATTATTATTATTATTTACTTTTATTATTATAATAATTATTATTTTAGTAGTAATTTTAGTACTATTTACTTATTACTTGTATTGTATTTTAAATGCATTATATATTTTTACCGAAAAAAATTAGAATTATTGACTATTTCTTGTACACTAGTTAATATATTTTTCTTACTTGAAAAAAAAATGTCAAGTAATATGCCTTATTTGCATAGTTATAATAAGTTGATGTGCATATATCCATTATTTATTGATTACTTGGTAGAAGATAGTTAATAATTTATTATACTATCTTACTTTATTTTGGAATAAAAGTTAATAGATGTTTATATTATTTTATGTGAAGACATGAATAATTCTCAAAGCATGTTATTTAATGTGAAGATATTTGCTTGATTGATTCTGGTACAACACATATGATATTCAAAGATGAGAAATATTTTTCTCATCTAAATATGGTCAAAATAAATGTTACTACAATTTCTGGTAGTACTAATATGATTGAGGGCTTCGGAAGAGACATTATAATTTTTCCCAAGGGAATAACTCATCATAAATAATGCTATGTTTTCTCCAAAATCTCGGATAAACTTATTGAGTTTTAAAGATATTCGTGCAAACGATTATCATATAAAGACAATGGATGAGATAAGTATTGAGTATCTTGGTATCACCAAGAATGTCTCTGGGAAGATGTGTTATAGAAAAGTTCCCTGCTTTATTATCTGGTTTGTATTGGACAAGAATTAGTGTAATTGAGGCACATTCTATCGTAAACCAAAAGGTTACTGATTTCAATACCTTTGTACTTTGGCATGATCGCCTGAGACATCCTGTATCTATCATGATGAGACGAATTATAGAAAATTCAAATGGACATCCATTAAAGAACCTAAAATTTCTTTTAAAGGTGAATTTTCTTGTACTGCTTGTTATCAAGATAAGTTGATTGTGATATCATCACCAACGAAAGTTGGGATTGAGTCCCCTACGTTTTTGGAACGTATACATGGGGATATTTGTGGACCTATTCACCCACCTAGTGGGATGTTTAGATATTTTATGGTCCTAATAGATGCTTCATCTAGATGGTCACATGTGTGCCTATTGTCATCTCGTAATTTGACATTTGCAAAGTTGTTGGCACAAATAATACGATTACGGGCACAATTTCCTGATAATCAAATTAAGTCCATTCGCCTTGATAATGCTGCAGAGTTTTCATCTCAAGCATTTAATGACTATTGTTTATCCATTGGGATAAAAGTTGAACATCCTGTTGCTCATGTTCATATTCAAAATGGCCTTGCCGAGTCATTAATTAAATGCTTGCAGTTGATAGTAAGATCGTTGCTTATGAAAACTAGATTGCCCACTTCTGTATGGGGCCATGCAATTTTGCATGTTGCAATACTTATTCGTCTCAGACCGACAAATTATCACAAACATTCTCCATCGCAACTGGTTTTGGGTCAAAAACCTAATATATCCCATGTAAGAATTTTTGGATGTGTTGCATATGTGCTTGTGTCACCACCACATCGCACAAAAATGGGATCCCAATGAAGATTAGGTATATATGTTGGTTTGCATCACCCTCAATTATTTGATATCTTGAACCATTAATTGGAGATATGTTTACTACTCATTTTGTAGATTGTCAGTTTGATGAGACACTTTTTCTAAAATTAGGGGGAGAAGATGATGATATCAAAAGAGAAATTTTGTGAAAAAAATCATTATTGTCTCATCTTGATCCGCGTGCTTCTATGTGTGAGCAAGAAGTACAAAGGATTATACACCTGCAGAGAATTGTAAATCAAATGTCAGATGTATTTATAGATTTAAAAAGGATTACTAAATCACATATTCCTGCAGAGAATGTCCCTACTTGAATTGATGTCCCCCTAGGACCATATTCTAGTGTCGTAGCTAATGAGTCGAAAGCACACCTAAAGCGTGGTAGACCATTAGGTTCTAACGATCAAAATCCTAGAAAAAGAAGACTAAAAGGTCAAGATGACACTACAAAAGAATCTCATATGAAAGTTCAAGATATGAATATTTCTAATATCCCTGATGGAATCAATGATCTTGAGGCTCAAGAAAATAAAGAACTATCCATAAATTCAAGTGATATTGAAACTAATTTGAATCAATCAGAAATTGTGGTAGATTATGTCTTTGCATATAATATTATAATGAAAATCATGAAAGATAGTGAGGATCTTGATCCTCAATCTATTATTGAATGTCGACAAAGAAATGATTGGCCAAAATGGCAAGAAGCAATTCAATCAGAATTAGATTCACTTACCAAGCACAAAATTTTTGGACCCATAATTAAAACACCTAATGGTGTTAAACCTGTTGGTTATAAAAGGGTCTTTGTGCGAAAAAGAAATGAGAAAAACGAAATACAAAGGTGCAAAGCATGCCTTGTTGCACAAGTTTTTCTTAAAGGTCTGGTGTCGATTATGAAGAGACATACTCACTTGTTATAGACACAATAATGTTGCGTTATCTAATTAGTTTCACGGTCCATGAGAGACTTGAAATGCATTTAATGGATGTGATTACAGCCTATCTTTATGGATCACTTAATAATGAGATATACATGAAAATCCCTGAAGGATTTAAGAGCCCAAAGCATATATTTCAAAATCCAGGAAATGTATTCAATTAGATTGCAGAGATCATTGTATGGTTTAAAGCAATATGGATGCATGTGGTATAACCAACTTAGTGATTATTTATCTAAAGCAAATTATACAAATGATGCAATTTGCCTATGTGTTTTTATAAAGAAAACAATATCAGAATTTGTTGTACTTACAGTTTATGTTGTCGACATAAATCTTATTGAAATTTCAATGGAGCTTCAAAAGACAATTGATTATTTGAAGAACGAATTGGAGATGAAAGATCTTAGAAAGACGAAATTGTGTCTTGGTTTGCAAATTGAGCATTTGACAAATGATATTTTCGTTCATCGATCTAGCTGCACAGAAAAAGTGTTGAAAATATTTTATATGGATGGAGCATATCCACTGAATACTCCGATGGTTGTTCGATCACTTGATGTGAATAATGATTCATTCCGACCTCAAGATAAGAATGAGGAAATTCTTGGTTCTGAAATACCATATCTTAGTGCAATTGGTGCACTAATGTACCTTGCTAACACTACAAGGCTTGATATTGTCTTTTCAGTTAATTTATTGGCAAGGTATAGTACTGCTCCTACTAGGAGAAATTGGAATGAGATCAAACACATATTGAGATATTTGAAAGGAACTATCGATATGGGCTTATTTTATTCTAATGATTGCAATCCCGATCTTGTTTATCTGACCCACACAAAGCTCAATCTCAAATAGGCTACATATTCTTTATGTGGGGGTACTGCAATATCTTGGAGATCTAGAAAGCGGTCTATCATTGCCACTTCATCAAATCATACTGAGATCATAGCTATTCATGAAGCAAGTCGAGAATGTGTGTGGTTAAGATCCATAGTACATCTCATTCGAGAAAAATGTGGCTTGAAATACAATAAAGCACCCACAATTTTATATGAAGATAATGTTGTATGCATAGACACCTAAAGGGAGAATTCATAAAATAAGATAGAAGAAAGCATATTTCGCAAAAACTTTTCTATATAAATGAGCTCCAAAAGAATGGTGATATAAATGTGCAATAGATTCGTTCAAGTGACAATGTGGCTGATTTGTTCACCAAGTATCTACCAACTGCAACTTTCAAGAAGATGGTACACAAGATTGGGATGCGAAGCTTCAAGTCCATGGATTGATGTTCTGATCAAGGGGAATTAATACACGATGTACTCTTTTTTCCTCACAAGATTTTGTCCCATTGATTTTTCCTTGAGGTTTTTAATGAGGCATCAAACAATGCGTGTTATTAGATATGTGTACTCTTTTTCCTTTACTAGAATTTTTCCCACAGGGTTTTATCCAGTTAGGTTTTAACGAGGCACATAATCTAGCAAATATACATTCAACGAGAGTGTTATAAACATATTCTATTTATGGTGAATGTCTATTTATGTAGATTCCTTTAGGAATTAGGAATCCTACTTGAATACCAATTCAATTTCTTACTTGGAGACCAAGTTAGTTTTTCCCTATAAATATAAGAGTTTTCTTCATTGTAATAGACACCTCAATATTATTGAATAACAATAAGAAAACCAAGCTTGGTTGACCTAGTGGTTAGCTCACTAGGTTGCTTAAGCAAGTATCGGGGTTTGATCCCCTCCTTGTGCATGCAGTAACCAATTGACCAGTGACAAACTTTTAAATGGAGCTTAAATCCGCGAAAGATTAGTCCTTGTGTCGGGTTGGGGATACCTTAAAACCCCCCAAAAAAAGAATAACAATAAGAAATCTTCTCTCTTCTTTCTACTTTCTTTTTCTTTTACTTTATAGTTTCATATATTCACATCAATATAGGACAAATTATAAGCGCTTAGATAGTAGGGTTTATGAGTTTGACAGAATTTTTACTTTTATTATGTAGTGAACTGATCTTGTAGTCTGTCTGTATTTATTTATGATAAGAAGATAAAGAAAAGAAAAAAAAATCCCGACTGAAATTAGTTCCCCCCCTCCCCCCCTCCCCCCAAAAGGATTGATGTTATTAGCGAATAGGGGCTTAGGGTACGCCGCTGGTCATATAATGAACGCTTGATGCATCTTTTGGTCGTCTCCGAGCCATGTCCTAAAAAGATTGCACCTATATCCTTCAAAATCAAAAGCTAAACCTCTGTTCCAATCAAATAAAAAGATATCTGTTCGTTCCTCAGTCTCTCAGGAAACCCTACAACATGTCGGGCGGGTTTTTCCGGGTAATGTTTCTTTCTCGATTCTCAAATTCCTTTCAGATCCAAGTTCCTATTATGGGATTCAAAGTTTTATTTGTTTTGATTAGGGTACCTCTGCCGAGCAGGACACTCGCTTCTCTAATAAGCAAGCTAAACTGTTAAAATCCCAGAAGTTCGCTCCTGAATTGGAACATCTAGTGAGTTCATGTTGGCTAGTCCTATGAGTTTTTTGTTTGATTCATGTACGAATTGTGTGTTTAGGTGCACATGTGGAAAGTTAAGACGACTCTATGGAACGCAAACCTGTTTTACTTCATTTTTGTTTTGAATTTCTAGACCCTAGAATAGAAATACCACCCATTTGATTATGTCAATCTGATAGGTGGACATGACAAAGGTGAAGATGGATGTAATGAAACCATGGATTGCTAAGCGAGTTACTGAGCTCATTGGTTTCGAAGATGAAGTGCTTATCAATTTCATTTATAGCCTTCTTGAACGAAAGGTACATGTACACATTGTATTCTTTTTTTGCTAGATTTGATTAAGTTATGGTTACCATTCCCATTTTAATAATCAACTCCTCATTTTTTCTTATCAACAGTTTAAACAAAAAGGAGTAAGTTAAACTGGTGCAACTGTTGGATTTCAGGTAGCTAATGGCAAGGAGCTACAAATTTCACTTACTGGATTCATGGAAAGAAACACTGGAAAATTTATGAAAGAGCTTTGGGCGCTACTGCTTAGTGCACAGAACAATGCGAGTGGTGTTCCTCAACAGTTCTTAGAAGCCAAAGAAGAGGAAATGAGAAAGAAGAAGGTGGTTCTTGGTGTTTTTCGCTTTGGCAGTGGTCTTTCTTTCTTTTTTTTTTTGATAACAAGGAGAACCCGCAGCCGCTACCCTTTGAGTGTGCATGGGGAAAACCCTCACTCCTATGCAATAGCTCGCAAACCACAAAGGGGAGGTTACCCGCACTAGGCAAGCCCTGTGCGACATGGTTGACCCAGAAGGCAAACCTCTTGCTTCGCTGGCAAGGGGTTTTGAACTTGATACCTCTGAGATGGAAGTCTCAAGCCCAAACCATTGGGCCACCCCGAATGGTCGCTTTGGCAGTGGTCTTTAATTACCTCTTGTTGACAACCCCCTTTTTCATCCTTTTGTTCCAGGATGAGATGGATCGAATTGGGAACGAGATTCAGAAGAAAAAGGAGAGAGAGAATAGGGAGCTGGATCACGAGAAAAGGAAGAAGATGGTAACCGAAATCGTTTCCATGAAAGGGTTGTTCTTTTTTTATTTAAAAAAAAAAATCTGAAGTTGGGGGTTTCTTTGTTAACCTCTGTATTTTGTTGTATCAGCCTGTTTCCGCAATTATCTGGGTTCATATCTTTGCCTCACTCTACTGTAGGATGACTATGTCAGCAATTCGAGAGAAAAAAATGCTGCACGGGAGCTGCGCTTGATGGATGATATAGACCCAGTTGAGAGAAACGGATCAAGAGTAAGAAACAGGTCAGGATTTCTATTAGTTCTTTTTTTAAAGTAAAAATAATTTATTGAAGCGGAGCCTTCGAATTAGCCACTGAGACCCTGGGCACATTATCGCGACCTATACATCACAGGTTTAAGCTGTGGAATAGTTAATGAAACCTTGGATGCATAATCAAGAGGTTAAGGGACACAAACACAGAAGTGTGATTGTGCTGCCAAGGCCGGTTGGCAGTTGAGAGGTTGTGTCCAGTCACATAAGTTACAATTGGGCTACTATTAATTAAGAGCACTTAAATTCCATATTAGAGTTAGAAGTGAACATAAAATTCATTGTTCATAAAGATTTTATTGCATATGCTAAATGTCAACACTTATGAACTTCAATTCTTCAACATTCAATAATAGGCGACACTGTAGACCAGTGAAGAACTAGATAGCAAACCAGGTGATGATTTGTTTTTGAGAAGATAACAATCTGCGTTATAAACTAGCACTTAGGTAGTACTGAGTCCTTTACTAAAAGTATGAAAATGTAAGAACAGAAACAAGCCTAGCATGATTCTAATACTTTTAGGATTGCCTCAACATCTATATGGGAGCTCTTTATACATGAAAAACGTAACAACAGAATACAATCTGTTTTGATCATCTGTAGGGATCTGCTTCTATCCTTAAAGCTTCTAGCATTCCTTAGTCTCCAAATTGTCTATGAGATGCATACTAGATCCAATAACTTCTATTCTTTGCCCCAACTCCTAGTTCCTCCCAACTTGATAGAGTGTCAACAATCTTACTAGGCATGGTCCATTGAATGCCTTTGAGATTGATGAAAGTCTTCCACAATTGATCAGTAATTTTGCAATTTAAGAACAAATGTCCATCTGTCTCAGCTACTTGCCCACATAAACAAAAGTGTCACTAAAAAGTTGTCTCTTTTCCTTAGGTTTTCATGTGTTAGTATTGCCTCATGTGTTAGCAGCCAAGTGAAAGATGCCACCTTGAGTATAAATTTGGCTTTATTTGCCTCCAAGGCTAGTTAAGGGTCAGTGGAGCTAGTTTATGGCCTTGTAACTTGAGCTCAGTTACTTGTCAGTAAGCCACCAAGACAAGTCAGCATAAACAAGATGTAACACAATAATGCTGACTATAAAGCGGAAGTAACAGTCTAAATATAAATAGATAATCAACCAGGGGAAGGATCCACAATCTAAAAACCAACCTAAGACTGGTGTCACATTTACAAATCTCTACTACAACTGAATTTGAAGAAAATATATGTCTCAATTGTCTTTGATTCTCGAATAGAAGAAAACAACTTAAATAAACTAGAAACCTTGAGAGTCTGCTAGAATGGACAAGCTGTTACCTCTCAGTCTATCTCAAAGCTTGGTCCAAAATGGGAATAAAGCATCAATTGGAATCGGGCTCATAACCTACACACAAGTGTAGAAGTAAGGGTGAATACCAAAAACACGGGACCTAGCAAGAAGATCTAAACATAGGTAAAGAATAAAGAACATAGGTCCTTCTTTCACACCAACCGAACCTCCATAACTACAACCTGCCTTCCGGAAAGCCTACATGCACAATATACATAATCATAGTCCAAGTATACAATACTTACAACATATCATATCCAACAATTTACAAGTATAGAATTAACCAACAAATCACACTTTATACAAGTATCTATATTAATACCATGAAATGAAATGAAATGGGATGTAGTGGAGTGCAAATGATACAATGCAATGTCAAATAATCATGATGCAATGTGAAGTAATGATGTATGTTTGTCCTACTATATGCATGCGCTGATGTAATTAGATCGAAACCCATGGAGGCCACGCCACACATGGACCATATATCTATCGGAACCATTTTCCTTCGGCACAATCATATCTAGCCGGAATTAATTCCCTTCTACTTTTTATCACACTTGCTGGAATCATTTCCCTTCGCTATTTATCAAGTCTAGCCGGAATCATTTCCCTTTGACTTTTCATCAATATTGAGACTCAATCAATATTTCATTTCGACATAATAATCACATCTCAAATGGGCATCAGAGTATGTAAAGAGTCCCCACAATTCAGATATTCAATAATCAAATCAACCATCCTCATCATTCTTTCAATAATGAAATCATCATCAAACGAGTCATTTTGATTGTAGTATCACATTGTTTCTCAATTTCTCCACAACTTTATCATCATTCAAGACTACCTGTCAAAGAGTCAATATTTTCACTAGTATTCTGCAGCGATTTCACCATTATATCAAGATTATATGACATTAATCATTAATCAACACTTGAGCCAATATAAACAATTTACAATTCTCATCAACGAGGATCATATAATCAATCAATTATCTCAATATAAGGATCAATATTATCAACCAACAGTTCTTAATACTCAAAGCAACATCAGTATTTACCAAATCATGAGTAATTGAGTCAAGTTATCACATGCAACTATATAGCCATTTTTATTACTTTGCCACTTTTATCAAGTCATTTCATGAATAATTCACCCATTTTCGGGTCCCCATTACTCCCAACCCACAAAGAAGGGAAATACAAGGTTCGAATAAACTTAACAAGGTTTATGAATCATCTTGCCTCAATAGAATCAAGAAATCAATCCAACACTTGAGCCGTCCCTTTTTGATTAGTATTCGAAACACCCCAGTCTATTGAAAATAGGCAAAACGACTCAGAAATCCAGTACTGAAATACGGGGTTGAAATTTAAAACTCTCTGCATGAAGTTGTTCCTTAAGGTATTAGGAATTTATTAGTGAAACTGTTTCAAAAAAGGGAGTTAAAATTAAACCATAAACACCATTATTGCAAATCCAAAACCCCCAATTTTTCAATTGAATTTCCTTAAATTTGATGTTAAAAACAAGAAATAATTGATGGGTAAAGAAAATTTTAGCTCATAGTAACTTATCCAGTGAACTACACTAAAAAGTTACTTCAAAAATCGCCTCCGACGAGCTCCCCAAGTTCAAAAATGGCAAATGAGATTTATTTTTCGAGAACAAACCCAAAATTCAGGCCTTAGATATTGTAAAAGCGGCATAGGGGTCCCTTAAGTGACACCTATTAAAAGGGCGGAGCACTGGTTGCTTTCGTGACCTTTGCTTTTGCGAGCCCTGCCTCACTTAAGCCACCAGGATTCGCTTTAGGGAATTAGGAGGCACTGACAACATCAACAACGCACAAACACATTAAAAAGACTTGGAATCAACTCTCGGTATTTATACGGAACCCTGTAAGCATACCATATATGCATTCTTACTAAATTCAATGTTTTGGACTCAATAGGATCGTCAGAAATTGAATCCGAGGTCTCTTTGACTCGGAATCCAATTAGTCACAGTTAGGACAACTTAGGCACTAGAAACACCAAAATGCTATTGGAACACCCAAAATTTATACCAAAGCTTGTACGAGAGCCAAAATCACCTTTCGGAATCAATGGACGCATCAAAAATCCAATTCAAGCACTCGAACTTAAAACGTTGACCAAAGTCAAACTTCTTTCAAATTTTAACTAAATTTCCAACATCGAACCTCAAATCCACATAACAACTCCATAACAACTCCAATTCTTAGACAAAATGCCTTGATGTACGTTAGTTGTTCCTCAACTGCTTCATAAAAAATCAAAGTGTCATCTGCATATTGGAGATGTGTTACCTCCAGACTCCTCTTATTGTTTATAGAAACCTCAAATCCTGTGATCCACCTATTTGTTTAGGCTTTTAGCTGTCTTGATCATGTAGTCAAGTCCCTCCGTGGCAAGAATAAAGAGGAATGGAGATAAGGAATCCCCTTGTCTGATTCCTCTTTGAGCTTCAAAATGACCTTCAGGAGCACCATTAATTAGAATAGAAAACTTTACTGTTGAAATGCAAAACCGAATCCATCTAATCCACTTTTGTCTTAATCCCATTTTCCTAAGTATATTGAGAAGGAGCCCCCAGTATTATGATCATATGCTTTCTCCATGTCCAGTTTGCATAGGATGCCAACTAGGTGATATATAAAATACTTCAAAGAGAAAAAAAAGAAGAGGACACCAAGAATGGGGATACCATAAAGTAAAAAGGGCAATTCCTTGATCAGGTCTTGAAGGAGACCAAAAGTAAGCTGCCGCACCCAAATGAAAAGGGCAATCAAAGTTTTGACATTACTAATTTACCTATATCTTTCTCAGTGCTTTCTTGTAGTACTCTCTTATATTGCCAAGCTCTACCGGCACATGTGCATGTTTGGCTGTTCACAGTTAGTCTGAATTCCCAGCCTGTAGGAGACACAATAAAATGTGGGTAAAGAATTAAGCAATTTTTCTTACCAACTCAAATGGTGATGATAATATGCAGTTACATCTTGCACAGAGTAATTTGTAGATTCTATTTACCTGAAGTCCTTTATTACAACCTTGGGCATTTCCTATTAATTAGATAATAGATAACATTATACAACAACATACACAATGAAATCCCTCGAGTGGGGCCTGGGGAGGGTAAAATGTGCGCAACCCTTACCACTACCTCATAGAGATAGAGAGACTATTCCTGAAATACCCTCAACTGAAGTATATCAGCCCCAAAAGCTGAAAATACAAGGCATGAAAAAAATAACTATAGTGGAAAGCAATTGACACTTTTATAAATACAAAAAAGGAGCAAAATAAATTACGGAAAATAAGAACACAATATATAATGACGCGACTAGTCCTACTAACTTGCTATATCACAAGGCAAGACATCAACCTACCCCTACTAGCCAACTAAACTTCTACCCCTACTAGCCAACTTTATGTTCTACCCTAATACGCAACCTCCAATCCTTTCTATCTAAGGTCATGTTCTCGGTCATGTGATACAACGCCATATGCTGTCGAATCACCTCTCTCCAATATTTTTTTGGTCTGTCTCTACCCTTCCGCGTAACCCCTAAATCTAGCCTCTCGCACCTCCTAACAAGAGTGTCGGCTCTCCTCCTTTGCACATGTCCAAACTATCGGAGTTTCGCTTCTCTCATCTTGTCTGCCATAGAGGCCATCCCCAACTTCTCCCGAATGATCTCATTTCTAATCTTATCACCTCTTGTATGCCCACACATCCATCTCAACATCCTCATCTCCAAAACGTTCATCTTTTGAACATGCGAGTTTTTGACTGGCCAACACTCCACCCCATATAGCAAACCACCACTCTGTAAATGATTATGTCAATGAAATTAAGTAGCACACTATGTGCACCTTGCTGCAAAAATGCAGCTGTCAAGTTTGACTTCTGAATGAGTAGTGTAAAGGCACACAAGTGGTGAGTCATTGGAAAAGGGAGTTGCTAAAAAGTGGGGGTGGAATGCTAACCCCTTTTACTTAAGTGAGATGGAGTGTCGTGCAATTCTGTGTAGGGGGTGAAATCTTGAGAGCTGCGAGGTAATGCTAAAAGCACATCCTTTACAATGCCTGTTGCAAAAACATATAGGTAAGTGTCGTTCACGCTAATAGTGATGAGTTTTTACCCTTGATTTGCATGGATTAGTGACTCTACTATCACGTGGAACATTTGTTCTCAGTCAGGAGTACATTTACCTATCTATACAATGGACAAAGGTGTTTGAATTATATGAAACAGAGTGGGCACAAAAATAGGAACATAGAGAGTAGTAGTGAAATTTATATTCCTATAAAAGTTAATTCTGGTAAATATAGAGAAGCAAAAATATTTTAACCTGGTCTGGGGTAGGTTGAGGTGCATTGTGGTGGATGCAGCAAATTTAGAAGCAGTTGAGGGAGGGATGTGGTCTTTCTTATTTAGAGTTCACAAGGGAGAGGTTGCTTTGTTGCACTTTTTATCATCAAAGTTTATCTGCTCGCTTCTCTGCTCTGTGTGGTTCATTTCATCCTGTGTGTTGTGCAGGGTCTCTAAATCTCCACTTTCAGCAGATCGTTCACTCTCCCCTGGGTATAAATTTTTGTACTTGTGGCTTCCTACCCAGATAATGGCATTAGTTGAATTCCTTGGGTATTGTGCAGGAGATCAAGGTCAATCAGCAAATCATTCTCCAATTCGAGGAGTTACTCTGGGTATCTTCTCAATTAAGCTCCTTTATTTTTTGAATTTCTCCCTTTTGTTCATAGCTGATTATATGTGCTTTCTACTTTCACTTTTGCTTTCTTTTTTCTTACTTACATGATTGCTTGTTAATTGATATCTATTTTAGTGAAAGGCGCAGGTCACGAAGTACATCCGAATCTCCGGAAGAGTGGAGTGGTCACTCCCTTTCATCTGAAAGGGCATATCGCTCTCCAAGGTGTTCTGTGTCACCCCGTAGGAAGTATTCACCTCGTCGATCCCATTCTCCACCAAGGCACAGGCGAAGATCAACCTCTCGAGTACATCGTAGGTCACCTTCTCCTGCACGATACCGAAGATGTTCTCCATTCCAACGTAGATCAAGGTCTCCACGTCGACGTAGATCGAGGTCTCTGCTTCGACGTAGATCACGGTCTTCCAGTCGGCGTAGATCACGATCACCTATGTGGTGTAGGTCACGGTCTCCAAGTAGACGCTCACTAGTGCGATACAGATCAAGGTCACCTATCAAACGTCGATCACCACTTCTTCGCAGAACACCATCTCCAACGCAACGTAGGTCCCCTTCTCTAGTGAGTCGGGGGTACCACCGATCTCCATTGAGTCCTCGGCGAAGTTCTCCATTACTCGTTCAACGTAAACCCTCCATTTCTGCTAGGAAGAGATCTTTAACCCCTGCCAGAAGGTCTCTTTCATCTCAAGAATCACTTTCCCCCTCACCCACTTACCACAGGTCTCCTCCTCCAATTAGAAAGAGAATATTGAAGAATGAAAGATCACCAGTTCAATCTACTCAAGCAAGGATAAGGTAGTGACACATATCAACTCTCATCTTTCTTAGAGATTTGTTATTGCGCTAGCTTGCTGGTGTTGTTAGCTGCCGTGTATACTTAAGCTTGTCTTATGTTATCTCTGATCGTTGAAAGTACTGGATTGCTTTGCCTCATAGATAAAGCACACAAATTTTTGATGCTTGGAATTCCTATATGTTGCTATGCTTGATTTGATACTAGTACAATTACAGGAGCCGCGAGAAATACTCCCCTGTTCGATATGCTTCTCCAGTAAAAACTGAGGCTCATAAAGGATCCAGATCTTTGGAACATAGACGTCCTATTTCTTCTGTGTCACTACATAAGAAGATACATGACTCTAAGGATTCACGAGAAAAAGAGCTGCCTTTGCTGCCTCAGCTAATCCGGTCACCATCTGTTCCACAATCTCCACGTCGCTCCAGATCTGACTCAGAATCTCCACCAACCAAAAAGGAAAGGAATTCTAGTGAAGATAGAAGGTATATGATTAGTTTTGCTGGTGCATCATGAATTTCTTCTTTCGATGGTAATGTTCTAATTTAATTACTGTAGGCCAAGAAGTACTTCGAATCAGAGGGAGAGACAGACAATTGACACTGACAGCCCTAGTCAAAGTAAATTGAGAGAGCACAAAGTTAGTTCTGACATTTCTAAGAAAATTGCAGATGAGAAAGAAATGAACCATTCAAGGTTAGTAATGAAAAATGCATTATTGAGAATCTGAGAAGTTATCTTGTCCATGGATATTCTTGAGTAATATATTCTTTTCCTTTTTCTTTGGCTGGGTTGCTGTGGTTCAGGGAGACTTTTGAGCATAAACCTAGATCTTCAAGGAAAATTCCCACAACACCCGATCCATATAAAGATCTTGGGAAGAGGTGGGTCGAGAAAGAATTTTCTGACATCCATAGCCATTCTGATCGCTTGGAGTCCAGAAAGCGAAATGAAGTGATTAAGAGGTTTGTTTACAATTGCTTTTCTGCATTTTGGCAGCTTTAAATGAATATTCCTGCTTGTTTTTTGGTAGAGCTATTAAAAGAGGCTCAGCCTATATTCTGACATAATGCTTGTGTATATTTGCATCTCAGTGCAACTTTTTCTGGAAGGATGGAGCACACAAAGGAACTGGATGAACAAAAGTCACCATCTACTCATAGACACTCTCATTCAGTTAAGAGGGTAAAGGAATCATATGATGGGGAGAGTTTCAAAGCAGATAAGGAAAGCTTGTCTCACACAAACGATACCAAGGGCAAAGAGCTACATGTTGAGTCAGAAGCTCCCCTCACTTCATCAAGGAAAGTTGAGCAGAATGATCTGAGTAGTAATGCGGGTTCTGGTTTCGAGGAAAGTGAAAAGCGTAGAGCTAAACTTAAGGAAAAAAGAAAGCATAAGAGGTCCGACAGATATGAGTCAACGTCAGATGATAGTTTTGATTCTGGTGTTGAGGATAGGAAGGAGGCTAAAAGGAGGAGGAAAGAGGAGAAAAGATTGAAGAAAGAGGAGAAGCGTCGCCGGCGGGAGGAGAGGCGGCGCAGAAAGGAAGAAAGACGTTCCCAGAAACTAAAATTGAAGTCAGCTAATGCTATATCCTCGCCTTCAGTCGCAGAGAGCAATCCTGATAGTCATGCTTCTGATGATGAACATCTGAGGAAGGAGGATCGACATGGACATGAGATCGAGGAGTCTGAGTCCTTGCAGAAAAGACTTGAGATTGAGCTGCGGGAGAAGGCTCTCGAGTCTCTTAGAGCAAAGAAGGGCGTCAATCATTAAGACTGTTGCTTCTTTTGGACATTACTAGGCTGTTATTCTTGTCCTAATAGTCCTTTTCTTTCAGCTTGTTTCATCAAACTAGAACTAAATTTTTTATCATGGATGTGTTGTTTATGGATATTTAATCTATTCTATCTTTACTCTGGCAGCTGCATTGCATAAAAGAGAGTTTCCTGAGCTAGTGTGTTGACTTCAACTTTATGCTGACCTACCTGCTAAACCTTCTGGTAATAATTGTCTTCCGTTTCCTGGGAATATGTTTGTTTCTAATCCACTGGGAAATTTTCTTTTGGTGTCTCGTTAGTCTGACAGGTGTCCGTATTTTTCGGTCCTTTATGAATATACGAAATTGTAATTTTTAGTTTGGACTGTTTTGCTTGAAAGACAAATGTAAGTGATGTTACACTAGGAAGAAATACCAGGTTTAGTGCAATAGCTGATCCAATTGTTCATTTTTGTCCTTATTTCTAAGTTGGCTTTCTGGTTAATTGATAGATCATTATATTGTCCACTAGATGACCTCGTTGAGCAGACCTGTGCAGCTCCATATGTGGATCTCCAATACAGGTGATGTGTTACCATCCTAAATTGGTTGGCTTAGATAGTAGAGTGCCCAAAGGCTGGAGCATTACCCTTAAATATAACTTAAATCTTATTTAGGTCTCATGTATTGCATGCTGATTTACTTTCTGTGGCTCGCAGCTTGAATTCCTCTCCAGAATGTGATTTGCTTTTCATGATGATCTGAGTACCTGTTCATTTTTATCAGTGTTTGTATCAGCAGTTAAGACAATCTGGGTATTATACTGTACTTGAAATCCATATAGAACTGTAGCAGCGGCACCCCTCCCCCCCCCAAAAAAAAAAAAAAAAAAAAAACCAAAAATAGAGATCATCTTTATGCTTTTTGATTGTCCACCTAGGTATAGTTTGATATGTTATGTCAATCTTTCAATCCTGGTTATTAAGTTTTTCCATGCATGTAGGTATGTGCTCTTGTATATCGGGATAACTTCTTTCGTTGTTTTTACCATATAGCATGAGTTCAATGTGGATATGACTTTCCAATGAGGTGTGTAACCTTCTTTTTACCTCATATAATTCTGAAGAATCTAAATTGTTTAATACCATAAACATAAGCATAAAGGTTTTCTCAAGAATTCAAGAGGAATGGAAGGGGGCATGTAAAGGGAAGGTAACAAGTGAGACTTTTATGCTTTAATGGACAAAGGGGATGAGAGAGAGCTTGGAATAAGTTGTGCGGACTCCTCACTTTCAATGTCGCACCTATGTCGGATTTTCCAAAATATACTATTTTTTTGAGAATTTCACATGCTCCGGTTGACATTTTTGAAGAGCCCGAGCATCATAGAATCCTGGTAAGCAGAGGAAGAACTAGATTTTTTTTGTTTTTGTCCGAGGTGCAACCTTCCCTTGTCCTTCCATATAATTTGGAAGAAGCTTAAATTGTTTAGTATCATAAACATAAGCATAAAGGTTTTCTTAAGGATAATAGAGTGGGAGGGATATTATGAAGGAAGTTAACATGGGCAGAAAGGTTTCTCTAGGGTTCTAAAGGAGTGGAAGAGGCATGTAGAGGAAGGTAAGATTTTTTATGCTCTGATGGACAATGGGGAAGAGAGAGAATCTGGTCCGGCTGTCGGGGGCAGGGGGAGGTTTTCTTATCCACATTTGGAAATGTTCAAAGAGAGTACACATCTGTATCTGGTGAAAGGAAAAGTGTATTTCATAAAATTGGATAAAAGCAAACGCAGTGTAATCCCACAAATTTCATAAAATTGGATGAGTGGATAAAAATGGATGAACTGATATCTTGTATCATAGTAATTAAAATAGTTTTTCTGGAATTGTAGCTCCAAACTAAAGTGCTGGGAGAAGCTGTAGTTGAGTCTCTGTTTTTGTACTCTGAATATTTTGATATTCCCCAGTGCTTAGCTGTAGTTAATTGTTCTTATGAGCTGTGCCATATGCACGTCATTACCATGCTCCTTGTGTAGGTCAATCATTGTGGAAGGTCACTTGTGGAACGTGTTTTTTTTTTTTTTTTTTAAAGATACTTGTTTTCCAGAAATTGACCCACTGAACACAGGAAAATTGGAGAACTACATAGTGAACACTCCCTTCTAGTAAGGTGAAAAATTAATGGGCCAATCACTGCTGCGCGTGCTTTCGTCCCAAATTGAAGATTGATTGAATAGTTTCTTCCCAATGTTGATCACCAGCCTGGAGTCATTGCTTAATTCATTCCTTTCTGCTATTTCATTGCAGTGCCAATCGTTTTGAGTTTTATTCCTATATTGTTTACCTGATCCCTTCTCACTAGAAAATGACATCACTCATATGAAATTTCATAATATTCTCTCGGAATTCGATGCTTCCCCAATCTTCCAGGTTGTCAAAGTGACCATGTGTTCGGATTTTGCTGTCTCTTGGTAAAGATGGTTATTGAAGGTGTGGTTTTTGACGGTATAAAGAGTTAGTGAGTTTCTGGATTCCATATGATGATTTTACGCTTGAAGAGTGGATGGCGTCCTAGGTGATTGGAGCCCATTGGATTTACTCGCCAAAGATACTTGACCAGTAATGTCTCAATAAGTGAGAAGCATTTGAAGCAACATAATCGTACAACATTAGCAATTATTATTCACATAGTTGAAGAATGCAATCAAGGTAGGGCGTGCATAGAGTTACAACCATGCCTTTCTTTAATCAACCCGAACTTCTCAAAATGTTAAGACATCTGTGAATGTTGAACAGATTCCCTTCCCCTATAGTGAGCTGGCAGTATGGGGTTCTTTTCGACCTACGAATAGAATAGTTCTGCCGAAACCTCCTGAAATCCTTTTCTTTTAGTGGTTTGCATACATTATGCTTCAAATTTTGAAGTACAAATTCAAACAATTATACCCCCCCAAGAAGGTGTAAACTACAGCGAGGAACATGATAAGTTTTTCCTCCAGTAATCCTATAAAATGAATTTTCTTCCTTATTTGGTCTAGTGCCGGTAGCTGCAAGAGGATATTTAGACCTTGTAAAACGATACTTGGGTTTGTAAGGGTTGGTTAGTGCAAGATCATGATCCCCAATGATTGAAACTAACTCCACATGCTTCAAAGGCAACGGGCAGAGATATGATACTTCCTTTCTGGTGATTAGTGGTGGCAAATGGACGGGTTAAAAATGGGTCAATATAAAATGGATAATAATTCAAATCAGCCCATATATTAAATGAGTAAAAATGGGTTGGGTAAGAAATGGATTGGGTAACATACTAGTTTACCTATATTTTAATGAACAAGTAGTACTCTACTTTAAAATTCAATTTACTTTATTTTTGGATGAAAAACATTAAAAATATTTTATTTAATTGTATTGTGAAAGTTGGGTAAGAAATGGATTGGGTAAAATACTAGTTTACTCAATATTTCATTTTGCATAACATCTTGCCTTGTGATTTTGTTGAGTTAGATATGGTGGATTTTGAAGTCATTCTTGGGATGGATTGATTGCATGCATATTATGCTTCTATTGATTGTAGAACTCGTGGGGTGAAATTCTAATCCCCTAATGAACCATCCTTGAGTGGGAAAGTTGTGATATAGTAGTCAAGGGTAGATTCATTTCTTGCCTTAAGGCCCAAAAGTTGATTTCTAAGGGTTGTCTTTATCATCTTGTGAGGGTTAGGGATGTTGAGTCCAAAGTCCTTCCTATAGAGTCGGTTTCGGTCGTTAATGAGTTTCTTGATGTCTTTCCTAATGAGCTTCTCGGTGTTCCTCCCGAAAGGGAAATAACCCTTTGGGATAGGCCTCCTTCTCGACACTCAATCCATTTCTATTTCTCTTTACTGTATTGCCCTGGCAGAGTTGAAGGAACAATTGAGGGATTTGTTGGAGAAGGTTTTCATAGGGCCTAGTAAATCACCTTGGGGTGCGCTGGTGTTGTTTGTGAAGAAAAAAGATGGTTCTCTTAGGATGTGCATTGACTACCAACAACTTAATAGAGTCACCATAAAGAATAAGTACCCTCTACCAAGGATTGATGACTTTTTTGATCAACTTCAAGGGGCTAGTCACTTCTCTGAGATGAATCTTCTATCCGGGTATCACTAGCTTTTCGGACTAGGTATGGGCACTTTGAGTTTTTGGTTATGTCCTTTGGGTTGACTAATGCATCGACTATATTTATGGATCTTATAAATAGGGTCTTTAAACCCTACCTTGACTTGTTTGTGGTGGTTTTTATTGATGATATTTTGATTTATTCCCATAGTGAGGAGGAGCATGTGAATCACTTGAGGGTGGTGTTGCAGATCTTGAGGGAGGAGAGGTTATATGCAAAACATGAAAAATGTGAGCTTTGATTGAAAGAGGTTGCATTTTGGGGACATGTGATGTCGGGTGATGGTATTAAGGTGGATTCTAAGAAGTCGGAGGTGATTAGAAATTGGCCTAGACCTTTGACTCCATCAAACATTAGAAGTTTCTTGGATTTAGTAGGTTATTACCGGAGGTTTGTAAATGATTTCTCTTCTATTGCTTCTCCGATGACTAATTTGACCCAAAAAAAGGCGAAATTTATGTGGACCGATAAGTGTGAAAAGATTTTTCAAACTTTGAAAGATAAGCTTGTCTTCTTCGCTCCTATCTTGGCTTTACCGGAAGGGTTGGAAGGGTTTGTTGTATATTGTGATGCCTGAAGGATTGGTTTGGGGTGTTTTGATGCAAAGTGGTAAGTTGATAACATATGCGTCTAGACAACTTAAGGTACATGAGAAGAATTATCCCACACATGATCTTGAATTGGTGGCCGTAGTATTTGCTTTGATAATTTGGCGTCACTACTAGTAAGGGGTTCATGTTGATGTGTTCACCGATCATAAGAGTCTCCAATATGTGTTCACCAAAATAGATCTCAACTTGAGACAAAAAAAGGTGGTTAGAGCTTAAAGAAGATTGCATGGGGTGCCCTTTTCTAACATTTCGGATCGTGGTGCTCAATTCACTTCACACTTTTGGAGGTCCTTCCAAAGAGGTCTTGGTACTAAGATAAAGCTTAACACAGCCTTTCATCCTCAAATGGATGGTCAAGCCGAGAGGACTATCCAAACTCTTGAGGTTATGCTTAGAGCTTGTGTTTTGGAGTTAATGGGTAGTTGGGATGAACACCTTCCACTCATTGAGTTTGCTTACAACAATAGCTATCACTCAAGCATTGGTATGACTCCTTTTGAAGCTTTTTATGGTAGACATTGTAGGCCCCCGATTGGATAGTTTGAAGTGAGAGAGATGACTTTGCTAGGTTCGGATTTGTTCATGGAGGCCTTGGAGAAGGTGAGGTTGATAAGGGAAATATTGAGAACAACCCGAAGTAGACAAAAGTCATACTCCGATGTGAGAAGGAGAATCTTGAAGTTAAGGTTGGTGATTGAGTTTACTTGAAAGTCTCACTTATGAAGGGTGTGGTTTGATTTGGCAAGAAGAGGAAGTTAAGCCCAAGGTTTGTAGGTCCTTATAGAGTGTTGAGGAGGATTGGTAAGGTGGCCTATGAGTTGGAGTTTCCCATTGATATGTATATTCGGTCTTCCATGTGTCCATATTGAAGAAATGTGTGGGTGACCCAAGTGTTATTGTACCTTTGGATGTTTTGGGTGTTGTAGAAGATAATTTGAACTATGAAGAGGTCCCGATGGAAATTTTGGATAGGGAAGTGAAGAGGTTGAGTAACAAGAATGTAGCTTTCGTCAAGATCCTTTGGAGGAACTAACAAGTTGAAAGTGCCACATGGGAAGCCGAGGCGGACATGAGAAAGTGATATCCATACCTCTTCCACTCTACTCAAGCCTAAGGTACTAATTTAAGTCCCCTATATGATTTTAAGTTTTAAGTTTCAACTCTTATGTCATTTTGCATGCATTCATGTTCATGTTAACAAGTTTAAGGTGATTTTTGACATTCATGTTGAGATTTTTGAAATGATGTTTAAATGCGTTATTGCATTCCTATTGGGCTGAAATCTTCTTAATTACTTCTCTTATGTACGTTTCTTTGACATTCGGGGACGAATGTTCCCAATGGGAAGATATTGAAATGCCCCAAAAAGGCCCTAAAAATGTGCCTCGAAAATGCCCATAATCGTAATTTTTATATATCTCAAAATTCGTGCGTGATATTGAAAGTTCAACTTCATATTCGTGATCAAGGGGCAAAATTGAGTGGGGAATGGGTATAACCTCGATTTTCGAGGACCTATAGCGAAAAATAAATTTCACAAATTTTGCTTATCCAGTGTCTGTCAGCGCCCAGGTCGCGACGCGCTTGGCGCGCGGATCAGTGTTATTTTGTCCTTCGTGTTGGGTCCTCAAGTCGCGGCCTGGGCGCGCGGATCAGTGTTATTTGGTCCTCCGTGTTGGGTCCGCATCGTGGACTACACACGGACCGCTTCAAGTTTTTCCTTAGTTTTTCATTTCGGTCGAAGGGCCTTGGAGTCATAGCCCCATGCCCACATATGCGTGTAAACATCTATACTTAGCCATTTTCAACTCTATATCACTTAAGACCCTCTCAAAACCCTCTCTAACACTTAACCAAATATTTTATTCAAATTCAAGTGCCCCAAGCTTGATTCCGGATTTCAAGAACTCCATTCAAGCTTCAAGTCTCCTTCAAGTCTACATCAAGAAAATCCAAGTTTAAGGTATGTGGGTTTCAACCATTGGGTCCTTTCGCCCATGGTGCCCAATCTTCCCATTTTATGGAAATTGCATGTTTTCAAGTTGTATTATTTATGGGTATTACCTATTATGGATTATGACTATAAACTATGTTGGGGTTTATGAAATGTTGATTGAAAACACAGTCTACCTATTTAAAGCTTATACTATGAGATGGTTTGTCAGAATGAAACTATGATCTATTATGAGATTTGATGGTGGATTTTAAGGTATCTTACATGAGGGTTTAACTATGTGTTGGTGGGTTGATTAACATTGAATTTTCTCATATTATTTTACTCTTGAATTGAATGATTTTGATCTAACATTGCATACCTACCAAGTGTTTGATAAAATGTCTTGACAAGGATTCTCAAGTTGTTGATGGTCTATTACATGGTTTATAAGCCAAGTGACTTTATGATGATTAAGGGATTGTATGTATGTACTGAATTCATGAAAAGTATTTATAGTGTTGCAAGTTGACCACACCTTATCGGGGGGTGACATGCCCGTACTACCATGTTGAGGGGTAGATACCTTGACCACCTTGTTGGGGGGTGACATGCCCGTACTACCACGTTGAGGGGTAGATACCTTGATCATCTTGTCGGGGGTGACATGCTCGTACTACCATGTTGAGGGTAGATACCTTGACCACCTTGTCGGGGTGTGAAATGCCCGTACTATCATGTTGAGGGGTAGATACCTCGACCACCTCACCGAGGGGGTGACATGCCACAGATTCCAAGTAGTAGTTGCTTGGTCTATGATTATGGTCTCTTCCCACACATGTAATCCATATTTGCAAGATTTACAAACATGTTTTACCTCAAGCATTGATCATGCATGCCATATTGATATTATACTTATCTATTGCTTATAATTATGTATTTTGACAATGTTGCCTATGTCTTGTTGCATTGCATCCTACGTACTTAGTACATTCAAACGTACTAACGCATACTCTATGCCTACACTCATTTTTGATATACAACTAATGAAAAACAAAGATTTTACTCAAAATATGTGCCAAACTTGAATTCTGACACCATCACTGTGTTCCTCACAAAAATTCGAGTCATGTAGCTTTTTGAATTACTCAAATCGAATGAAAAATGAGCTCGGAATCACAGTGTAAAATTGAGAGGAATCATATATATAATTTCCTGGAAACATGTATGTATGTATGCATGTATGTATGTATCTATCTATATATATAGATAGGTAGATAGATAGATACATAGATAGATAGTGGTGCTGCTAGATCACTGTCATGTTGCAACAACAGGATGTGCCATGTGGCAGCAGTAAGATATGCCACGTCACCCCTCTCCCATTAATCGATCAATCTCTCTTTTGTCATTTTGGGCTCATTTGGACTCGATTTTCGCAAATGAACTATGCAAACCTATGGATATTTGGCGTTCTGGATCCAACGATTCAGTCAAAATTTCCAAAGGAAAGAGTTCCACTTTTTTATACAAAACTTTTAATGGAAAGCTCCAGGGTCAAATCACATTGAACGTCTTCGATATCAAACGAAGGGTCCTCCTAGACAAAAGTTGATGTTCCAGAGCTAACCACACTATCGAAATTATCATTTGAGGCATGAGTCACAAGGACACTAATTGTGTCAACTATTAACCGGTTCCGACGGCTAAATTTACAATCCATGATATAATTTCACCAAACATGCCATAGCCTAATTTGACTGATCTAGAGCTAATGAAATTGTCAGAATTTCATTTAAAAGCCATTTATTAGGACTTTACCTAAAACTCGTTTTACGGGTTTAACTTTCCTAATTAACTCAAAAATCCACATAACCTGACCAATAGCCATCCAAATAGTTTCAATGAATCACAAATTACCCAAGCTTATTATTCACATGCTCAAATTAATAAAGTAGCCACAAAATTACAAAAATGACCTGGAGGGTCATTAGGCCAATATAACCTATAGTGCCAAAGATTTTGCCAAGTCATATATCTGGGAGGGTGTGGGATTTCATAAAGTTCCATTGTTAATTATATTAGATTGTGGAGCTCAATTCACCTCACTTTTGAAAATTATTTCAAAAGGCCTTGGCACTAAGGTAAAGTTGAGTACTGCTTTTCTTCTTCAAACTGGTGGACAAGTCTGGAGGAAAATTCAAATACTCGAAGATATGTTAAAGGCTTGTGTGTTAGAATTTAATGGAAGTTGGGATGACCATCTACCACTCATTGAGTTCACCTACAACAATATCTATCACTCTAGCATAGAGACGACATCATTGAAGCCTTATATGGTAGATGATGCAGGTCATCGATGGGGTGACTTGAAGTTGATGAAATGGCTTTAATAGGGACCAACTTGGTCATGGATGTTATGGTAAAAGTGAGACTCATAAGGAAGAAATCAACAATGGCTCAAAGTTGAAAAAATTTGTACTTTGATATTACGAGAAGAGACCTAGAGTTCAATGTCAATGATTAGTCACCCATGAAGGGTGTGGTTCGGTTTGGCAAGAAGGAGAAGTTGAACCTAGGTGTGTAGGGCCTTATAAAATTGTAGAAGGGTTGGCAATGTGGCTTATGAATTGGAGTTTCCATTGGAGATGAACATGATTCACTAAGTGTCCCATGTATCGATGTTGAGAAAATTCATGGTTGATCTACATACTTCTATTGGAGGATGTGAGTGCTGAAGAGAACTTCATGTTTGAAGAAGTTCTGGTTTAGATCCTAGACTGAGATATGAAGAGTGTCACGACCCAAAATAGGGCCCAGACGTGACACGAAGAATTGGAGCTTGAGGGGTCCCCAAACAAGCCTCTTAACTTACCATTACACATCATTGGTCGGGAAGCATTTAAATGACATAAAAGAGTAGAAATAGGGGCAATGGGACTAAGGGAAGCTCGCACAACATCGTAATCAAGGGACAAGAGTCAAGGCTCAAATCATAGATACATAGCATGTCCAACCACACCTCTACTACATAGATAAGAGCGGGGGCCAAGACAAAGCAACTGGGCTCACCCTCGTTGTCTATATAGAAAATAAAGAAGAGTGTTCAATACATAATAGGAGAAACATCTACTAAGGTCCCCAAAGTGGAGGACTCACCAACTAGCTAGAATAACACCAAACTAGCCACGTGGAGGAGGAGGATGATCAACTTGGGCTTCGATCTCTACATGCTAATATCATGTAGGCAAGAGTATGCGTAAGTACGTTTGAATGTACTGAGTATGTAGGATGCAATGCAACAATGAGTAGGCATCATAATCAAAATGCATAATATTAAGCAATAGACATAATATACAATATGACATGTATGATCAATGCTTAAGTGAAAATGCTTAGTAACTCATGCTCATATAGGATATCATATGTGTAGAAGAGACCAAGCTAGCTATTCAAGGTATAAACCCCTTGGTGGGTGTATGGTATAAACCCCTCACATGGTTGATGGTAATCACACCTTACCAACACGGTGATGAAGTATAAACCGTTCGCATGGTTGATGAGTATAAACCCCCAACATGGTTACCCGGGCTCTTGTCCCCCCGGATCGGGTATGGTTTAATGCAACACTTTACATAGAGTATATCATATACATAAGCTCATTTCATCATCATATAGTGATTCATATCATATCTCATACTTTGGACCTTCAACTACTCAAGAAACCACATCCAGACATTTTATCAAGTACTTAGAGGGTGTGAAATGGTAGTATAGAACCATGCAATTTAGAGATGAAGTCATGCAAGAAAACCCATTGTAAAACCATCAATCAACACCTTGCAACACCCTCAAGACATATACATCAAAACCCTTTCTCAAATCTTACAATAGATCAATGATTTATAGCTCAAAACATGACAAAACAGTCACAACTGTACATAGTTTTAACATAGTGCACAACGTATTTCATAATGATCAAAACCCATTTGTAAGTCAACATTAAATCATGCAATTTGAGTAAAAAGAGGCTTGGGTATCATGGGTGAAAGGAACCAATAAAAGAAACCCACATAACTTGGCTTGAAGATGAACTTGGTGAATATTGGAGATGGAGACTTGAAGCTTGAAGATGAACCTTGAAGGGGAATCTTAGCTTGGGGTGAGGGTTTGAGACTTGAATCTTGAGAGAAATATAAGACTAAGGGTTTGGTGAGTATTGGGGAATGTTTAGGATGATATGAGGGTGAAATAAGTCTAAGTATAGGTAAAAACACATTTGGAAACACTTAGGCTCAAGACTTAAAAGTCTTGGACTGAGTACAAAAAAGTAGTCTCCAAATTACACACTGGTGCGTCGCGGAAATGGCGCGCCTTACACACTATTTTCAGCATTTATGGAAAATTCATAATTCGATTCGGTTGCTTAAAACTCGGGGTTAGACCCTTTTCCCCCTAATTTGGACCCCCCGAACAAGAATTCAAAGTTGGATTTTCGAGATAACGAACGAATTTTGAGATATATGAAAAATCCCGGGTATTCCGAGGCACATTTTGGGCACTTTTTGGGGTCGTTACAATATCTCGCCCTTGGGAACATTCGTCCCCGAATGTAAAAGAGACGTACAAGACAAGCGTGATCATCAACAAATCATCCCCAACAAGAATGCAACATAACATGTAAGACACAATTTTGAAAATCTCAACATAAGTGTAAAATCATCATAAACTTGCCAATTTAAGCATGAATGCATATAAATGACGTAGGGGCTGAAACATAAGACTTGGAACCACATGAAGAACTTAGTCATTATCTTAGGCTTGAATAGAGTGAGTGAGGTACGAATATCGCTCCCATAAGACCGCTTTGGCTTCCTTGGAGACACCTCTGACTTGATGATCCTTTCAAGAGGGCCTTAATGAACACCGCATCCTCATTAATCAACTTTTCCATTCATCCATCCAACACCTCCACCGGGACCTTTTTCTAAACTTATCCTCCACATCACCCACCATCTCAAAGAGTTCCATAGCACTAGAGCCTCCAACACATCTCCTCAACCTAGAAACATGAAAAATCGAACAAACCATATCTATATCCATAGGCAAATTCCCAAACTTATGCAACCTTACCAACCTCCCTCTACACTCTTATAAGGACTCACAATCCTCAACTCAATTTTCAATCGTAATACACCTAACCCAATTGGTACCATAACCACCATCTCCCCCTTGGGAGACAACCTCCACTCTATCATTCTCTCACTCAAAACTTCCAACTCCAATAAGGCAGAATCAAGGCCTTGCCTAAACTAGATCTCTTATCCCAAGAAGATTTGGAACCATCAAGAATGCTATACTACTATGCTCAACTTCCCTTAACCTAACTTCCAATCTAACCAACCGATGTACCCCACTTGTCTCCTCGTTGCCACTATCAACAACAATGCTAGGCTACCTAGAGCACCTACCGCAACATTAGCCTTATCGGGGAAAAATAATGCACACCTATTTCATAATCCTTAAGAATTCTAACCACCTTCTTGCTATCCACAATACACACCTATCGTATTTAGCAAATAACCTCTCATTTCCCCAAGGCTTGCAACATTTCTCCCAAATGATTTACAAGCTCTAAACAAATCAATACCTCATCACTAGAGACCACCACAAACATACCAAGGTAGGGTTTTAAGACCCTATCATGAAACCCATAAACACAACCGATGCATAAGCCAACCAAACAACTCCACCAATATTCAAAATGCTCGCTCCTAGTCCAAAAAGACACTTAGGGATATCACCTACCCTCATCCTCATTTGGGGACAAAACCCGAACCAAAGATCAATCTTAGAGAAGTGACTAACCCATCATAGTTGACTAGATAGATCGATCATCCTTACCCATCCTATTACAACCTTACGGGTTCTACACTCATTAGAAACATGCTATGCAAGTAGCTCAAACTACCACAAGACCTCCAACCCATCAAGCTAAGTTCAACCAAGAGCACAAGACAAGGCTCTACACAACAAGAACATGGGGCAACCCTCGTAGACCCCCCCTCTCAATCCATCGATGCTAAGTTGTCATCCCACAAGAATATTTATAACATACGTATACATACTTTCAAAGAGGCGATAGTCATTTTTTCTTTCCGAATCATTTCAATGCACAATTGGGCTTAAAAGCCAAATACCATTCATAATAATTCATACTTAGGCTCAAATGCCAAAATCATGATTTCATAGTCGTAATATTCATGAATAAGAATAGCCCATCTATACACAAAATAGTGCAAGCATCCCAAATGCTCCATGAGCCAAAACCAAAGACTTATATGCGATCTCAATATTGTCATAACCAACCTTTTATTAAAATCATACCATAAAATGAAATTGGGCTTACCCATAACATAATTTTTCAAAATAATCCGTGTACATGAATGCATATGCTATGAACAATGAGGAAATGACATGGGTAAGACTCCATTTAATAATCAATATTTATAATATGAAGTTGAAGTGAAAACATAATTAATTCCATATTTAAATCCATAGTGTAACCTCTCATGCATAAATAATTGAAAAAGGGAACATGCATACTTATAACTTTGTAAACCCAAAGTAAATCCTCATATAGCAGTTTAAATCACATTAAAATCATCAAATAAAACTACCTATGCATCAATAGAATTTTAGGAATCATAATATTCAAAACTCCAAATTAAAGTAAGCAAACTCCATGTAGGTTTTCTTGAAAATAGTTTTGGGTCTCCTCGATTGGAAGAGATCAAGGATCAACCCTCATACACATGAATCCTACTAGCACCAAGGAATAACACAAGAAATATCAACTCCCAGACCTATCAAATCACCCCGCTCAAAATGTCGCTCACCACATTGGCCTCACTTAGGGTCAACTAAGTCATAAGAGCAATAATAGAAGAGAACCTACTCACAATCTCTGGTAATAGCCCACTAAACCCAAGAGGCTCCTAATATCCAAGGAAGTCCAGGTCTAGGATAACACCTAATCACCTTTATCTCACTAGGGCCCACCTTAATACCTTCACTCGGCACCACATAACCTAGGAAGGCAACCTCTTACCACCAAAATTCCTATCTCTCCTACTTAGCACCCAACCTTCTTCCTTGAACTTGTAGTACTACCCTCAAATGATTCACATGCACTACCTCATTAGGGAACAAACCATCATATTACCACCAAAACCACCATAAGCCTATTAGAGTAGGGACTAAAAGATCCTATTCATGAGACTTGTAGGCATAACCGGCGCACTAGTCAAACAAAAAGACACTACCCCAATTTTGAATTATCGGAAAGGGATATTCAAGGCCTCATCTACCACCACCACCAACTCAATAACAAAACAACTTAGGTTTTACACCTCCATTCTTACAAGATGACAAATGCAACCCCCTTAGAGACCCAATTGTACCCTAAGACAAGAAATGGACCTACCTCTTTTGCTACCACATGACAATCTCCCATTTCAAGACGGGTTTATTAGGGATTTGGGATACTAGCTCTATGAGTCCCATCATTCGTGAAGACACTACATGTATGCCCTATAATGACATTCAAATCCACCATGCCACTCCAACAAATCATAAAGCAAGACCTAATGCAATACAAACCCGGATCAACACCTATGAACCTCCTAGCAATAGCATACCCAACAAAAGGATAGACACCAAAGATCCACACAACACCTTGGGCACACGAGAAGCCCCACTAGCAACCAAAAGAATAGAGAAGAAATAGTGGCACACAGGGCCTAACAATACATGCACAACAAAGCTAAGAAAACTTCTACTTACCGATAATAACATTGGGCATCTCATCCCCTCCTCGAGTCACTTGGCCAACACGATCACCTTGATCTAAAGGTCGACCATATGGGCAAATCGAAATTCTGTGGCCTATCTCACCACACTTAAAGCATACACCCCGTGTTCCTCCAACATGCGCCATTATGAGTCCTCCCACATTTTGGGCATCTAAGATGATTCATCCCTTCATCACCCTCCTTACTCTTATTGCGTTTCCGAGGACAATCCCTCCTCTTACGTCCCACTTCGCCGCAATCAAAACAAGCATTGGTGCCCTTGAAACATGGGCCGCTATGAGCCTTATCACACATCGGACACATAGCATCACCGCTATCCTTGAGACTTTGGAACTTTCCTTCAACACAGGCCCTCTTGGCTTCACTACCTCTCCTCTTACCATTTGAAGTCCTGGAAGCACCCACTTGTTGCTCGAGGTGAGTTGCCAATTTCGCCGCTGCTTTGGCCACTTTCCATAGAGCATCGCAAATCTCTGGACTTGTCTTATCACTGCCCTGCGTAGCTTGAGACATATCCTGGAATGCAACGGTTAGGGTTTAGCAATAAACCCTAGGGGATCTAACTTTATCACACGACATGGATCATGAAGAAGTGAAACATATCCTAAAACGCCTTATAGTTTCCTACTCATAGTTGTCGTGCACAACACAACCATGAATAAGGCTCGGTGTGTTGGACTCCGAGGATTTATCAACCTAGTGCTCTGATACCAAGTTTGTCACCACCCAAAATAGGGCGAAGACGTGAGACGGCGAATTGGGCTCTCTAAACAAGCCTCTTAATTTATCATTACACATTATTGGTCGCGGAAGCATTTAAATGACATAAAATAGTAGAAATAAGGGTAATGGGACTAAGGGGAAAGCTTGCACAACATCGTCATCAAGGGACAAGAGTCAAGGCACAAATCACAGATAAATAGCATGTCCAACCACACCTTTACTACATAGATAAGAGCGGGGGCCAAGATAAAGCAACCAGGCTCACCCTCATAGTCTAAATAGAAAGTAAAGAAGAGTGGTCAATACATAATGAGAGAAACATATACTAAGGTCTCGAAAGTGGAAGACTCACCAACTAGCTTGAATAACACTGAACTCGCCACGTGGAGGAGGAGGATGATCAACTTGGGCTTCGATCCCTACATAGTGAGATCATGTAGGCAAGAGTATGCGTTAGTACGTTTGAATGTACTAAGTATGTAGGATGCAATGCAACAATGAGTAGCCATCATAATCAAAATGCATAATATTAAGGAGTATGCCCTCATGTTTAATCAACTTTCGAAGTATGCTCCTCATTTGGTGGCCGATCCTAAATCTAGGATGAACAAGTTTGTGATGGAGGTCTCTGACTTGGTGAGTGAGGAATGCCGGTTTTCTTGCTAATTAGTGACATAGGCTTGTCTTGGTTGATAACTTATGCCGAGCAAATGGAGGATGAAAAGTTGAGGAAGACGAGAGGTCATGAAGCCAAGGGGGTCCATTTTTTCTGGGTAAGTTCCAAAGGGATGGCTAGTTCCATCAAGGCCAAGGGTCTTCTCATGGAACTAATAGGGGATTTGCCAATGACATCCCTAGACCTCAAGGTGTTGGTGGTGTGGCTCCCATTGATATGTGTCCTACATGTGTGAAGAGTCATAGGGGCCTTTATTTGAAGGGTTGTAATGCATGCTTTGATTGTGGGGAGTTTGATCACAAAAGGATGGATTGTCCAAGAAACCGTGGCAAGGGTCAGGGTGCAAATGCGATTCCATTGGGTAAAGGCGGTTCTCAAGGTGGTGCCCCAAAGCATAATCGGTTTTATGCTATATATGGGAGGCAAGGGGTTGGTGAGGTTCCCGATGTTGTTACCAGTATATTGAAAATCTTTGACTTTGATGTATATGCTTTGATTGATCCAGGTGCCACTCTTTCTTTTGTTACCCCTTTTGTTGCTAAAAATTGCCATGTTGACCCAGAGTTATTGCATGAGTCATATGAAGTGTCTACTCCTATTGGTGCCTCTATTGTTGCTAGGAAAGTTTGTAGAAGTTGTCCTATTTGAATTTTACATAAGTTGTTGCCTTATGATCTTGTTGAATTAGACATGGTTGATTTTGATATCATTCTTGTGATGGATTGGTTGCATACCTATTATGCTTATATTAATTGTAGAACCCATAGAGTCAATCCCAAATGATATTCCCGGTGTTCCTCCCGAAAGGGAAATAGATTTTGGTATGGACCTCCTCCCTGATACTCAACCTATCTCCATTCCCCATTACCGTATAGCCCCGACGGAGTTGAAGGAGTTAAAAGAGCAATTGAGGGATTTGTTAGAGAAGGGGTTTATTAGGCCTAGCCAATCACCTTGGGGTGTACCAGTGTTGTTTGTGAAAAAGAAGGATGGGTCCCTTAGAATGTGTATTGACTACCGGCAACTCAATAGGGTCACTGTAAAGAATAAATATCCTCTTCGAAGAATTGATGATTTGTTTGACCGATTACATGGGGCTAGCTATTTCTCTAAGATTGATCTTTGGTCCGGGTATCATCAAGTGAGGGTGAGGGAATGTGATATTCCCGAGATGGCTTTCCGGACTAGATTGGGCATTATGAGTTTGTTGTAATGTCATTTGGGTTGACCAATGCATTGGCCATCTTCATGGACCTAATGAATAGGATCTTCAAATCTTACTTCATTGATGATATATTGATCTATTCACATAGTAGGGAGGAGAATGTGAGTCATTTGAGGGTTGTGTTGTAAAGAT
Organism: Solanum medicagineum; assembly: GCA_026153255.1. Classification (NCBI taxonomy): domain Eukaryota; kingdom Viridiplantae; phylum Streptophyta; class Magnoliopsida; order Solanales; family Solanaceae; genus Solanum; species Solanum medicagineum. The sequence continues at coordinate 10,315,305 of JAPFFP010000113.1, read as the reverse complement.
TGAGGGAGGAAAATTGTATGCCAAATACGAAAAATTGAAGGAGGTTGCATTCTTGGGTCATGTGGTGTCGGGGGATGGTATTAAGGTGGATCCTAAGAAGACCGATGTGATTAGAAATTAGCCTAGTCCATTGACCTTGTCAGATATTAGGATCTTCTTGGGCCTAGCGGGTTATTATAGAAGGTTTGTGAATAGGTTCTCCTCAATTACTTCCGCTATGAAAAAGTGACTCAAAAGAAGGTTAAGTTTGTGTGGATCAATGAGTTTGAGAGGAGCTTCCAAACACTGAAAGACCAACTTGTGTCCGCTCCTATATTGTCACTACCAGATGGACTTGAGGGATGTGTATTGGTGGCGAGGTATAAAGAGGGACATTACTAAATTCATTTCCAGTTGCCGTAGTTGTAAACAAGTCAAAGTCGAACATCAAAGGCAGGGTGGCCTAAACCAAGACATAGAGATTCCTACTTGGAAGTGGGAGATGATTAATATGGATTTTGTGGTTAGGTTGCCCAAGACTAGAAAAGATTTTGATTCCATTTGATTGTGGTTGAAAAGATGATGAAATCAACTCACTTTCTACCGATTAAGACCATATATGGTGCTGAAGAGTATGCAAGGTTTTACATCTATACATTAGTGAGGTTATATGTGGTCCCTTTGTCCATCATATCGGATCGTGGTGCACAATTCACTTCACACTTTTGAAGGTCTTTTTAAAGGTGTCTTGGTACAAAAATTTACCTTAGTATGGTCTTTCACCCTCAATCAGATGGCCAAGCCAAAAGAACCATTCAAACACTTGAGGATATGCATAGGGCTTGTGTCTTGGAACTTAAGGGTTGTTGGGATGATCATCTTCCATTGATTGAGTATGCCTACAACAATAGCTATCACTCTAGCATCAGTATGGCTCCTTTTGAGGCTCTTTATGGGAGAAATTGTAGATCATCGGTTGGTTGATTTGAGGTTGGAAAGGTGGCTTTATTGGGACTGGATCTGCTTATTGAGGCTTTTAAGAAGGTAAGGATGATTAGGGAAAGGTTCAAGGCAACCCAAAGTCGTCAAAAAGCTTATGCCGATGTGAGAAGAAGAGACCTTAAATTCAAAGTGGGTGATTGGGTCTATATGAAAGTTTCTCCAATGAAAGGTGTGGTCCGTTTTAGTAAAAAAGGGAAGTTTAGACCAAGATATGTTGGTCCTTATAAGGTGATAAAGAGGGTTGGCAAGGTAGCTTATGAGTTGAAGTTGCCTAGTGAAATGAATTTGGTTCATCCGGTGTTCAATGTCCTATGTTGAGAAAATGTGTTGGTGATCCTAATGCTATTGTGCCTCTTGATATTGTGGGTATTGTTGAGGATAACTTGACTTATGAGGAGACTCCGATTCAGATTTTGGATAGGCAAGTGAAGATATTGAGGAACAAGGAGGTGGCATCCGTTAAGGTCCTTTGGAGGAACCAACAAGTTGAAAGTGCTACATGGGAGACCGAGGCAGGCATGCAAAAGCAGTATCCTTATCTTTTGCACTCCACTCAAGCCTAAGGTACTAATTCTAAGTCCCCTATGTGATTTCATGTCTTATATTTCAGCCCCTATGTCATTCATGTGCATTCGCAAGTTTATATGATTTTACACTTATGTTGAGATTTTGAAAATGGTGTTTTAAATGTAATGTTGCATTCTTGTTGGGGTTGATTTGTTTATGGTCACTCTTGTCATGTACGTTTCTTTTACATTCGGGGACGAATGTTCCCGAGGGGGAAATATTGAAACGACCCCAAAAGTGCCCGAAAATGTGCCTCAGGATGCCCGAAATTTTAAATTCCATACATCTCAAAATCCATGCGTGATATCGAAAATTCGACTTCATATTCTTGTTTAGGGGATCAAAATTAGGGAAAGAAGAGTCCAAACCTAATTTAAGAGACGATCCGCGCCCCTGGCTTAAGGGTCAAAAATGCGATTTCCAGAGATGATCCGCGCCCCTGGTGCGACGCACCAAGGGCGCGCTCCTATACATTGTTTTGTCCAGTTTTTCTATCTCGGTCCAAGACTTTTGTGTCTTGGGCCTAAGTGTTCCAAAACATGTTTTTTACCTATACTTAGTCATATTTCACCCTCATATCATCCTAAAGATTCCCCAATACTCACTCAAACACATAGCCATATTTTTCACTCCCAAATTCAAGTCTCAAAACCCTCATCCGAAACTAAGGATTTCCTTCAAGCTTCAAGCCTCCATTTTCAATCTTTATCAAGAGCTCCCTCAAAGCTAAGGTATGTAGGTTTTAGCAATTGGGTTCTTCCACCCATGGTGCCCTAGTCTCCTCTTTACTTAGTTTGCATGATTTAAGGTTGATTTTACAATGGCTTTACTAGTATGAACATGTCTATAAACTATGTTAAAGCTATGTAAAGTTGTGATTGTTTTGTTATGTTTTGAACTATAAATCTTGGATGTATTGTAAGTTTGATAAAGGGTTTTGATGTATTTTGCTTGAGGGTATTGCATGGTGTTGATTGATGGTTTTACAATGGATTTTATTGCATGATTTCATCTTTAAATTGCATGGTCTTATACCCCCATTACACACTCGCAAAGTGTTTGATAAAATGACCGGCTATGGTTTCTTGACGAATTGAAGGTCCAAAGCATGATATATATTATGAATGATGTTATGATGATGAAATGAGCTTATGTATATGATGAATTCTATATAAAGTGTTGTGTTAGACCATGTCCAAACTGGGGGGACTAAGAGTCCGGATAACCTAGATGGGGGTTCGTACTCGTCAGCCTAGTGAGGGGTTTGTACCTCACCACCTAAGTGATTGGGTAGCATCATCATCAACCTACCAAGGGGTTTGTACTTTGGAACGCTAGCTTGATATCTTCTACACATATGATATCCTATATGAGCATGAGTTACTTAAACATGTTTTACTTATGCATTGATCATACATGCCATATTGTTATATTATGCCTATTGCCTATTGTTATGCATTTTGATTATGATGCCTATCTCTTATTGCATTGCATCCGACATACTTTATACATTCAAACGTACTAACACATACTCTTTCCTGCATGATATCACCATGTAGGAACCGAAGCCCAAGTTGATCATCCTCCTCCTCCACATGGTTAGTTCGGCACTACTCAATCTAGTTGGTGAGTCCTTCCCTTCAGGGATCTTAGTTTATGTTGCATTTATTATGTGTTGAGACATTCTTTTGTATTGTCTGTTTTGACATGACGGTGAGCCTGGTTGCTTTGTCTTGGCCCCCGCCCTTATCTAAGTATTAAAGGTGTTTGTTAGACATGTTATGTATCTATGATATGATCTTTTACTCTTTGTCTCTTGATTATGATGTTATGAAAGATTTCTCTTTAGCCCCTATTCCTACTTTTAAGTCTTTTATATTCTTCCGCGATCAATGATGTGTAATGATAAGTTAAGAGGCTTGTTTGGGTTCCCTCGTGTCTCCCATTCGCTGTGTCACATCTAGAACCTTGGCTTGGCTCATGACATGCAAATAGGACAACTTCTATAAACTTTTCTAGCAATAATGGATCCCTCAATAGGAGTAGACACCTCATATGACTCATGCAACAAATCGGGGTAAACATGGAACTTTTGGGCAACAAAGGGGGTAACAAAAGAAAGAGTGACACCCGGATCAATCAATGTAGACACATCAAAGTCAAAGATTTTCAACATAGTGGTGATGACATCGTGGACTTCATCAACCCCTTGCCTCTCATGCAAAGCATAAAATCGATTGTGCCTTAGGGCACCATCTTGTCGGCCGCCTCTCACTAAAGGAACCACATTAGTACCTTGTGGACGAACCTCTTTGCCTTTGTTGTGATCTCAGGGGCAATCCACCTTTTTGCGACCCACATCCCCACAACCAAAGCATGCATTAGTATCTCTCAAGTTGTACCTCTTACCACACTGATGTGCTGTCAAAATACAACACATTTGACTCCTAAAACAAGGGATTTTTTTGAGTTCTTAATGCGACCTTTTATGGTTTTTTATGTGTTTTTGTGTTGTAATTGTAGAAAAGGTAAGTTGGCATGATTTTGGAGAAAAATTACAGATTTTGTTGAAGCTCAGGACATAAGAGCTCACCTACGAGTCGTAGCCCAAGCTACGGGTCATAGGGTGATCTCGTAGCAAGAAACAAAGACCAAAAATAAAAAATCTACTAAGTGGAGGTCAGCCTTAGGAGGCCATCCTATGAGTCATAAGTCTTGAAACGACTCGTATAGGTGGAGTTGTAACAGGAAATAAAGAGCCAAAACATTGACTAAAAACTGAAGGCCTAGCCTACGAGAGGAACACACGAGTCGTAGCCCAAGCAACGACTCGTACTAGTGGGTCGTACCAGTTGAGTCCAAAATGCCAAGAACCTAATACGAGACCCCGATTACGACTCGTAGGTTACCCTACAAGTCGTTCCTACTAGACAAACCAGATGCTAGCTGTCTTTTTTGTGTAATTTTTAGGGTAAATTTGTAAATAATATAAATACTTTAAGTTAGGGTTTTAGAGAGGGGAGATTCGAAATTCTAGACATTGACTATCACTTTTGATTATTCCCTCAAGATTTCTTGAGGGTTTTAGCTTAGATTCTTATTTTCTTTTGGAAACCCCACTTTTGGGGACTGCAAATCCCATATTATTTTCATTCTCAATATATCAAGCTTGTAGTTTGCAACTTGTGGTGCTATCATTCTTCATTGCTTTGGGTAAAACTCTCAACTATGTCTTGTCCTTGTATTTTTGTTGGTTTTGCCTTAGCCATGAGTAGACTAGCACCCACAACTTGGGGTAGTGGGAACCATGGGTAGTTTGCTTGAGATGACCTAGATTTTTGCATTTCTATGATTGGGTTTTTCATGTATTGTTTATTTCTCTTCCCGGCCTACTATCACGATCTTGACCAAGGTAGTGATGAATAGGAAAAGAGACGTAGATGACAGAATTTGATTGATGTGTTCTCTCCTAATCAATCAAACATGACCAAGGGGAGGTTGATTGGGATAATAGGTAAAAGTTAGTTGGTACTCCATGGTTGCCGACCAAGCGCCATGGTGAAATACGACCTTCACCTTCACAAAAGTGCTGGAAGAACCCTAATTACAATCTTGCGTGCAAATCTCCAATTGTAGCTAGTTGTCTAGGGAATTGAGTCGATGAACCATGGGGTACACAATTCCCAAGTTGTCCCTAAAATTAAGTGTTTTCTCATGTCATAGTGTAGTGTTTATTTTTGTTTTTTATTCTTGAATCACAGAAACCCCCCCTCATTTAGAGATTCTAGCTATAGATACTCGAAATGATTTATAGTAAATTCTTGTAGTCAAGCCCTGTATTCCCTGTGGATTCGACCCTAACCTTCGTTTAGGTTAATTGCTGACAACGACCGCTTTCTTATTGGAGTGTGAACATCATAAAAAATTATGGCGCCATTGCTGGAGAATACAACTAGTTTTTGACTTGTTTTCACTATTAGTTAGTTCAAGTCTTAATTTCTAGACTCTCTTGTATTTTACTTTAGTTTTTTTTTGTGTTGTTTGATTTTAATTGAAGGGTGTACTAGGTTGTATACCCAACACAAGGAGCCAAGGCAATCTCTTAGCTCTGGTCAATTTGGAGATCCATCGACTCTTTAGAAGAATGGCTCAAGTGAATGAGGATATCCCGATTGAGGAAGAACTAAATATGAATGATGATATAGGAAGAGAGGAGAATCCACCACCAAGGGATAATAGGCCACAACTTAGGGACTTCAACGAGAACGCTTATGGGTGGAACCAATATCACTTGAACCCTATGGCCATGGACGTTACTAGTGCTATAGTGTTTCCTCCACTATTGGCAGACGCTAAATTCTCGGTGTCAAGTGGATTACTTCAAATGCTCCAAAACCGTGGGTTATTCACAGGGCTACCTTCAGAGGATCCCTATCGTCATCTCCATAATGTGATTTTTATTTGCAAGAGTGTCATGGGGACACAAAATCTCTCTCTTGATGCCGTCGGTTTATGGGTTTTTCTATTGTCATTGACTGGGAATGCAACTGTGTGGTTGTCTGAGCTTCCTCCGGGTATAATAACAAGTTGGGCAGAGCTTTAGATAGTATTTCTTGAAAGATATTTCCTAAGATCTAAGAAGCTAAAGCTCAAAGATCAAATAAACAACTTTGACCAATTGCCGGGTGACTCTATTAGTACAACATGGGAGAGATTTCCCAAATTCTTGAGGTTGGTCCCCTATCACAATATTGTTGATGATGCCTTGGTTGATATTTTCTATCGGGCCCTTGACGAGAATAGTCAAGCTTGTGCCGACACAATCATGGGAGGCATGTTTTTTTGGCCAACCTTTTGCATTGACAATCGCAAGGATGGAGAAAGTGGTTAAAATAATAGAGCATGGGATCTACGAGAGCGAGGTGCAATGAAAACTTCTTGTGCGGTCAACACCAACAATGAGCAAGCAAAGGTCAATGAATAGATCATGGAGCAACTTGCTCAACTTCG
>JAPFFP010000113.1:10231059-10308647 GCA_026153255.1 Solanum medicagineum | reverse complement strand
AGCATGGAACTTGGGGTTGAATGTCGGTCTAGGTGTCTAATCGACACCAGTCATGGCCCTGGGATTGGGTCGTGACAGAGCCTCAATTTTAGAGCAAATGAATTGAAATTCATTTTTCAAAAAATGTGATTTCCAGTGAGGTTTCTTAGTACAAATTTTGCCTAGTTTTTCAAGTTCGGTTCAAGGCTTTTGGATCTTGGGCCTAAGTGTTCCTATGCGTGAAAATGCCTATACTTAGCCTTATTTCACCCTTATATCATTCAGAACATCCCCAAACACTCACTCAAACACTTAGCTGATATTTCTTCTCCTAAGTTCAAGTCTCAAAACTCATCCGGATCTTAAGGTTCTCAATCAATCTTCAAGTCTCCATTTCCAATCCTCTTCAAGGATTCTCCAAAGTCAAGGTATGTAGGTTTCTTTCATGGGTTCCTTTCACTCATAATACCCAAGATCTTCTTTTACCTAAAATTGCATGATTTGGAGTTGATTTACTCATGGGTCTTACTTATTATGAATTTCACTGCACACTATGTTGGGGTTTCATAAAATTATGGTTGTTTTAGCATGTTTTGAGCTATTAATCTAAGATCTAATGTGAAATTTGATGAAGCATTTTGATGTATACTGCTTGAGGGTTTTACCAAGTATCTATTGATGGTTTTACATTTAATTTCGTAACATGATTTCACTCTTGAATTACATGATTTTACACTAGCACTACACACCCGCCAAGTGTTTGACAAAATGTCCGGGTTATGATTTCTTTAGGAATTGAAAGTCCAATGCATGTCTTATGAGTTGAATGACTATATGATGATAAAAGGAATGTATGTATATGATATTATCTCTATAGTGTTGGGAATTGACCAAGCCTCACTCAAGGGGTTGTAGGCCCGATAACCTTGTTAATGGGTTTGTTCCTCGATCGTCTCGCTAAGGTTTTGTACTCCATCAACCATGCTGGGGGGGTTTATACTCCATCAACCATGTTGGGGAGTTTGTATCTCATCAACCATGTTGGTGGGTTTGTACCTCATCAACCTATTGAGGGGTTCGTACCTCATTCACCTCTCCAAGGGGGTGGTAGGCCTTGGATATGCACTAATAATGGTCTCTTCTTTCACATTTATTATGTTCCATATAAGTATGGTTTTACTTCAAGCGTCATTCATGAATTCCATATTGCTACATGCTTACCCATTGCCCATGTTATGCATTTTGCTTATGGTGCTTATCACTTGTTGCATTGCATCCTATATACTTCGTACATTAAAACATACTAACACATACTCTATGCCTACATGATGTCATTATGTCAAAATTGGGTCCCGCTTGACCATCCTCCTCCACGTGGCTAGTACAACTTCTCTCAAGCTATTTGGTGAGTCCTCCATTTCGAGATGATGCTTATGACCTTAGCTATGTTCTAAGACTATATTTCTTTTATGTACATGTTGACTATGTGGTTGACCTCGATTGCTTGTCTTGGCCCTGACTCTTATCTATGTAGTATAGGTGTTATTGGACATGTCATGTGTAATGTTATGAGGTTTGACTCTCTCTAGACTCTTAATGTTTATGATATGGAAGTTGTCCCATATCCCCGTTGTCCCTATTTCTGAAACGACCCCAAAATTACCCGAAAATATGCCTCGGAGGTGCCCGGAATCGTAATTTTTATATATCTAAAAATTCATTTGTTATTTCAAAAATATGACTTCATATTATTATTCAGGGGAAAAATTGAGTGGGAAATGAGTCTAGCCTGAATTTTAGAGCAACTGTAGAAAAATTTGAAATTTCAAAGTTGCAATTTCTAGTGTTAAATCCCCGTCTGTGGCGCAGCGCGCCCCAGTGTTATTGTGGTCATTTTTCTATTTCGGGTCCAAGGCTTTGGGTCTTGGGCCTAAGCCTTCTCACATGTGAAAGTACCTATGCTTAGCTTTATTTCACCCTCATATCATCCTAAACATTCCCCAATACTCATTCAAACACTTGGCCAATATTTTATCTCCTAAATTCAAGTCTCAAAACCCTCTTCGGATCTAAGGATTTCCTCTCAAGCTTCAAGTCTCCATCTCCAATCGTCATCAAGTTCATCTTCAAAGCTAAGGTTTGTGGGTTTCTTTCAGCCATGATACCCAAACTCTCTTTACTCAAAATTTCATGATTTAAAGGTTATTTATTCGTGGGTCATATCTATTATGAAAATCACTGCACACTATCTTGGGTTTATCAAATTATGACTGTTTTACTATGTTTGGAGCTATTAATATAAGGTCTATGGTAAGGATTGATACAGGGTCTTGATGTATATTGTTTGAGGGTGTTACAAGTATCTATTGATGGCTTTACACTGATTTTTCTAGCATGATTTTCCATTTGAATTGCAATGTTTTACACTAGTATTTCACACTCTCTAAGTGTTTGATAAAAGGTTTAGTTATGGGTTCCTAAGGAATTGAAGTTTCAATGTATGTCTTATGAGTTGAATGACTATATGATGATGAAAAGGAATATATGGATATGATGATTAAAGGAGTGTGTGTGTGTATATATATATATATATATATATGAGATATTATCTCTATATAGTGTTAGGGATGACCCAGCCTAGCTCGGGGGGTTATAGGCCCGGGTAACCTATCGAGGGGTTGGTACCTTAGTCACCTAGCTCGACGGGTGGTAGGCTCGGGTAGCCTTTTTGGGGGTTGGTAACCATCAACCTTGATAGGGAGTTGTACTCTGTCAACCTCGGTGGGGGGTTTGTACTCCATCAACCTCGGTGGGGGGTTTGTACTCCATCATCCTCATGAAGGGGTTCGTACCTCATACGCCTATCAAAAGGGGTGGTAGGCCTTGGCTTGCGCTGTAATGGTCAATCCTTACACTTGTATTATGTTCTATATAAGCATGGGTTTACTTCATGCATCATTCATATATATCACATTGTTAGTATGCTATCTATTGCTTATGATTATGCATTTTGCTTATGATGCCTATCTCTTGTTGCATTGTATCCTACATACTTTGTATATTCAAACGTACTAACATATAGTCTATGCCTACATAATGTCACCATGTAGGAACCAGTGTACCGCTTGATCATCCTCCTCTACTTGGCTAGTACGACCTCTATCAAGCTTGTTGGTAAGTCCTGTATTCCTGGGACATTACTTATGATCTATTGCTATGTATTAAGAATTTCTCTCTTTACTTATGTATTTACTATGAGGGTGAGTCGGTTACTTTGTCTTGGCCCCCTCTCTTATCTATGTAGTAGAGGTATTGTTGGACATGTTATGTATCTATGCTATGAGCTTGACTCTATGACTCTTGATGTTTATGATATGGAAGTTTATCCTTAGTCCCAATTCCCCTTGTTTACATTTATATCTTATTGTCATTTTAATTGTTTTCGCGACCAAGGATGTGTAATGATAAGCTATGCGGCTTATTTAGGGTTCCTTCGGGTTCCTCCTTCGTCGGTCACGTCTAGGTCCTAGGCTTGGGTTGTGACAAAGATGGTATCAAAGCACTAGACTGTTACATTCCAGGACATATCTTCATGGTCTATGTCTTGCGATAGAGCTAGGTCCCTTAGGGCTTATTACTAACCCCTAACCGTTACATTCCAGGACATATCTCAGGCTACTCAAGATGGCTATATGTCAAATGCAGAGGTTCGTAATGCTTTATAGGTAATAGCCAAAGCGGTGACAACATTGGCAACCCGACTCAATCAACAAGTGGGTGCTCCCGAGACTTCTAGTGGTGAAAGGGGAGGTAGTGAGGCCAAGAAGGCCCGTAATGTGGGTAAGTTCCAAAGTCCCAAGTGTAAAGGTGGTGGTGGTGTGGTACCTTATGCTAGGCGCCTAAAATATGGTAGAGGCCATGATGGCTCATGCTTGAGAGGTACTAATGTTTGTTATGGTTGTGGGGAGATGGGTCATACGATAAAAGATTGTCATCATAAGGGTAAAAGGGGTAAAAGAGGTGGTGAGGGGGTGGAAAGGCCTAAATGCCGAAAGTGTAAGCAGGGCTATGGTGGCCTATGCTTAAAGAAGTCTAATTCTTGCTTGGGTTGTGGTAGATTTGGGCACGAAGTTAGTGGTTGTCCTCTTGCTTAACCGAAGGGAGGTGATGGTGGGATGACTAATCCCAAGTGTCGAGGGTGTGGGAAGGACCACGGTGGCCCATGTTGGAGGAACACTAGTGCTTTCTTTGGATTTAGCAAAGTGGGTCACAAGCTAGTGGATTGTCCAGTTGTTGGAAAGGGGTGTAAGGGATGTCGACTTTTGGATCGAGGTGGTCATGTTGATCAAGTGGCTCAAGGAGGGGATGGGATGCTCGATGTTATTAACAATAAGTTGAAGTTTCCTTGGCTTTGTTGGACATGCATTGATATGGCCGATGTGTCACTATTTCTTCTCTATTCTTTTTGGTTGCTAGTGGGGCTTCTTATGTACCCAAGTTGTTGTGTGGACCTTTGGTTTCTATCCTTTTGTTGAGTATATTGTTGCTTAGAAGGTTCATAGGTGTTGATTCGGGTTTGTATTCCATTAGGTCTTGCTTTGTGGCTTGTTGGAGTTGGCATGGTGGATTTTGATGTCATTATAGAAATGGAATGGTTACATGCATGTTGTGTCTTCATGGATAGTAGGACCCGTAGAGTTAGATCCCGACTCCCTAATGAGCCCATCTTTGAGTGGGAGGTTGTCAAATGGTAGCAAGGGAGGTAGATGCATTTCTTGTCATAAGGTATAATTGGTCTCAAGGGGTTGCATTTTATCATCTTGTGAGAATTGGAGGTGTTGAACCTAAGTTATTTTATAATTATAATTGTTGTTAGTGGTGGATGAGACCTTGAATGTCCTTTTCTGATAATTTGGATTAGGGGTAGTGCCTTTTAGTTTGACTAGTACACCGGTTATGCCTATAACTCTCATGAGTAAGATCTTTAGTCCCTACTCTAATAAGTTTACGGTGGTTTTAGTGATGATAAGATGGTTTATTCCCTAATGAGGTAGTGCATGTGAGTCATTTGAGGGTAGTAATACAAGTAAAGCGAACCAGCCTATCTTCCATATAGGGCTTACATGATGATTGGAATAAAGAGACACAATTGGTTGTGAATTCCCATGTGGTAGGTATATATTTACACAGACCAAATAATAGTTCAAGTCACACAGTCCCATAATCCATTTTCTCTTCACAAAATTCCATTCAATCCCCCCGTTTAGTTGACATGAATGGTTAAAGGGAAATGTCCAAATCTATGTCTTATTATTTTCAATAATCCATACTTGTAGCAATGAAATACTATATATTCTTACACCAAGTGATAAACGATTGATTACAAATAGCTAGGATATATTTGTTTTCTCTATCTATAAATCTATAAAGGCCCAGAAATACGTTGTTTACATATTATTGGAAAGTGCATTAACATAAATATGGCAGTAAGAAGTGCCAATACAAAAGTGTGTAAACTTTAAAAACGAGTCAAAATGGATTGTCCCACACTAGCGCTTTAGGTTGGATACTAAGTAGGAGAGATGGGAATTTTGGTTGTAAGAGGTTGCCTTCCTTGGTTGTGTGGTGCCGGGGGATGGTATTAAGGTGGGCCCTAGGAGGACAAAAGTTACTAGAGATTAGCCTAGACCTTGACTTCCTTGGGTATTAAGAGCTTCTTCGGTAGAGGGCTGTTATCGGAGCTTGTGAGTAGGTTCTCTTTTATTTTCTCTCCTATGAATTAGTTGACCCTAAGTAAGGCCAATGTTATGACCGGTATTTTGAGTAAGGTGAGTTGATAGGTCCAAGAGTTGCTCTCTCTTGTGTGATTCCTTTGTGCTAAGAGAATTTATGTGGTGTCCCGGATGGTCGCATGAGTCTACAGTGGCTAGAAGAGATCTTTAAGGGTTACCCCATGCTCTTGTTGCATAGAGTCTTGTCTTGTGATCTTTATTGAACTTATCTTGATGGGTTGGAGGTTTTGGGGTGGTTTGGGCTACTTGCATAGCATGCTTCCAATGAGCGTAGAACCCGTAAGGTTATAATATGATGATTAAGGATGGACGATCTATTTGGTCAACTCTAATGGGTAAGTCACTTCTCTAAGGTTGATTTGAGGTTCGGGTTTTGTTCTCAAGTATGGATGAGGGTAGGTGATATCCCTAAGTGCCCTTTTTGAACTAGTAATGAGCACTTCGAATATTGGTGGAGTTGTATGGTGGGCTTGTGCGCTGGTTGTGTCTATTGGGTTTCATGAATAGGGTCTTAAAACCCTACGTCGACATGTTTGTGGTGTCCTCTAGTGGTGGAGCATTGATTTAGTTAGAGCTTGTGAATCACTTGGAGGTAGTGTTGTAAGTCTTGGGAGATGAGAGTTTGTTTGCTAATTATGATAATTGTGAGTTGAGGGTAACAAGAAGGTGGTTAGAACCCCTTAAGGATTATGATATGAGTGTGCATTATGAACCCCGTTGAGGCTAGTGATGTGATTGATGCTCTAAGTAGGGTGCCTATTGGTAACCTAGCATTATGGTAATGGTGGTAAAGAAGTGACTAGTGGATTCCATCGGTTGGCTAAATAGGGAGCTAGGTTGGAGGAAGTTTAGAATGGTAATATAGTGTTGTTGATGGTTCCAAATCTTCTTAGATGAAGAGGTCTAGATTAGGTGAGGCCTTGATTTCCTCCTTATTAGAGTTGGAAGTTTTGGGTGAGAGAATGATAGAGTGGAGGTTGTCTCCCAAGGGGGAGATGGTGGTTATGTTACCAAGTTGGTTAGGTGTATTCAAGGTTGACAATTGAGTTGAGGATTGTGAGTCCTCATAGAGTGTAGAGGGAGGTTTGTAAGGTTGGATAAGTTTGAGGATTGCCTATGGATGTAGATATGGTTTGTCCGGTTCTTCATGCTTCTAGGTGGATGGGATGTGTTGGTGACTCTAGTGCTATAGCACTTTTTGAAATTATGGGTGATATTGATGACAAGTTGGCCTAGGAGAAGGTCCCGGTGGAGGTGTTGGATAGATGAGTGGAGAAGTTGATTAATGAGGATGTGATGTTCATTAAGGCCCTCTTGAAAGGACCATCAAGTCAAAGGTGTCTCCAAAGAAGCCAAATCGGTCTTAGGGGACTGGTATTCGTACCTCATTTACTCTCATCAAGCCTAAGATAGTGACTAAGTTCTTCATGTGATTTCAAGTCCTATGTTTCATCCCCTACGTCATTCATATGCATTCATGTTTAAGTTGGCCAATTTATGACGATTTTACACTTTGTTGAGATTTTGAAAATGGTGTTTTAAATGTAATATTGCATTCTTATTGGGGATGATTTGTTCATGATTACTCTTGTCATGTACATTTCTTTTACATTAGGGGACAAATGTTCCCAAGGGGGAGATATTGAAACGACCCGAAAAAGTGCTCAAAAATATGCCTCGGAAGTGCCCGAAATCGCAATTTCCATATATCTAAAAATCAGTTTGTTATTTCGAAAATCCAACTTCATATTCTTGTTCAGGGGCAAACATTTAGTGGGAAAAGGGTCTAATCCGAATTTTAGGGTAACCGTAGAAAAATCCAAAATTTCAAAGTTGCAATTTCCAATGTTAAATACGCGTGTGGGGTGCGATGCGCCCCAGTGTTATTTTGCTCATTTTTCTGTTTCAGATCCAAGGCTTCGGGTCTTGGGCCTAAGCCTTCCCACACATAAAAATACCTATACTTATCTTTATTTCACCTGTACATCATCCTAAACATTCCCCAATACTCATGGAAACACTTAGCCAATATTTTATCTCCTAAACTCAAGTGTCAAAACCCTCTTCGGATCTAAGGATTTACTCTCAAGCTTCAAGTTTCCATCTCCAATCTTCATCAAGTTCATCTCCAAAGCTAAGATATGTGGGTGTCTTTCATGGGTTTCTTTCGCCCATGATACTCAAGCTCTCTTTACTCAAAATTGCATGTGTTAAAGTTGATTTATTCATGGGTCTTATCTATTATGAAAATGACTGCAAATTATGTTGGGTTTATGAAATTGTGACTGTTTTACTATGTTTGGAGCTGTGAATCTAAGTTCTATGGTGAGGATTGATGAACGGTCTTGATGTATATTGTTTGAGGGTGTTACCAAGTATCTATAAATGGCTTTACACTAATTTTCGTAGCATGATTTCACTCTAGAATTGCATGGTTTTACACTAGCTTTTCATGCACTCTACGTATTTGATAAAATGTCTGGTTATGGATTCTTGAGGAATTGAAGTTCCAATGTATGTCTTATGAGTTGAATGGCTATATGATGATGGAATGATGTTCAAAAGGAATGTATGGGTATGGTGATGAAAGGAGTGTGTATACTTGTGTTTTTATTAACCAAGAACACATGCACTTTGTTGGCACTAAAAAAAAAGGTTATTCAATCCACTAGTGCAACTGAAGGTGCGTAGCCTCTTCTGAACCGGAACAAGAAAGAGCTCATAACCACTTATATATGTGATATTATCTCTATATAGTGTTGGGGATGACCAAGCCTAGTTCGGGGGTTGTAGGCCCAGGTAACCTATCGAGGGGTTGGTACCTTGGCTGGCTAGCTCGGGTGGTGGTTGGCCCGTGTAACCTTGTTGAGGGTTGGTATCCATCCACCTTGATAAGGGGTTTGTACACTGTCAACCTCGGTGGGGGGTTTGTACTCCATCAACAAAGGTGGGGGTTTGTACTCCATCAACCTCATGAAGGGCTTCATACCTCATGCGCCTATCCAAAGGGGTGGTAGGCCTTGTCTTGCACTACAATGGTCACTCCTTACACTTGTATTATGTTCTATATAAGCATGGTTTTACTTCACGCATCATTCATACATATCATATTGTTAGTATGCTATCTGTTGCTTATGATTATGCATTTTGCCTATGATGCCTATCTCTTGTTGCATTGCATCCTACAGACTTAGTACATTCAAACGTACTAACACATACTCTATGCCTACATGATGTCACTATGTAGGAACCGGTGTACTGCTTGATCATCCTCTTCCACATGGCATGTACGACCTCTATCAAGCTTGTTGGTGAGTCCTCCTTTTTGAGTCATTACTTATGATCTATTGCTATGTATTAAGACCTTCTCTCTTGACTTATGTATTGACTATGAGGGTGAGACAGTTACTTTGTCTTGGCCCCCGCTCTTATCTATGTAGTAGAGGTGTTGTTGTACATGTTATGTATCTATGCTATGAGCTTGACTCTATTGAACGTTGATGTTTATGATATGGAAGTTAGTCCCAATTCCCCTTGTTTACATTTATCTCGTATTATCATTCTAATTGTTTTCGCGACCAAGGATGTATAATGATATGCTATGAGGCTTGTTTGGGGTTCCTTCGGGTTTCCCATTCACAGGTCACGTCTAAGGCCTAGGCTTGGGTCGTGTCAATTTCACTCAATTGTTGTTGTATTTTATTGCTTTCGTGACCAAAGATGTGTAATGATATGTTAAGAGGTTTGCTTGGGGCCCCTTCGGGTTTCCCATGTGCCGTGTCACGTCTAGGCCCTAGGCTTGGGTCGTGACATACCCAAACCCTAATTTGAGAGTTGGTTTTCACGGACTATTCTACGAGTTATATAATTACATACTCTCGTAAAGTAGGTCGTAGAAACCCCCAAAACCTAGTCAAAAGTAGAAACCTTCCCTGGGGTCCAGAAGCCGCATTCACAATGTGTAGTTTTATCTACGAGCCATAAAGTTGGCTTGTAAACTAGAGTACACATAAATTTTCTCACTAGAAGTGTTCTACGAGTCAGTGTACAGGTCGTGGTTTGATATATGGTCCATAGAACCAGTCGTAGAAGCACTTCTTGTTGCCTATTCAGTCCAAGATGGCTGACTTGGTCTTATTCCTATATATTTTTCACAAAACATCCTGTTACCCTATATGCAACAAGTCCAATGTCTAAAACTTACAATCAAAATACTAAAATTTAAACTAGCTACAAGTCTGAAAGCTAAAAACAAAACAAAACTACCACTATTACATAAAATATCATGGGTTGCATCCCAAGTAGCGCCTGATTTATTGTCGTGACAGAACTTGGTTGCTCAGACTTCACCAAGTGCCCAAACATCTATGTTTAGGTCATATGGTCTCTTCATCGACTGATAGATATTGAAAGACAACTTCTTCATATTTCAATCAAAACTTGAGTTGGCTGGCTTACATATCCACTGGTGCTCATCCAGTGGCTAGGAAGGGCCTTCCTAAGATAATTGGGACTTCGAAGTCAACTTTGCAATAAAGGATACAAAAGTTTGTGGGGAATATGAAATTCTGTATTTTGATAAGGACATCATATAGTATCCCCATAGGCTTCTTTTACCATTCGATCAACCATCAACAATTGCATGCTCATCAGAGTAGGGGCTCCCAATCCTAGCTTCTTGAAGACTGCAAGGGGCATAAATATTTATACTGGCACCAAGATCACATAATGCCTCTGCAAACTCCATATCTCTGATAATGCAGGGTATGGTGAATGCGTCGAGATCTTCTCGCGTTTGTACCAAAGACCATGTAGCAATTGCACTACAATGTCGAAGCTCTTGGGAGAGCTCCTGGCTTATAGTCTGCTTCTTCGTAACCAAGTCCTTCATGAAATTTGCATACCCTGACATTTTCTCCAATGCCTTAATGAGAGAATGTTGATGGAGAGTTTTTTCAACATGGAGAGAAAGCACTTGAATCTACCTTCCTCTCCCTTCTTTTTTAGTTCTTTGAGGAAGGGAGGAGGAGGTCTAGGAATAGGCTTCAACCTCTGTGGCATCTCGGCAACATCACTCACCCCATCCTTAGCACGATCATCTCTAGTCTCTACATCTTTGATCTCAACTATCTCTTCATGAACATCATCATCATCAACTGACATTCGAGGATCAATGGTCTGCTTGCCAACACGAGTAGTCACATACACTGCCCCTCATTCTTTGGATTTTGAACTGTACTGCTGGACAATATACCTTTCTATCGTTGGTTGAGTTGAGTTAATATTTAACTGAACTGCTGCTCGATCTGCTTGATAACAATAGAATGAGACTCAATCTTCTGATTAATGTTGGAGATGTCAGAATTTATCCTCCTCAATGGCTCAACCTATGTGTCAGCCTTCTTCAATAGATGATCAAAAATCTCCTCAACTCTAGAGCTGCCAGTACCCGAATATCGATTATGTGGCGGCACATACGAACCATTCCTGTGACCATCTCTGTGACCCTAATCAGTATCTCTATCCTGGCCCCTATTTTAATCATAGTAACCTCCTCGATTGTTGTCTTTGAAGGTACAATTCAGATTATAGTTTTGACCTTGGTTTCCTTGGCCTTGGCGCCAATAGTCCTAATTGGACCCTTGGGCATTGTTCTGGAAAGCCCCTTATCTAATCAGTGACAAAGAAAGTGCTCTCTTCATAGTAAGGCTCCTCATACATGGCTACTCGTGAAAGATGATGACCAATTGTATTAACACATTCCTCGTTCTGCTTCATGAACAGCTCCATATTGGTACTAATCCGGGCAAGCTCTTGCATCATCTCCTCATTTATTTTTTGCTAGTGCTAAATTAATACTGACTGGACATTAGATCTTTTTTGTCGACCTATCTCTTGTTCCCCATGCACGATTTGTCTTGACCACCTTTCCCTGCTTCTCAGCAACCCTCGAAAATGGCTAATCAAGAAATAAGCCACCTATATGGTATCAACACATTCTTGGCTATTCTCGTCCAGGGCTCGGTAGAAGATCTCCACCAAGGCATCATCCATGATCTTGTGGTCAAGGATACTTCTCAGACACTTTGTGAACATCTCCCACATGGTAATGATCAAAGCACTAGGAGGTTGCTCAAAGTTGTAGATTTGGTCTTTCAATTTTATCTTCTTTGATCTTGAGAAGAACCTTTTTAGAAAGGCCTTCTGCAATTCAATCCATCTAGTGAGCGAACTCTGTGGGTTCTCGATAGCCATAGCGTTGCATTGCCTGTTAGAGACAATGGGAAGACATTGAGGCCAACAACAACCATAGATAGATTCTGGTTTCCCATCACACTCTTACAGACAAAGACAATGTTGTGTACATGGCTATGCGGATCCTCTTATGGTAGGCTTGCAAACAACCCACGATTCTGTAGAATTTGAAGTAGCCTACTTGAAACAATGAACTTTGAGTCATCCTATAGTGGCAGTAATATAATAACTCCAGTGACATTCATAGTCATAGGATTAAGCCGATATTGATTCCATGCATCAGCTTCGGCATTAAGATCTTGTGGCTATAGATCAATGTCCTCAAGCTGACGTGGGTAATTATCATTCTTATTCTGGTTCAGGTTTGCATTCAATGCGTTGTTTGCAGCATTGTTCGCATTATCCTGGGCCATTCTTCTTAGCATTCTTTCGATCTCTGGGTCAAACAGAGTCACGAGAATGCCTCGAATTCAAGTGTTGTGCAAACACTACACCTGCACGCTGAAACAGAAACAAAAATAACAACATAAAATGAGGGAAATAAGGATTAATTCCCAAACTACTGAAATGAAAAACAAGTCTAGTTATATTCCCCAGCAACAACACCAAAATATTGATGTCAGCTAAGCTACACCTCCTTTTTAAAGGTTAAAGTGGTCGTTGTTAAGATATATAACCTAACCTAGGTTAGGGTCGAACCCACATAGAATATGGTAGGCTTAGAGTAATTTCAAGTAAGTTGAGTTCATTAACCTAGTTATCTCCCAAGAGGGGGGGGGGGTGGTTTGTAAAACTGTAGAAAGAAATCCTAAACTAAGACAAGTATGTGAAACCAGTAAGAAGAGTAACTAGGGTGTAGTGTTCACCATGATTTCCTAACTGCGTATTAATAGATAATCACATTGTTTTCTAGTGTGTAGCATGTAAAACGATAAGTCAAGTTTACCAAACCCTCTGATCTAGGCAAGAGATAAATTTCACCACATAATTTGATCTATACCCACAGTGTGACATACTAACCCTTACCTATTGTTCTAGTATAACCTCCACTTGATCTAGTTTGGTTGATTAGACAAGAAACATCAACTGAATCCTATTAGTTAAAATCTTTTCCAATTCATTACTACCTTGATCAAGTCAGTAACACTAGGCGAGTTCTAACATTAGCCACCATTAAAAAGCAAT
The DNA here is from genome assembly GCA_026153255.1 of Solanum medicagineum. Lineage (NCBI taxonomy): Eukaryota > Viridiplantae > Streptophyta > Magnoliopsida > Solanales > Solanaceae > Solanum > Solanum medicagineum. The sequence goes on along the minus strand of JAPFFP010000113.1, from coordinate 10,295,436 downwards.
CAAAACGAAGAGAATTAATCAAGAATTATGAATTATCCAGTTTTACCTTGTTAGTTCTTCATGGTTCGCACAACCCTAGTTGTGGATTTAGCTACTCATTATCATTGTAGATGCAATAATCATGATATTGAATAGCATAACTAAGAACTTGCAAGAATGAAATTAAGAATAAGAAATCCAAACCCTTCAATGAAAATCACAAGTACGAATTAAGATCATAAAATATTGTTTTCCAAGTGACTCATGATGTTTCTCACGTTCTCTCCTGACACTCTCTGGTTGACACCAAAAAATAACCTAAAAAACCTATTTATAGTATTCAAAATACAAAGCCAAACCAAAATTGGAGAATTGGGTTTTGCAGTCTCTATAGTCGTATCAAGTTCTACGGCCCGTAGTTGAGGCTTCATGGACTTCATCTTTAAATCTGGGGTTGACTTCCACGAGACCTATTTATGGGCCGTGTAAATATTTACAGCTTGTGAAGGGTTTTATTTGATAACTTTTCAGCAACTCTCCACTATCTGCTCCTCTGGGTACGACACCATATTTATGACTCGTACAAAGTTTTACAGCTCATCTACATGTTCATAGATTCAACTTGAAAATATCTCCTCTTCACTAGATTTTGGTACGAAACCAACTATACAACCTGTAAAAGGTGTCATAGAATAGCAAAAACTTCAACTTTTGTACACTTTGTCCAAAATCATGCCAAACCCCGTAATCCTGCAAACAAAATGTAAAACATATCAAATCTACTAACATCACTTTGAGGAAACACAAAATTCAATATTTTAAGAATCAAAAGTGTTATATTTTGATAGCACATCACCATCACAAGTATCAATGCACAGATAATAGTAAATATGATGTGCTTGATTACCACAATATCATAATATCATCAATCAAAGTGATCTCATTATCTCAATGCCGTCACTATCTCAATATCGTCAGTGTCTCAATATCATCAATTCCTCAATATCAATAGTGTCACATTTTCAACAATATCTCAATATCATTATATTACAACATAGACACCTTCCCGCTATCAGCATAAAGTGAATCATACGATCACATAAATTATGAATTCATAATTAAATCACAACTCAGTATATAGCCACATGCACAAGTATTCAATACTAGAAGTCACAATCAAGCATAGAATGGTACAATTCTACCCCCAAATAATCAATTCTATGCACAAAAGAGCATACACGATTTATTTATACTTAACAAAATGTTAGAAGTCCCCTTGCCTCAAATAAAGTATTTAAATCAAGAAGAAACCATCATTTTCCCTCTCCTACGATACTCGTAATCAACATAATCTATACAAATATAGCACTTCACTAACATAACGAATCTGATGACACTAAAACTAATGAATTCAAAGAAAAAGAGTAAAACGGTCAAAAATCCTATCATAGAAAACTTAGACAGAAACAAAAAATTTATAAATGAAAATGTTTGACTCATAGTAAGGAATCTAATGGTGAAATCGGATTCAAAAATGGAGCTAAGGTGAGGCAGAAATCAATGATTTAAGTGTAGCAAGTTCTATTCCGAAAATCCCAATTTCCACCATTAATTCTCCAAATTAGAAGTTAAAAACACAAATTAACCAACAAAAATAATTGAAATCAGTTAGAAATTAGTTGCCCAATCACCTTTCCTTGAAAACCCACAAAATCTCCTTTCAAACGGAAGTTGAAGAGTTGAAAATGGTGAAAAGGGTTTAAATCACATTTTTAAAAGGAGATACTGTTCAGGCACGTGCAATGCTATGTAAATGCAGAAGCTAGAGGAGCATAACCCTCTGAGGACGTGACACTCACCTTGCAATGCAGAGGTATGGTTGTTGGATCTCTGTGAACATGGCCCAAGAGGCGCGAATGTGTAGTACTGGTGCCAATTGCACCAGAAACAACAATGAACCAACAACTCAGCCTGAACCAAAAGAAAGAACTTAACCCTTGGGAATTCGTCTGAAACCCTGTGAACACAACCCAAAGATAGAATCCAACTAGAAAGGATGATTCGAACTCAACGTAACAATCAAAATTCAAACCCAAAACCTTGATGGTTCCGAACCTGAGAAAGATCACTTGAACTAGTTTCAGACCTAAAAACTCAAAATATTCCCAAAACCTCTATAAGTAATAACAAGGGCATTTATAGCTTCAGTTTCACGACCTGGAACCACTGGAACTGATGAAATTTTGATACAAACTCCGAAACACCGAATGTTGACCAAAGTCAAACTTATGATACATAATGAACTGAAAATGCAACTTTGGGCCTGAAATCTCTGTTTTAACTCCAAATTCAATTCCGCAAGTTCTTCTAGACCAGATTAAACATTTCTTAGTTAATGGACTAAACGGAATTGAATTTCGATGCACGAAACTCGAAATGGCTTAGAAACTCAAAATTTCCAACTTAAAGGATTTTAAAATCCATTCTTCTGCAAAATTCCAACTTTTTATGATATTTTCAAAATTTGACTTTTGGACTTATCCAAAAAGACTGAAGGCAACTTTCAAAAAGGGCAAAATGGTAATTTGTTAAAAAATATTAGAAATGACCTTCGAGGTCATTACATCATCCACTACTAAAAACAATGTTCATTCTCGAACATGAGATAAGGAACATACCTGAAGGCTCAAACAACTGAGAGTATCAGGCACACATCAGACTCTTATTTCCTATGTAGCCTCACTCTCAGGCCTATGGCTCCACTGGACCTTTACTGAAGCGATCTCCTTAGTTTGGAACATTCTCACCTGCCTATCCAACACGACTACTAGCTGCTCCTCAAAAGTCAAATCAGGGCTCAACTTCACTGAATCCATAGAAATTACATGAGATTCTAACGTGGTAACATCAAAATGTGGAATACTGGATGGACCGAAGATAGATTCGGTGTCAATGAAAGTCTATAAGCCACCTTTGTCACTCTATCAAGGACCCCAAAAGGATTAATGAACCTTGGACTAAGCTTGCCTCTCTTCCCGAATCTCATAACACCCATCAAAGGTAGGACTTTCAACCAAACCATGTCACCGACAATGAACTCCAAAGGTCAAACCCACCTATCAGCATAGCTCTTTTAGCGACTCTGGGCTATCACCAATCTACTTTGAATCAATTGTACCTACTTAAGATCATCTCTTAACATATCAACACTCATCCTCACTATCGCTACTATGTCAAACTAACCAATGGGCGATCTACATCTCCATCCACACAAAGCCTCAAAGGAGCCATCTGAATGCTTGAATGATAACTATTACTGTACGCAAACTCCGCTAAGGCCAAATGCTGGTCCATCTAGACCAAAAGTCAATTACAAAGGCTCAGAGCATATGCTATAATACTTGAATAACCATCTCGCGCTGCCCATCAATCTGGGGGTGAAAAGTTGTACTCAAATCTAAATGAGTGCCCCAAACCATGATTTAAAGCCCTTTAGAAGTGTAAAGCAAACAATGAGCCTCTATCTAATATAATAGATGCCGGGACCCCGTGAAGTCTCACAATCTGACTAATATAAAGCAGGGTCAGTATATCAGTTGTATACTTCACTTTGATCGAAATGAAGTGGGCAGACTTGGACAGATGGCCACCACAACCTAAATAGAGTCCAAATCGATAGTAAGAGGTAGGTCCACAACAAAGTCCATGGTCATATACTCCCACTTCCACTTGGGAATGGGCATCCACTGAAGCTCCCCACCTGGTCTCAAGTGCTCAGACTTGACTTGCTGAAATATCAAGTACTTGGATATGAACTCTGAAACATCTCTCATCATACAAGGCCACCAATAGTGCTGACTCAGATCATGGTATATCTTCGTTGTACTTGTGTGAAAGGAATACCTAGCACAATGGGCCTCCTCAAGTATCAATCTAATCAAATCACACTCCTTATGCACATAAACATGACTCTAATCGTCAAAATGCTATCAGAATTAAGCACTAGTTCTCTAGCTTCACCTCTAATCCCCTTATTCCGGATAATACACAACTTCTTATCCTCAAACTACCTCTCACGAATCTGACCAATCAGATAGGGTGGGCCTCAATAGTAGCAAAAACTCCATCCCGCTTTGAAATCTATAATCTCACCAACCTATTGGCCAATATCTGAACATCTATAGCCTATGGTCGCTCCTCAACCCAGATAGCTGCTAAAATCTCCATGATGGAAGCCATCCTACTCAATGCATTGGCCACCACATTGGACTTCCCGAGGTGATAAAGAATAGTTAAGTCATAATTTTTCAGAAGCTCAATCGACCTTCTTTGTCTCAAATTTAGATCTCGATGACTGAATAATATTGTAGGTTGTGATGGACAGTAAAGATCTCACAATGGACTCTATATAGATAGTGACGCCATAACTTTAACATAAATACAACAGCAACGAACTCCATATCAAGAGTGGGGTAGTTCTTAAAATGTCCCAAAAACAAATGTTCTTTGAAAATGCCCATAATCGTAATTTTCATATATCTCAAAATCCACGCATGATATCCAAAATCCGACTTCATATTCTAGATAAGGGTTCAAAATTGAGTGTGAAATGGGTATAACCTGGATTATAGAGGACCCATAGTGAAAATTTTACTAATTTACAGTTTCCAGAGAACATCCGCACCCTAGCCGCGATGCGTTAGGGGCGCGGAGCAGTACAAATGTGGCCTGTGCGATGGTTCTGCGTCGCCCCAAGGAGACGGACCAGTGTAAAATTTTCCTTGGTTTTTCTATCTCAGTTAAGGGCATTGGGGCCATAGCCGCCTGCCCACTTATGCATGAAAACACCCATACTTAGCCATTATTCAATTCTATATTACTCAAAACCCTCATAAACACCTCTCCAAGACTTAACCAAATATCTCATTCAAATTTCAAGGATTTCAAGCTTAACTTTGGAAGTCAAAGATTCATTTCAAGCTCTAAGTTTACTTCAAGCTCATATCAAGAAAACCCAAGTTTGAGGTATGTTGGTTTCATCCATTGGGTCCTTTCTCCCATGGAGCCCAATCTTCCTTTCTATGAAAATTGCATGTTTTCAAGTTGTATTACCTATGGGTATCACTTACTATGAATTATGTGCATGAATCATGTTGGCATTTTATGAAATATTGATTGATTATTCATGACTATCTATTTCAAGGTTATATCATGATTTGATTAAATCTATTGGAATTATGCATGTTTTGAGCTTATACCACATTCTTTTAAGTAAGTCTAGTCAGTGGAGCCGCAATTGTGGAGAAACCCTAAACAAAATGGCTATAATAAACAGCCAAGACCAAAAACCTACTATTCTTTATAGCTTAGGTAGGCCTAGTCTAAACCCGAACGACCTCAATCTTCATTGGATCAACTCGAATACCCTCCATGGACACCATGTTCCCCAAGAATGCCACTGAACTCAACCAGAACCCGCACTTTGAGAACTTTGTATACAACTTCTCTTCCTTGAGCCTCTGGAGTACAATCCTCAAATGCCTCACATGGTCCTCCTTAGTCTTGGAGTAGACCAAAATATCATCGATGAACAAAATCATGAAAGACTCTAGATACGGTCGAAATACTCCATTCACCAACTCCATAAACGCTGTAGGGACGTTAATTAAACCAAAGGATATAACAAGGAACTTATAGTGGCCACACCTTTTTTGGAAGTTGTCTTAGGTGTATCTGAAGGCTGAGTCTGAAGATAATGATACCCAGACCTCAAGTCAATCTTAGAAAATAGGGCTGCTCCCTAAAGCTAATCAAATAAGACATTTATGTGGGGAAGCGGGTACTTGTTCTTGACAATCACTTTGTTCAACTGTCTATAATAAATACACATCCTTATAGACCCGTCCTTTTTCTTTACAAACAGGACTGTGGCACCCCATGGTGAAACACTAGGGCAAATAAAGCCCTTGCTCAATAGATCCTGAAACTGCTCCTTTAACGCCTTCAATTCAGCTAAAGCCATTTGATAAGGAGTGATAGAGATGGGCTTAGTGCCCGAATCAACGTCAATAGTAAAATCAATATGCTGATTAAGAGGGATCCTCGGTATATCAATAGGTGATGTGCTGTCAAAATACAACACTTTTGATGCTTAAAACATAGAATTTTATGTGTTTTCATAGTGATATTAGTAGATTTGATGTGTTTTTATGTTTGTTTTGCATGATTACAAGGTTGGCTTGATTTTTGGGCTAAGTGTGCAAAACTTGAAGAAATTTCTACTCTATGACACCCTTTACAGGCCGTAGAGTAGGTCTCCTAGAAAAATCCAGTGAAGGGGAGATTTTTCGAAGTTGAGCCTATGAACATGTAGATGAGCCGTAAAAGATTCTATGAGTCTTAGACAAGGTGTCATACCTTGTGGATCAGAAAGTGGAGAATTGCTGAAAAGTCATACGATGAAACCTTCCACGGGTCGTAAAATCTTTACGGCTCATAGATAGGCTTCATAGATGTCAACCCCATATTTGCTTAAGGAGTCCATGAAGCCCCGATTACGGGCCGTAAAACTTTATTCGACCCGTAAAGTTATCCGTAAAGCCTGCCGACCTAGTTATCCTATTATGATTTGATTTTGTATTTTAAATATTATAAATAGTTTTTGTTAGGTATTTTTCATATGGAACATCAGAGAGGGAGTAAGAAAGAGTGAAAAACATTGTGAGAGACTTGTGAAATAATATTTTGTATTCTTAATTCATACTTGTGATATTTATTTAAGATCTTGGATTCCTTGTTTTTAATTCCATTGTGTAAGTACAAAATTATGCTATTCAATATCATGATTCTTGCATCTACACTGATAATGAGTAGCTAAATCCACAACTAGGGTTATGGAAATAATGAAGTACTAACAAGTTAAAATAGGATAATTCATAATTCTTGGAAAGTGTGCATGCATGTATTAATTAATTCTCTTTTGCTTGATCACTTTGTTAATGGTGGCCAACATTAGAACTCATCTAGTGTTACTGACTGGATCAAGGTAGTAATGAATAGGAAAATAGATTAATTAACATGATTTGATTGAATTCCTCGTCTAATCAACCAAACTTGATGAAGGGGAGGTTGTATTGGGACTATAGGTAAGGTTTAGTAATCTCACACTGCGGGGATGGATCAAATCACATAGTAAAAGTTGCCTCTCGCCTGGATCAAGGGTTGCTAAACTTAACTTACCGTTCTGCATGCTACACATTAGAAAAGAATTAGATTATCTGGTAATACAAAGTTAGGGAATCATAGCGAACAAAATACCCTAGTTACTTTGCATACTGATTTCACACTTGTCTTAGTCTAGGATTTCTTTCAATAGTTTTACACCCCCTCTCCCCCGAGGAGATAAGTAGGTTAATTAACTCGAACCTCTTTAAATTCCTCTAAGTCTACCATATTTCCTATGGGTTCGAACCTAACCTTTGTTAAGTTTTATATCTTAACAACGACTACTTTAACCTACAAAAAGGAGGTGCAGCTTACGCGACATGAAGATTTTGGCGCTATTTCCAGGGAATACGACTAGACGTGTTTAATTTGAGTAGTTGGGGAATTAATCCTTATTTCCCTCATTTTATATATTTGTTGTTTTTATTTTTTCTGTTGTGTAGGTGTAGTGTATACACAATACGCGATGTCAAGCCATAGTTTCAAAGAACGCTAAGAAGAATGGCCCAAGACAATGCGAACAACACTAATGCAACTCTGAATTAGAACAAGAATGAGAATGATAATAATTGGCCTACCCTTGAGGATATTGATCTATAGCCACAAGATCTTAACACCGAAGCTTATCAATGGAACCAATATCAGCTGAATCCTATTGGTATGGATGTAACTGGAGCTATTGTGTTACCGCCACTACTAAATGAAAAAAAGTTCACTATTTTGAGTGAATTACTTCAAATGCTGCAGAATTGCTCGTTGTTCACAGGCCTACCATCAGAGGATCCGCATACCCATCTGCACAACATTGTGTTTGTCTGGAAGAGTGTAATGGGAAACCAGATATATATAAGAAAATAGTTGGGCTTCTTGTCTTCATATTCTCTCCAATATATAATGCAACGCTATGGCTATCTGAGCTCCCATAGAGTTTGATCACCAGTTGGGCTGAATTGTAGAAAACCTTTACGGAGATGTTCTTCCCAAGACCAAAGAAGATGAAGTAGAAAGACCAAATCAACAACTTCTAGCAACTTCCTAGTAACTTGATTAATACCGCGTGGGAGAGGTTCACAAAGATCCTGAGAAGTGTCCTTGACCACTAGTGAAACGCCCAAAAATGTTCTTTAAAATGCCCATAATCGTAATTTCCATATATCTCAAAATTCTTGTGTGATACTGAAAATTCGACTTCATATTCTCGATCATAGGGAAAAATTGAGTTGAATATGGGTATAGACCGGATTTTAGATGACCCATAATGAAAATAATTTTCGCTAATATTTAATTTATAGAGAACATCCGCACCTTGGCAGCAATGTGCAGGGGCGCTTAGCAGTGTAATTCCTTCCTTCGGTTTGTTCTATGTCGCGGACTGGATGCGAACCAGTACAACATTTTCCTTAGCTTTTCTTATGCACCAAAGGGCATTGGGGTCATAGCCCCATGCCCACTAAAATGTGAAATCACCCATAGTTAGCCATTTTTCAACTCTATATCTCACAAGACCCTCTCAAACCCCTCTAAGACTATCAATTCTCTCATTCAAATCCAAGGATCTCAAGCACCTGTTTGGAATTCAAGGATTCATTTTAAGCTCTAAGACTACTTCATGTTCTCCTCAAAGAAATTCAAGGTTTAAGGTATGTGGATTTTATCCATTGGGCCCCTTTCACTCATGAAGCCCAATCTTCCCTTTTATGAAAATTATAAGTTTCAAGTTGTATTACTTATGGGTATCTTTTATCATGGATTATGAACATAAATTATGTTGGGGGTTTATGAAATATTGATTGATTATGCATGACTATCTATCTCAAGCATATATCATGAACTGTTTTTTCCTTTTGATACTATGCATGTTTTGAGCTATGAAACTATGAACTATGATGAGCTTTTGTCATGGATTTCAAGGTAATCTACATGAGGGTTTTGCTACATGGTGGTGTGCTGATTTGCATTAATTTTACTCATCTTATTTCACTCTTGAAATGCATGATTTTGAATAAGTATCATGAACTCACCATCTGTTTGATAAAATGTCAAGTCAAAAATTCTCAAGTTATTGATGATCTATTACCTGATTCACAAGTCAAGTTACTTCATGATGATTAAGGGCTTTAAAGTATGTATTGAATTCATGAACAATATCTATGATTTTGAAATTATCAAGTTAAGCTCTATTTCAAGATTTTTACGTCTTGTGAACCATTCATGTTAAAGCAAGGGATCATATATGATTGTTATCTACTTTCATGTTTAAGTTAGGCTAATTACTAGAGGTCAAGCATGTTTCAAGAGCTACTAATGTCATGTTTTCATGTTCCTTACAAGTTATACAAGTTATAATTATTTCATGTATTCCATGGGATTTGACTTAGCACCGATTAAGGCTTAAGATGGGGGCTCGACTCACATATTCCTTATATAAAGTCTTTAGTCTCTAAACTATGTGCCACCATAGGATTATACATGATCTCTCTTACGACTTTCTAGTGGATCCACCTAGTTATACCACACCTTGTTGAGGGAGTGACACGCCTCGATCACCTTAACAAGGGGTTGACATGCCTCAGATTATTCATTGTATTGCTACAAGGGCAAGTTGACCACACCTTGTCGAGGGGGTGACATGCCTCGATCACCTTGTCGAGGGGGTAACATGCCTCAATCACCTTGCCGGGGAGGTGACATGCCGTGGATTCCAAGTAGTAGCTCGCTTGGTCTATGTTGGTTAAGGTGTCTTCCCACACATGTATTATATATTATGCAAGTTGAATGTTTTACAAACATGTTTTACTATAAGTAATGATCATGCATGCCATGTTGAGATTATGTATATCTATTGCTTATGATTATGCATTTTGAACATATTCGCTTATGTCTATGTTGCATTGCATCTCGCATACTTAGTATATTCATACGTACTAACACATACTCTATGCCTACATGATATTACCATGTAGGGACTGAAGCTCCATTCTATCATCCTAGTTCGGTACTTCAGAGATAAGCATCTATGAATCCTCAAGTCCAAGGACATTATCTACATTACTCTTCCTATTTTGAGACATCTTTGTGTTGAACACTTATTAATATGGGGGTGAGCCCGAAAAGTATCTTGGTACCCGCTCCATTCCATGTTAGAGGTGTTGTTGGATATTATGATGTATTTATGCTATGAGCTTGACTCTTTTATGCTTTTATGAACATCAACATTTCTCTTAGTCCCATTTCCCACTTTATTATATCTCTTCTTGTTGTTTATTTTGCTTCCGCGACAAAAGATGTGTGATTGATATAATAAGAGGACTGTTTGGAGTCCCTTTGGGCTCCCACTCGCTGTGTCATGTCTAGGCCCCAGGCTTGGGTGGTGATAACAAGATAGTTGAATATGCCTTGGTGGAGATCTTCTACTGCGCCTTGGGCGAGAATAGCCAAGCATTACTGATACCATCATGTGTGACGCATTTTTAGATCAACCATTTTAAGGGTTGCCAAGAAGATGGAACGTGTGGTTAAGATAAATCATGCGTGGGGAATGAGAGATAGGTCATTGACAAAGAGATCGTGTGCAGTCAAACTAGTCCAACGCAAGCGAAAATAAATGAGGAGATGATGTAAGAGCTTGCTCAGATTTGTACCAATATGGAGTTGTTGATAAAGCAAAATCAAGAACGTGTTAATACCGTTGCTCATCAGCCATCACGAACACCCATCTACGAGGAGCCTTACCATGACGAGGACACTTTCTCTATTGTTGATCAAATGTGATGGGGGGGGAAGGGGGGGTTTAGACCAACAGCCAAGGGTCCAATCAGGACTATTGGAGCCAAGGTCAAGGAAACCAAGGTCAGAACTATGACAGGGATGGCGTCTTCAGAGAGAACAATTGTGGAGGTTACTACGATAGAAACAAAAGCCAGGATAGAGATGTTGATTAGAGTTGCAGAGATGGTTACAAGAATAGTCCTTATGTGCCACCACATAATTGTAATATAAGTACTGGTAGTTCTAGAATTGAGGAGATGTTTGATCATCTGTTGAAGAAGGCTGACACACAAGATAAGACCCTAAGAGGAAGTCTGACATCTCCAGCATTAATCAAAAGATCAAGTCTCATTCTATTGCTAACAAACATCTGGAGCAATAGTTCAGTTAGATACCAACTCAAATCAACCAACAACAAAAGGTACATTGCCTTGCAACACAATTCAAAGTCTAAGAATGAGGGGCAGTGTATGGTGGTGGCTACTCGTGGTGGTAAGCCAACCATTGATCCTCATATGTCGGTTTATGATGATGATGTTCATGAGGAAAGAGTTGAGGCCAAAGATGCTGAGACCAAAGACAATCGTGCTAAGGATGGGGTAAGTGATATTGGAGAGCTGTCATAGAAGTTTAAGCCCATTCCTAGACCTCCTCCTCTCTTCCCTCAAACAATCAAAAAGCAGGAGGAAGAAAGTAAATTCAAGCACTTTCTATCCATGATGAAACAACCCTCCATCAACATTTATCTCATTTAAGGTTTGGAGAAGATGCTAGGGTATGCAAAGTTCATAAAATACATGGTCACAAATAAGCGGGGTGTAAGCTAGGAGCTCTCCCAAGAGCTTCGACATTGCAGCGCAATTGCTATGAGGTCCTTGTTGCAGAAGCGAGAAGATCTTGGTGCATTTACTATACCTTGCACTATTAGAGATATGGTGTTCACAAGGGAATTGTGTTATCTTGGTGCCAATATAAATCTGATGCCCCTTGCAGTCAAAAAGCTAGGATTGGGAACCCCTACTCTGATGAACATGTGATTGTTGTTGGCCAACCGCGCGATGAAGAAGCCTGTGGGGATCCTCTATGACGTCCTTGTCAAAGCATAGAAGTTCATATTCCCCATAGACTTTTTGATCCTTTATTGCAAAGTCAACTTGTAAGGCCCAGTCATCATAGAAAGAGCATTCCTAGCCACTGGTCGAGCACTAGTCGATATGGAGGCTAGCCAACTCAAGTTTCAATTTTAAATGACAAAGAAGTTATCTTCAATATTTGTTAGTCGATGAAGAGGCCATATGACTTGAAGATTGATGTTTGTACACTTGATGAAGTCTCAATAACCAAGTTGTCCAAGTCGTGTCGTGACAATAAATCTAGCTCTTTGTGGGAGGCAACTGAAGATATTTGATGTAATAGTGGTAGTTTTGTTTTGGTTTTAGCTTTTGTACGTTTAGATAGTTTAGGTTTTAGTATTTTGGTTGTAAGTTTTGGACATTGGACCAAGTGAGCCATTTTTGGCTGAAAGGGCAAAAAAATATGTTCTACAACTTGTTCTACGAGTCGTATCTAAACCTACGACTTGGACACTAAGTGAAAGAACACTTCCAGTGAGCACAACTTTGTGCACTCCATTCCATGATCCAATTTTATGTCCCATATATTAAACTATAGTCCATGAATAAGGCTCATGGATCCCAGGTTAGTTTTCTACTTTTGACTCAGTATTAGAGATTTCTATGACAGCCTCTACGAGTGGTATTTAATTATATGGCTAATAGACTGGTCCATCAAATCCATTTCTAAAGACTAGGGTTTGGTCAATCTACGAAATTGAGATCTATGAGCCATAAAAACTTCTACAACCTATAATCAAGGTTTCATAGAAGCATGGGCCTAATAATTTTGGCAGACCCGATCAAAAGTATAAATAGAGGGGTCAAATAATTTTGACCCCCACTCTTCACAAAAATTACTCAAAATAACTGAACCCCCTACCCTAGTATTTTTTGATCATCACCGTCTGGCCACCACCCCTTTTCTGGCAAACTTGTTTTGACCACCTTCGGCAGCCCTAAGGTTTACCCTCCTTGGCTCCTCTAATTTTTCATGTCTCTTTGCTCAAATTCAGTAAGTTCTTGGTCCCACAATCTTTTAGATACCAAAATTGATATGATTAGGTCAAAATCAATTGATGGGCAAGGTAATCTGATTAGTATGGGTTCGAGTCAGAAAATGAGTTTATAGCCATGACTTGTGTGATTGAATGAATAGACTATGTTTCTTGAAAATTGACATGTGATTACGTGTGTGTACTTTGGTTTCTAAACATTCAAACGGTGTGGGTTTGCTTTGGAACATGTGAAATGAGATTCGACGGGGTTGTATATGAACATTGCATATGGGGTGTTGGATATTTGTTGTAATCATGTGGGGTGCATCATGTCTTGCTTTAATGCTGATTTAAATGTTTAACACGTTGTATGGGATCCATGCGATAGACTTGGAAAATCCAAAGTTTTGGACATTTCACACTACAACGGTCTTCTATGGCCCATGGAACATTCCATGAGCCATAGTTGCCCCTCATATGAAATTCCAAAATCTTGAAGTTTTTGCAATCCTATCAGACGAGACCTTCGACAAGCCATGGATTCATCTACGATTCGTAGATGGGTTTCTTAGATCCCTACCTATGAAAATTAAACACAGGGATACATCTACCACTCGTGGAATATTCTACGAGTTCGTACTTGGTCTCCTAAATATAATTCCAGTAGCCAAAATTTATGCACTTTGTTTCTAGGAGGGTCTTTTATGGCTCGTAGTTTTCAGATGGCCTATAAAAGTACCTTCGTAGACACATTGGTAACCATGTATAAAATACTTTTGCATTTCATTCCTTTACTGTGGGGCTAATATTGTTTGCTAAATATCTGTGTTTTAAGTGTGATTTCCCCACAGGCTAGGAGACATAAGATTAGAGTCTTGTAGCGCAAACTACAAAATGAGCCCTCAGAGGATCAGGGCACCTCTGAGGCAAGTGGATCACTTAACGATCTTGGTGTCCAGTCGGACCAGGACGCTGAGCGCCCATAGACACGAGATGCCACCAGACATGCTAGGCAGACCCAGACCCAGGCTATCATTATTTTGTCTCCTCAGTCTGAAGAGAGACACAATAAAGATAGCAGTTTCATTCAGATGACTCCTTCTAGAAAGGAGTCTGAGTCAAGATCCGATGACGAGTCAGAGAAGGAGTCCTCTACAGCACATAAGGCATCATCATCACCTCCAGATGCTCTATCAAACTGGTGGTGCATTGAGGGCATGCAGGCTATCTACACAGAGGGTATACAGAAGAAGAAGCGAGTCCGACTAGCTCATTCCATTTTTGAGAACCCCGCATTATAACTTCGAGAGGATAGTGTCCCAAGCCTTTAGGACACTAACACTAGACAAGGGCTTTAGTGTCTGGCTAGATCTTCAATTAAGTACTCCTTAGCCATGGTTTCGGAGTTCTATGCATCATATGCCACCATCGTTCTCAACTTCTTACCAAGGGAAAGAAGTCCCTCGCTTAGCCAAAATTGATACATACCAGAGTGAGGGAACAACAGGTGATGTGCTGTCAAAATACAACACTATTAATGCTTCAAACTTAGAATTATGTTATTCGTGATACGGTGTTAGGGGATTTTATGTATTTTTGTGTTTAGTTTGTAATGAGTTCTAGATTGATATTGATTTTGGGAAGAATGTGCAGATGTTGCTAATTTTGAGGATGTAGAAGATCCTTTATGGGCTTGTAGAACATTTTATAGGTTGTAAAGGAGGTCTCTTGTTCAATTCCAATGATGGGCTAATTTTCTGAAGTTTGTTTTATGAACATGTAGACGAGTCGTAAAACATTTTACAAGTCGTAAAACATTTTACAAGTCGTAGATCAAGTCTCATGCCCTGAGGATCAGAGAAAAATGAATTTCTAAAGTTTCATCAGACGAAACCCTCCTACTGATCATAGAACCTTTTAGGGCCATAGAGGGGTATCATAGAACACCAATCCAGTTTTGACGCAATGAATTACGGAAGCTCGATTATGGGCCATGGAACACAACACGATTCGTAAGGCAGCTCGTTAGGTGGGCAGACCCAGTTATCCTTTTTATTTTAGGACATGTATTTTAAACATTATAAATAGGTTTTTAGGTTACTTTTTTTAGAGAAGTTGAAAAGTTTATAGAAAATAGTTAGATAGAGTTGAGAAAAACATTGGCCAATTTGAGAAACACTTGTAGACTTTGATTTGATCTTCTAATGATAATCTTGTGATTCTCATTAAAGCTTGGATTTACTTTTGCCTAATTCAATTGTGTAAGTGCTCTATTATGTTATGCAAATTCATAAGTCTTGCATCTACACAAATCATGAGTAGCTAAATCCACAACTAGGGTTATGGGAACCATGAAGAACTAACAAGGTAAAATCGGATAGTTCATAATTGTTGAAAACTGTGCATGCATTATTAATTAACTCTCTTTGTTTTGCATGTTTTCTAGTGGTGGACGACATTAGAACCTTCCTAGCATTAATGACTAGATCAAGGTAGTAATGAATAGGAAAAGAGATTAATTATCAAGATTCAATTAATGTGTTCTCGTCTAATCAACTGAACTGGCGAAGTGGAGGTTGTACTAGGATAATAGGTAAGGGTTAGTAATGTCACATTGTGGAGATGGGCCAAGTCATGTAGTGAATTTGCCTCTTGCCTGTGCCAAAGGGTTTGATGAACTTAACCTATTGTCCTGCATGCTACACACTAGAAAAGAATTAGGTTATTTTGTGATACTGAGTTAGGGAATTATGTTAACACAATGCCCTAGTTTCTCTCCATATTTATTTAAACAATTATTTTAGTTAGGATTAATTTTATACTTGTTTTTACAAACCCCCTCCCCCCTTGGGAAGATAAGTTGCTTAATAACTCAAATTGCATCTATTGAATTCTTCTATGTATATAGTATCTTAGGTTCGATCCTAACCTTGGTAAGGTTCTATTCCTTGGCAATGACCGCTTTATCCTCAAAAAGGAGGTGTAGCTTAGGAAACATCAAGATTTTGGCACCGTTGCCTAGAAATATGACTAGACTTGTTTGATTCGCATGATTTGGGGTATTAATCTTTATTTTCCTCATTTTACTTTTTTTTGGTAATTTTTGTTTCTTTTCAGTGTGTAAGTATAGTGTATGCCCAACACGCGAAGTTGAGGCAGACCCTTGACTCCATTTGACCCAAAGATCCAGAGAACATTGAGAAAAATGGCCAAGATAATGCCAACAACGTGGAAAATGTAGCTCTGAACTAGAATCAGAATGAAAATGCCAACAATGAAAAGCCACCTCTTCTTGAGGATATTGCTCCACAGCCACAGGACTTTAATTTTCAATGCTTATCAGTGGAATCAATACCTATTGAATCCTATGGCTATTGAGGTGACTGGAGCTATTGTCTTGCCTCCACTGCCAGATGACACAAACTTCATCATTTCGAGTGGTTGATTCAGCTTCCGTAGAACCATAGGTTGTTTGGGGCCTACCATCGGAGCATCTTCATAACCATCTACACAATGTTGCATTCGTATGTAAGAGTGTGATGGGAGCACAGAATCTGTCTATGGATGTTGTGGGACTTTGTGTCTTCCCATTATCTTTTATGGGCAATGCAACACTATGGGTATCTGAGCTCCCGCAGAGTTCGATCATTAGTTGGCTGAATTGTAGAAGGTCTTTTTGGAGAGCTACTTCTCGATATTGAAGAAGCTCAAGTTGAAAGACCAAATCAACAACTTTGAGCAACTTCATGGTGAATCGATCAGTACTACTACATAGGAGAAGTTTACCAAGTGCTTGAGGAATATTCTAAACCACAAAATTGTTGATGATGCCTTGGTGGAGATCATCTACCATGCCCTTGATGAAAGTAGTCAAGATTTTGCTGATACTATTATGGTAGGCATGTTCTTAGATCAGCCATTTCCAAGGATTGTTGAAAAGATGGAGAGAGTAGTCAAGACAAATAATGTATGAGGGCAAAAAGACAGAGCATCCACAAAAAGTTCGTGCACTGTCAGTATTGGTCCGAAGAAATCCAAGATAAATAAAGAGATTATGCAAGAGCTTCCCTGAATCCGTATAGGCATAGAGATGATGATAAGCAGAATCAAGAATGAGTTAATGTAGTTGTTTATCAGCCTCCGCGCGCACCCATGTATGATGATCCCTACTATGAGAAGGACACATGATTTCGTGCCGATCAGACGGGGGGTTACAGACTAAGGCCCAAGAGTCCAATCACGATTATTGGCACCAAGGTCAAGGAAAAAAGGTCGAAACATCAATTGAAATAGAACTTTTAGAGACAATTGTGGTAGGTACTATGACCAGAATATGGGCCTAGATAAAGATGCAGATTAGGATCACGAGGTGGTTATAACAATAGTCCTTATGTGCCACTAAACAACCGGATTACAAGTGCGAGTAGGTCTAGAGTTGAGGAGGCATTTGATCTTTTGTTGAAAAAATATAAGACATAAGATGAGACTCTGAAGGGGATGAATCTGAGATCTCTAGTATAAATCAAATAATCAGTCATACTATTGCTATCAAATAGCTTGAGCAGTAGTTCAGTCAAGTGTCGACTCAACTTGATCAGCGTCAGAGGGATGGACTTCCTAGCAACATAGTTCAGAATCCTAAGAATGAAGGGTAGGGCATGATAGTTACTACTTATGGTGGCAAGAGCACCATTGATCCTCCTATGCTAGTTAATGAGGATGATGTTTGAGAGGAGACAATTGTGGTCAAAGATGTAGATACTGGAGATGATCGTAGCAAAGATAGGGTTACTGAAACTGCTGATGCACCACAGAAGTTGAAGCCCATTCCTGGGCCTCCTCTCCCTTCCCTCAAAGAATTAAAAAGAGGGAGGAAGGCAAGTTCAATCACTTTTTCTCCATGCTGAAACAACTCTCTATCAACATCCCTCTCATTTATACATTGGAGAAGATGCCAAGGTATGCAAAGTACATGAAGTACCTAGTTATGAAGAAGAGCAATGTTAGCCAGGAGCTCTCATAAGAGCTTCAACATTGCAGTGTGATTGCTATGAGGTCCTTGGTCCAAAAGCGAGAAGATCTTAGATCTTTTACCATACCCTGCACACTTAGATATGTGGAGTTTGCAAGGGCATTATGTGATGTAGGTACCAACATTAGTCTAATGCCTCTGGCAGTCTTCAAGAAGTTAGGATTAGGAGCCCCCACTTCGATGAGCATGCGGTTGTTGATGGCTGACTGCAGCGTGAAGAAGTTGTGGGGATACTTCATGGTATGTTTGTCAAAGTTGAAAAGCTCATATTCCCCCAAGACTTTATGATCCTACATTGCAAAGTCAACTTCTACATCCCAATCATCTTAGGAAGATCATTCCTAGCCACTGGTCGAGCACTGGTGGATATGAAATTCGATCAACTTAGGTTTAGATTGAACGACAAAAAAGTTGTCTTTAATATCTATCAGTCTATGAAGAGGCCAATGATTTGAAGAATGGGGTCTGGGAAATTGGTAAAGTCTGAGTAACCAAGTTGTCCAAGTCATGTCGTGACAATAAATCAGGCACTACTTGGCAGGCAACCCAAGGTTTTTGATGTAATAGTTGCAATTGTAGCTTTATTTTCAGTTGTTTGACTTATAGGTAGTTTATTTCCATTTATTTTGATTGTAATTTTGGACATTAGGTTGTTTGCATATAGGGTAATAGTGTGTGCTGTGAATAATGCACAGCTATATGGCTAAGCCAGCCATTAATGGCTAAAAAGGAATCAGGAAGTGCCTCTAAGACTGGTTCTACGGGCAGTAGATTACTCTATGACTCATACACCATCTCGTAGATTTTTCTAGTGAGCAAAACATCATGCACTCTAGTCTACAAGACAACTTTATGATCCGCAGATACAACTACGGGTCATGAATGGGGCTTACGGTCCCTAGGTAAGTTTTCTGAATTTTTGACTAAGTGTTGGGGTCTCTACGACCAATCTACGAGTCCTACATCATTCTACGACTCATAGACTGGTTTGAGAAACCCGATCCTTAAAAATAGGGTTTTGATGTTCTATGAAACCATAACTTACAAGCCATAAAACACTCTACGACATGTAATTGGGGTTTCATAGAGTCCAGGTCCACCAGTTTTTGACTAACCCTGTCAAACTATAAATATTGGGGTCAAAATATTTTGACCCCATTTGAGTCTTAATTTACAAAACCTACCCAGCCAAACCCCACCCTTATACTTTCCGACCACCGACAGCAACATCACTACCACTTTCCAGCAAACCTTTTTTATAATCTAGGGTTCTCAGTGTCTCCTCAGATCCTTCAATTTCTAGAATCTACTCACTCAATTTGGTAAGTTTTCGGTCCTTTAAACACCATCAATTTACCAATTATTAAATGGCTAGGTTGAATATTTTTGTTGTGTGTGGTTGACTCAGACACGAAACCATGTGTGCAAATTTCTATGATTGATGATTAAATTGTGGTTGCCCATTTTGAAGCAAGTGTTTAGGACCAAAATTCGATCTAGTTGCCTTTGTCTATGTTTGAATGATGTGATTTGGCGCCCATGTAATCACTTACCATTTGAATTGAATTGATTATATGTGTAATATTTGGTGTGTGATTGCGTGGGTCTGTATATTTTATTGATGATTTGTTCAAACGAGCTTGGAAGGGTTAGGAAAGCATGTTTAATCAATTTTGATGGCATATATGTGCTAATCATCATGTTGAGGTGCTGGTTGTGGTGTTATGAATCATGTGGGTATGTGTGTATTGCTTCGATGCTGGCAGAATAGGGTGAAAAGTCACATGAGGGTCTTTGTTGATGGACTTAGAAACTCAGATGACTGAGTTTTCTGGACAACAAGGGTCTTTTACGACCCATGGATCATTGCATGAGTCATAATTGCCCCTCGTATAAGATTCTAGAAACATGAAGTTTCTGAGTACCCATTAGAAGAGACCTTCTACGAGTTGTAGAACACTTTATAGCTCGTAGAAGGGTCTCATGAATACTTATATGAAATTAATTCAGATATTAGAATCAGCTACGACTCAGTCTATAACTCACAGAACCCTCTACGAGTCGTACATGGTCTCCTAGATACCTTTCCAATAAGAAAATTGGTGAACACTATTTTACGAGAACCTTGTATGGCTCGTAGTTTCCACTACGGTCCAAAAGGTGCTTTCGTAGACCCTTTTGCAACAAAGTCTGAGTAGCTTTACATTTCATTTTCTAATCTATTAGGGCTAACCAAGGTGCATAAATATCTATATTTCAGGTATTATAACCTCGAAAGCAAGATGTGAGGAAATTAAGGCCATGCAGAGGAGGCTCAGGGATGAGCCCTCGGGGGATCAGCAGACCCCCACCCCGAGTGGATCACTAGAGGAGCTCACTGTCTGACTTGACCCTGAGGCTGATAGACCACTAACGATGGCTACCACTAGAGCTGGACAGACCCAGGCTCTTATCGTTCATACTCCCCAATCTAAAGAGGGACACCATGAATGGAGCAGCTCCATTCAGATGACTCTGTCCAGCTCAGAATCAGGCTCTAATGATAGGTCCGATATAGAGTCCTCTGCCATACTAGGGGCATCACAATCTCCACTTCCACCAGATGCTATTACTAGTTGGTGGTGTGTCGCGGGTATGCGGGACATCTATACAAAGGACGTGCATACTACAGAGTGGGGTAAGCCAGCCTGCTCCATCTATGAGGAGCCTCGAGTCATCCCAAATAGACTAGATAGTGTCCTCACTCTCCAGGACACTATAATCAAATGCGGGATCAAGTGGTTGACCAAATCGCTCGGGAGGTACTTACCGACCATGTTAAGGGAATTCGACGTATCATATACAGCCATCATTCAAAGCTCTTTTCCCAAGGGGACGAAGCCCCTCGCTCAGCCTAGACTAATGCAGACAAAAGTGAGGGGCAGGTAGGTGGATATCTTGAAGACCACCATCCATCGTATGTTATTTGGGCTAGAGTTCCCTGCCCCCAGATCTACAGCTGAGTTTGACCATAGGGTGGGGAAGACTAGGGACTTGACCCTGATGAGACATGTAAACTGCAGAGCTGGATTGATGAGATAGGTGGTCCATTTGATTGTTGAGCATGGTCGAGAGCCTGCATGCGTAGCCACTAACTTGGAGCCTTTTATTAAGACTTCTCTCAATTTTTCCAAAAAAAAATTGGTGGCTAGTTGTTAGATCATGCATCCAGCGGACACTTGTAGATAATACTTTGACACCAGAGCGTGCAATGCTAGTTGCTAGCATCTTAGCTAGCTATGAGATAGATTAGAGCCACTTCATCACTGAGCAGATCAACAAGGCCGCCCTAAAGAGGTCCACCACTATCCTTTTTCCATGCTTGATCTACAGACTATCTCGAGTTGGGGGTGGAGAGTCTACACCAGCAAGACACATTAATTGTCCAGCATGCTTTAGATGCCAACGTGATAAAGGTTGAGGAGAACCTAGTAGCACTCCGGTGAGCACCACACCAACTTGATCCCATGGTATAGATGTTCACACCAGTGCCACTGTCGGAGGTTCCACCCTTCACCACTACTGCTACTGCCACAGAGGGGAGGCCCTAAAATATTGAGAGAGATGAGAGTGGGGCCCCTACTACTACTCCTATACCACAAGCCGCTTCATCACAAACAGCACTCGCGGGCGTGGCTTACGTGTCCGTAGTATCTATATACGCCATTACGCAGAGGTTATCACATGCTGAGTCACAATTGACTCAACTAGTTCAGCAGATTAGGCCTTGGATCCGCCAGGAAATTTTAGAGTTAGAGGGCTGCATGCAAGCATACACAATCGCTACTATTCAGGACCGCCTTTCAGTCGTAGATGCCCACATTGATGCCTTGGAGATGAGGGTCCAACAGAGCCTGAGTATGGCGTGGACAGCAGATATGAAGGCCATCCAGATAGAGATCCAGCTACTCCAGGATGACATGATAGTAGCATCGGTGACACTACCAGAGACCATACTCCCGGTGCCAATGGTGGATCTATTTGCTCCTGACGAGCACACACAACCTTCCCACGAGAAGAGGCCTCGCATGGATAATGATCTAGATTCCATATGATTTCATACGAGGTTAACTAAGCAGGAGGAGGTCGAGCTTGTATTAAGGGAGTCGAGATAGGAGGAGGAGAGATGATAGGCTCGAGAGCTCGAGAGGGTGAGGGGTTCTGGTCCTTCCGGATAGGGTACTACTACTAAGGAGGTACCATACAGGTTGAGGGTGGTTAGACTCAGCCACACATCAGTGCCTAGGCACTGAGGTATGCTTTTTGACCCCAGTACATTATTTTGTTTAATAATGTGCATTGAGGATAATGCACCTCTTTTTCGATGAGGTATGTGTAGTTATAGGGTTTAGTGAAGTCTGAGTAGCTTGGCTCTATAACTGCCGCAATTTTTGAATTGTAGGGGTTTTCTTTCCTATGTTTTTTCCCCATAGATATTTATTTCCTGTTGAACCGGCATATTAAGGATGTTTAGGTAGTATCTGTAGCATATAATACTGATATTTGTGGAATATGTTTGTTTTTGGTGTTTTTGTGAATAATGATACCCACCAAATTTTGATTAGCTAGTCTAGACAATAACCATGCATGTTTAAGTTTGTTGATGATGCTTGTTCTGATAAGTGAGGATAAATTGAGATAAAAAGCATGATCTGAGAGTCTTGTGTTAATGATGTAATCAGTGCCATGTGAGTGTGAGCTTCATTTGCTAAACTTATGTCGTGTGTGCTAATTCAGAACTTGCCCTATTGCTCTAAGTTAGACTGTAGAGTAATTAGTTTAGGAGAGGATCTTAGGCCATAGTTCTTACTTAGCCTAAATTACCAAACCAAATTTACAGGATATCCCTTGATCCTAATGTTTGAGCCTGACATGTACGTATTCTTTGTAAAAACCTAAGTAACCTAGTCTTATTAGTTGTAAAATCCTGAAATTGGCCCAAGTTCTTTCTTGAACACTGTGCACCGTGACTGAGCCAAAAAGCCTGAGTTGAGGGTGGCTACCAAAGGTGGCCCTAGTTTTGAAGATGGATAATGTGCACCTTAACTCAGGCCAAAACCCTAAGTTGAGGGTAGCTGGTATAAGGGTAAAACACAAAATTAGGGGAAAGTTAAGTGATATATGGAAAAAGGAGAAAAAATCATATAATGGGTACAAGAAAAATAAATGTAACCTTAGTTATGAGCTAAAAAGAAAAATGAAGTGTGTAAGCAAGGCAAAAAGCTGAAAAATGAAAAGAAGCACTCATAAAAGCTTGACATAGGAGAAAAGGGAGACCAAAATGAAAGTAACAAGTGTTTGTAGGGCAAATATGTGGAAAAGACAAATGTCAAGGATGACCTTTAGTCACTATGATCCCAAAATATCATACCAAAGCCGCCTAAGCCTATGTTACAAGACCATAAAGTCCTAAAGTGATCCTAGTCCAAGTAGTCAAAGGTCTTAGTCATGCATTTAGGGGAAAGCCTATGGTATTGGGCAAAATGTATAAATACCTTTTGTGAGGGTGAGTGATTTTGCATAGTCCCAAGATTTTACATGAAAACATCATTGAGAGCGAGATATGGGACTTCTTTCTATGAGGGCAATTGCATTGCATTGTCAGCATTTGACTTATTTAGTGTGGCTTGTTGATAGTACCTCACTTGTCATACTTGTATTGTCACATGCTAGTCTATATTGGTTTGCTGGATAGCAATCTGATTTTATTTTTAAAAGTGGTTTGGGTATCTATACTTAAGTTTGATATAAGTATGCCATTAGGTTGATTTTTTGTGCTACTATACTGCTTATATAGATTGAGTCCATCGATTAAGGACAAACAACAATTATAAGTTGAGGATGTTGATGTACTGTCAAAATGCAACATTATTTATGTTTAAAACATGGAATTTTTGTGTGTTCCCAACGCGATGTTAGTGCGTTTTATGTGTTTTTGTGTTTGTTGTGCAGGATATCATGGTTGGCATTGATTTTGGGAAGAATATGCAGAAGTTGCTAATTTTGACAATATACAAGACCCTTTATGGGCCGTAGAGCATTCTACAGGCCGTGAAGGAGGTCTCGTGTACAATTCCAATAAGGGATGATTTTCTGAAGTTTATTCTATGAACATTCCAACAGGTCATGAAACATTTTACGAGTCATAGATCAAGTATCATGCCCTAAGGATTAAAGAAGAAGGACTTTCTGAAGTTTCATCAGACGAAACCCTCCTATAGGCGTTAGAAAATTTTACGAGCCGTAGAGGGATATCATGGAACACAAGTCCAGTTTTGCAGCAATGAATTACGAAAGCCCAATCATAGGCAGTGGAATATAATAAGGCTCGTAAAGAAGCTTTTGAGGCGTACCGACCTAGTTATCCTATCTTATTTAGGACATGTATTTTAAGCATTTTAAATAAGTTTTTCGGTTATTTTTCTTAGAGTGTTCTAAGAGTTGACAGAAAAATAGTGAATAGAGTAGAGAAATACTTATATACTTTGATTAGATCTTCTAATTATAATCTTGTGATTCTCATTGAAGCTTGGATCTACTTGTGCTTAATTCAATTATGTAAGTTCTGTATTATGGTATTCAAATTCATAAGTCTTGAATCTACACAAATCATGAGTAGCTAAATCCACAACTAGAGTTGTGAGAACCATGAAGAACTAACAAGGTAAAACTGGATAATTCATTCTCTTCATGTTGCATTTTTTCTAGTGGTGGCCAACATTAGAAGTCGCATTGTGTTACTGACTAGACCAAAGTAGTAATGAATAGGAAAAGAGACTAATTATCAGGATTCCATTGAATGTGTTCTCGTCTAATCAACCGAATTGGGCCAAGGGGAGATTGCACTAGGACAATATTTAAGGTTTAGTAATGCCACACTGTGGAGATGGGCCATGTCAAGTAGTGAAATTCACCTCTTGCTTGTAATAAAGGGTTTGGTGAACTTAACTTACCATCCTGCTTGTTACACACAAGAAAATAATTAGGTCATTCGGTGATACCGAGTTAGGGAATCATGGGGAACTCATTACCTTAGCTTCTCTCCATATTTATTTATACACTTATATTAGTTAGGATTACTTTTCTACTTGTTATTACACCCCACCCCCCTTCAGGGAGATAAGTTGGTTAATAAATCAAATTGCATCAATTAAATTCTTCTAAGTCTAATGTATTCCCTTGAGTTTGACCCTAACCTTGGTTAGGTTATACTTTATCCACAAAATGGAGGTGTAGCATGGGCTACATCAACAGATGGATATTTCTAAGGCCACCATCCACTGTATGCTGTTTGGGCCCAAGGTCCCAGTCCCTAGATCTATAGTACAGTTTGATTGGAGATTGGGGCAGATTAGGAATAAGGCCTTGATAATAGACCCGGCCTGCAGGGTCTGTTTGATAAGATGGGTCACTGACCAGATTTCAGAGCAGGGTCCAACCCTGAGTGGATAGGTATGCCGGTAAAGCCTATTATGAAGGCCTCACTCAGTTTCACTGCCAAATTTTTGTGGGTTGTAGTGAGATCATGAATTTGTCCTACACTTGTTGATAATACACTGACCTCGAATAGTGTTGTATTGGTTGCCAGCTGATATGATGTTCACGCTCCAATATGAAAACGGTCGCTGTCAGCAATTAACCTAACCGAAGGACAGGGTCGAATCCACAGGGAATATAGGGCTTGACTATAAGAATTCACTATCAATCATTTCGAGTATCTATAACTAGAATCTCTAAATTGGGGGGCCGAGGATTGTAATTCAAGAACAAAAACAAAAATAAACACTACACTATGATGCGAGTATAATTTTGGGGAAAACCTAGGAATTATGTTTCCCATGGTTCGTTGACTCGATTACCCTAGACAACATAACTACAATTGGAAATTCACATGCAGGATGGTAACTTCGGTTCTTCCAGTCCTCTTGTGAAGGTGAAGGTCGAATTTCACCATGGTGCTTGGTCGGCAACCATGGTGTGCCAACTAACCATAACCTATTGTCCCAGTCAACCTCCCCTTGGTCAGATTTATTTAATTAGATGAGAACTCATCAATTGAATCCTGTCATCTACTTTCCTTTTCCTATTTATCACTACCTTGGTCAGGATCGTGATAGTAGGCGGGTTTGGAGTTAGCCACCACCAAACAAAAATAAAATGAAGGGAAATAAACAATACTTGTAATACGCCAATCATAGAAATGCAATAAATATAAGTCATCTCAAGTCAACTAACCATGGTTCCCATAACCCCAAGTTGTGGGTGCTTAGCTACTCATGACTAAAGCAAAAAAACAAAAATGCAAAGACAAGATATAGTTGAGAGTTTTACCCAAAGCAATGAAGAATGGTAGCACCACAAGTTGCAAACCACAAGCTTGATATATTGAGATTGAATACAATATGAGGTTTGCACTCCCCAAAAGTGGGTTTACCAAGAGAATATAAAAAACATAATCTAAAACCCTAAAAGTATTCTTGAGAGTGTAAAGATGAAGTTCAATATTCTCTATTTTGAATCTCTGCTCATCTCTCCAAATAAAACCCTAACTTAAAGTATTTATAGTGTATACAAATTTACCCTAAAAATTACATAGTAAAAACAACTAGCAACTAGTACGTCTCACAGGTACGACTCATAGGGTGACCTACGAGTTGTAATCGAGGTCTCGTATCAGGTTCATGGCATTTTGGACTCAACTGGGACGACCCACTGGTATGAGTCGTTGCTTGGACTACGACTCGTATGCTTCTCTTGTAGTCTAGGACTTCAATTTTTGGTCAAAAGTTTTGGTTCTCTATTTCTTGCTAGGATTCCACATATACTAATCGTGTTAAGACCTATGACTCATAGGGTGACCTTGTAAGGCAGACCTACGCTTAGCAGATTTCTGATTTTTCGCTCTCTGTTTTTGGATATTAAAATCACCATACGACTCGTAGCTTGGGCTACGACTCGTAGGTGAGCTCATATGTCCTGTGCTAAAGAAAAATTTGCAATTTTCCTCAAAATCATGCCAACCTACTTTTTCTGCAATAACAACACAAAAACACATAAAAACCATAAAAAGTCGCATTAAGAACTCCTAAAAATCCTTATTTTAGGTATCAAATGTGTTGTATTTTGACAGCACATCAACACCCTCAACTTAGAACTGTTGATTTTCCTCAAGCGACGACTCAATCTAAGCAGACAATAAGAAACACATAATAGTTATACTAATGGCATATACGTAATTTGGTCTAATTCGAGTACCCAACTATCTTTTTCAAAAAAAGATTGTAAATCTACTAAGCAAAACAGAAGGACAAAGATATATCTTCCAACCCAACTACGATAAGCTAAGGATCATTAACCATCCACAATCACTGGTATAGTCATATGCTAAACAAGTAGTGCAAATGCCCTCACAGAAAAGAAGTCCCTCTCACTCACTCAAAAAGAATTTAGAATTCAGGGACTGTGGAAGCATTCTCACTCTCACAAAAAAAATCATGCAAAAAATGACTAACACCGTAGGCTTGCCCCTATACTCAATTTTCAGATTGGTGACAAAGTGGATTTGGATCACTTTAGGGATTAATGGCTTGTAACATAGGCTCATGGGGCTTTGGTATGGCATTCTAGGCAAGTAGTGACTAAAAACTATCCTTGAACCATGTTTTACCAACATTTTTACCTTTGTAACCTCATCGTTTTCACTAAATGCACCCTTATTCTCCCGTTTCAAGCTTTCCCCGAGTGCTTTCATTCTCAGCTGCGCCTTATTTTTTTAACTCATTTTTGCTATTTCCTTCAATTCATGGCACTTTTCATTTCTTTTTCCTCTCTGGGGTCATGATGTTTTCGTTTCTTTCTTTATTTCCCAACTAACTACCTCATTGTTATTACTTTACCACAATAAGGGCCACCCTCAACTTAGGATTTTAGCTTGAGGTGAAGTACACAATATCTATTCCCCAAACCAGGGCCACAAGTTGTAGCAATCCTCAACTTAGGTTTTTAGCCTCTATCAAGGTTCACATGTTCAAGGATAGACCAGGGCTAATATCAAGGTGTTTCAATCAAACAAGGTTAAGCTAGTGATATCTTAAGAAAGAAGGAGTCCATGAGAAGCTCAAACATTTGGACCAAAGGGTTCACTAACACTTTTGGAAGGTCATTTAGGCAACAGTGGGCTCACTAACTGAACAATGGCCTAAACTCCCTTCCAAATCTACCACATCAACAAACACATCTTAGAGTAACAACGGAAGTTCTGAATCCATAAAAGATACATAATGCAGCAAAATAAGCTCACAACACACATGGCATTGCACACACAATTCAATATGGACTCACAGGTCATGCTTCAAGCCTCAACTTACTTTTATATTATCAGAAAAAATATCACCAAATAATCAAAATGCATGGTTGCATCAATAACCAACAATTTCAAAAATTTTGAGGGTACCTAATTTTTTAAATCATTCAAAAAGCATTTAAAGACTATGCATATGCCAATAGATAATGCTACTATCTATTTACACATTATCTACACTACCTAAATATGCTAGTTCAACAAAAAATTAAACATCCACAAGGAAAAAGAATCATGGCAAAAAGACCTTGGGACCAAAAGTAGGGGAAGTTATGGACTCGAGGCTACTCAGACTTCACCTTAATCCATAACTTCCCACACCCCACAAAAATAGAATACTTTGTCCTCAAAGTAAAGATAAGAAGAAGAAGTATAAGGAAAGGCATAGCTTGGGTTGCCTCCCAGGAAGCGCCTGATTTATTGTCGCAGCATGATAGGAAGTGGTTTGTGCTCATGCCTCTTCAAGGTCCAAATCTTCCACTATCTTGATTTCTTCCATACCGCCCATGTACAGTTTGACCCTCTAGCAATTGACTTTGAAAATTTTACCATTCCTACTTTCAAACTCGATGGCTCTATAACTAAAAAAACGTACCACCCTGAAAGGTCCCATCCACTTGGATCTGAGTTTCCCGGGAAACCACTTCAACCTAGAGTTATAAAGCAACACCACGTCTCATGGAGCAAATTGGAAATTCTCGACTCTGCGATCATGCTGAACTTTCATCCATTGCTTGTACAATGCATAGCTCTCATATGCTCGTAGCCTAAACTCATCAAGTTCATTTACTTGCATTAATCTGGATGTTGCTGCTTCATTCCAGTCTAGATTTAGTTTCTTCAATGCCCATAGTGCCTTATGCTCAAGTTCAATTGGCTGATGACACGCTTTTGCAAACACTAATTGATATGGAGACATTCCGATTGGAGTTTTGAAAATTATGCGGTAGGCCCATAAGGCGTCGTCCATCTTCCTCGACTAATCAGTACGATTCACATTCGCCGTTTTGGTTATGATTTACTTTATATCCCTATTTGATGTTTCCACTTTCTCACTTGTTTGGTAATGGTACGGGGTTGACACTCGGTGTTTCACACTATACCTTTCATGGAGTGCTTGGAACAGTCGGTTGCAAAAGTGAGAACCTCCATCACCGATGATTGCTCGAGGCATACCAAACTTGGAAAAAATGTTTCTTAGACGAAGCCTGGTAACACTCTTTCCCTCATTGTTTGGTAAGGCTTGGCCTTCACCCATTTAGAAATATAATCAACTACAACTATAATGTACTTAATACCATGAGAGATAACAAAAGGTCTAATAAAATAAATGCCCCAAACATCGAATAGTTCTATCACCAAAATAGGATTTAGCGAAAGTTCGTGCCTTCGCGAAACCCTGCCCTCTCTTTGGCATTTATCACAAGACTTAATATAATCTTGGTTGTATTGATGTATAGACGGCCAATAGTAGCTACACTCCAATACCTTATAAGTAGTTCGAGCTCCACTACGATGGCCACCCACCAATGATGAGTGGCATGCTTCAAGGATACTCCTCATCTAAATTTCAGGAAAACATCTATGTATGATCCCATCCGCATAAAGACGAAATAAGTATGGCTTATCGCAGAAGAACTTCTTTGTGTCTTGCATAGACTTGTGGCGTTCATGGGTGTTCAAATCGAGAGGCACTATATTACACACCAAGTAGTTAGCATAATCTGTGAACCAAGGTATAAGATCATGTGAGGCCGCTAAAACTCTTTCATTGGGGAATGAATCATTGATGTCAAGTCCGTCATCAAATTTCACCATAGATTCATCTTCCAATCTAGAAAGATGGTTCGCTACTTGATTTTTTGACCCCTTACTGTAAATCACATCAAAATTGAACTCTTGCAAAAGAAGTACCCATCTAATCAATCTTGGTTTTTGTATCCTTTTTAACCATCATATATTTGAGTGCTGCGTGGTCCATATGTATGATCACCTTAGCTCCCAACAAGTATGAACAGAATTTTTCAAAGGCAAAAACCAAGGCCAGCAACTCTTGCTCAGTGACTGTATAATTTTTCTAGGCAACATTCAGTGCTTAGCTAGCATAATAGATAGGATGCAGAATCCTATCCCTGTGTTACCCAACACCACACATAACACAACCCCACTTGCATCACACATTAGTTCAAATGGTTTTGACCAATCTGGAGCCACAATAATGGGTACCGAAGTCAACTTTCTTTTCAACTCTTTGAAGCTTTGCACGCATACATCAGCAAATTCAAACTTAGCATCTTTTTCCAACAACTTGCACAAGGGTTGTGAGATTTTGGAGAAATCATTTATGAAAAGGCGGTAGAATCTAATGTGGCCTAGGAAGCTCTTGATACCTTTCACAGAAATTGGTGATGGCAGTTTCTTGATAACCTCTATTTTGCTTTATCCACCTCGATTCACTTGCCTGAAATTCGGTGACCAAGCACAATGCCTTCTTTGAATATAAAATGACATTTCTCCCAATTCATCACCAAATGGCTCTGAACATACCTCTGCAACACATCACGCAAACGTAACAACAAAAGATTGGCCAACCACACTTAAATCATCCATGAACACCTCAATAGTAATTTCAACCATGTCCGAGAAAATTGATATCATACATCTTTGAGATATGGCTGGAGCATTACATATTCCAAAGGGCATTCTCTTAAATGCAAAGGTACCATATGGGCATGTGAAAGTTGTTTTCTCTTGATCCTCAAGCGCAATAACAATTTGATTATACCCAGAATATCCATCAAGGAGACAACACCACCCTTTCTTTTCCAGTCTGTCAAGCATCTGATCCATTAAAGGCATAGGAAAATGGTGTTTCTCGGTGGAAGCATTGAGTTTTCAATAATCCATACACACTCTCTATCCGGTGATTGGCCGCATAGGAATCAACTCATTCTTTGCATTAGGCACCACTGTGATACCTCCCTTTTTTGGAACACACTGTATTACACCAACCCATTCACTGTCGGTGATCGAGTATCTTACACCTGTGTCCAACCACTTGGTGATTTCATTCTGCACAACCTCTTGTATTGGAGGGTTCAATCGTCTTTGATGTTCAATACTCGATTTGTAATCCTCGACCAGCTGAATCTTATGAGTGTATATCCCAGGGGGTGTGCGAATGATATCTGCGATTTTCCACCCAATATCCCTTTTGAATTGCTTGAGGTTAGAGATGAGGGCCTTTGTTTGGACTTCACTTAAATCTGCTGCAATTATGACTGGTGGCTTGTTGTTTTCTCCCAAGTATACATACTTCAGATGTGCGGGTAGTACCTTTAACTCTAACTCAGGTGGGACTTCTAAAGAAGTCTTTGTAGGTGGTGTTTCCTTGTTGCACAAATCCATCTCCAACCTAGCCAGTCGCCTAGGCCCAAATGGCACTCCAAGAGTATTTATCGTTTCCTCATAATTGGGGATGCTTTCACTATCAAAATTCATCAAAACAGCTGCCGAAGGTTCAACTACCAGCCTCAACTCAACTAGAATCTACACTTTATCATCCTAACTCATTTCAATCATTGAGATGACCTTAAACTCACAACTCTTTCTATCTTGTTGGACCACTTGAAACACAACTATCTCTTCACCAAACCTAAGACTAAGCAGACTCTTTTCCATAATAACCAATGCTCTTCTTATGGCTAAGAAATGTCTTCCTAAGATAGTAGGAACTGGAAAATCAACCTCACAATCAAGTATAAAAAAATCTGCGGGAAATATAAATATATCTACCATGACCAACATATCATAAAGTATACCCGCAGGTTTCTTGACTGTTTTGTCTGCCATTAACAACTACATCTTTGTAGGAACTAGGTTGCCTACGTTAAGCTTTCTGAATATTGCAAGAGGTATTAAGTTAATGCTGGCTACCAAATCACATAGTGCTCTAGAAAATGCAAATTCCCCGACTGTGCATGGTATGGTGAATGCACCCGGATCTTCACCCTTCTTCACCAAAGACTTCATGGTGATGGCACCACACTGTTGAAAATTTTAGGAGAGGCCCTAGATAGATTTTCGCTTCTTCTTGACCAGATCATTCATCCATTTAGCATACCCTGGCGTCCTCGCAACAGCTTCAACTAAGGGGTTGTCCACTGAGGACTTTTTAAGCATTGCCAAGAACTGTTCAGACTTTCCCTTCTCTTTTCTCTTCCCAAGCCTTTGGGGAAAAGGTGTCGGGGGCCTTGGAAAGGTTTTATATTTCTTTGGTTGCTCTTTTGTGCCATGCATTTCGATCTCCTCAGTTACCCTCTTCCTGCGGCTTCCATCATCAACCATTGGGCAAAAGGGTATCAACAGTGTTTTAGTCACTCTGAGTCATGATTGACATACAGTGCTTCTTGTTCTTAGGATTTTGGACCGTGTTGCTTGGTAAGGTGCCCTTTTGGCGTTGGTTCAATTGTAAAGAAGCTTGCCCAAATTATTGTTCTAGTTGCTTAATAGCCACCGAGTGAGACTCTATTATTTGGTTAATACTTGAAATGTTCGCTTTCATTCCCTCCAAGGTCTCATCTTGGTGATCGTCTCTCTTTAACAACTTCTCAAACATCTCTTCAAGCCTAGAAGTGTTTGGCATGGCATCACAGTTGTGGGGTGGTGCACAAGGACCATTCCTATAACCATCTCTTCTACCCATTTGGCATCTGACACGCTCTCTATTTAATAGTAACCACCTCAGTTATCTCTATAAGCACCATCACGGTTGTAGTACGGACCTTGATTCCCGGAACCTTGCCTTTAATAGTCCATGTTGGACCCCTGTGGGTTATTTTGGGAACCCACCGCTTGATTACTCACAAAACAAGCATCTTCATCAAAGAATAATCTTCATATATGGGAGCCTTAGGAGGTTGGTGAGTGACCACTTTGACACTTGATTGGTTTTACTTCAGAGCCAAGTCCATACTTGTGCAAAGTTGAGCAAGTTTCTCCATGATTTCTTCATTGACCTTTTATTGCTCATTTTTGGTGTTGACTGCACAAGACGTCTTCACTGCACCTTGCTCTCGTTGACCCAAAGCTCTACTCATTGTAACCACTTGCTCTATCCTTGCAGTTATCAATGCAAAAGGTTGGTCAAGAAACATGCCTCCCATGATTGTGTCGGCACAACCTTGACTATTCTCGTCAAGTGCCAGATAGAAAATCTCAACCAAGGCATCATCGACAATCTTATGATCAAGGACCATCCGCAAGCATTTAGTAAATCTCTCCGATGTAGTACTAATAGATTCACCCGGGAATTACTCAAAGTTGTTTTTTTGATGTTTGAGCTTTAGCTTCTTTGATCTTGGGTAATATCTTTCAAGAAACACTCTATGAAGCTTTGCCCAACTTGTCATTATACCTGGAGGAAGCTCAGACAACCACACCACTGCATTCCAAGTTAGTGACAATGGAAACACTCGCAAACCAATGTCATCAAGAAAAAGATTTTGTGTCCCCATAACACTCTTGCAGACAAAAACCATATAATAAAGATGACGATAAGGATCCTCTAAAGCTAACCTTGTGAATAACCCACGGTTTGGAGCTTTTGAAGTAACCCACTTGACACTGAGAACTTAGCGTCTGCCAATAAAGGAGGCAGTATTGTAGCACCCGTAACATCCATGGCCATAGGGTTCAAACGATACTGATTCCATCCATAAGCATTTTCATTGAAGTACCTAAGTTATGGCCTATTATACCTTAGTGGTGGATTCTTCTCTCTTTCTATATCATCATTCATATTCATTTCTCCCTCAATCGCAATATCCTCATTCACTTGAGCCATTCTTCTAAAGAGTCGATGGATCTCAAAATTGATCGAAGCTAAGGCATTGCCTCGACTCTTTGTGTTGGTTATACAACCTAGTACACCCTGCAAGTAAAATCAAACAACAAAAACAAAAACAAAAGTAAAATACAAGAGAGTCTAGAAATTAATACTTGAACTAACTAATAATGAAATCAAGTCAAAATCTAGCCGTATTTCTCATCAACGGCACCATAATTTTTGAACTGATGTTCAAGCTCCAATAAGAAAGCGGTCACTATCAGCAATTAACCTAATCGAAGGTTAGGGTCGAATCCACAGGGAATAAAGGGTTTGACTACAAGAATTCGCTATCAATCATTTCAAGTATCTATAACTAGAATCTCTAAAAAGGGGGAGGGTTTGTGATTCAAGAACAAAAACAAAAATAAACACTGTACTATGATGCGAGAAAACACTTAATTTTGGGGACAACTTGGGAAATATGTTCCCCATGGTTTGTTCACTCGATTACCCTAAGCAATATAACTACAACTGGAAATTCGCATGTAGGACAGTAACTTCAGCTCTTCCAGACCTCTTGCAAAGGTGAAGGTCGAATTTCACTATGGCACTTTGTTGGTAACCATGGTGTGCCAACTAACCATTACCTATTATCCCAGTCAACCTCCCCTTAGTCAGGTTTGGTTGATTAGATTAGAACACATCAATCGAATCTTGTCATCTACTTCCCTTTTCCTATTTTTCACTACCTTTATCGAGATCGTGATAGTAGGCGGGGTTTGATGTTGGCCACCACCAAAAAACAATCAAAATGAAGGGAAATAAACAATACACGCAAAACTCCAATCATAGAAATGCAACAAAATTTAATTCGTCTCAAGTCAACTACCCATGGTTCCCACAACCCCAAGTTGTGGGTGCTTAGCTACTCATGACTAAAGCAAAACCAACAAAAATGCAAAGATAAGACATAGTTGAGAGTTTTACCCAAGGCAATGAAGAAATAGCACCACAACTTGTAAAACCACAAACTTGATATATTGATGTTGAATACAATATGAGGTTTGCACTCCCCAAAAGTAGGTTTTCCAAGAGAAAATAAAAATTTAAGCTAAAACCCTAAAAGCATTCTTGAGAGTGTAAAGATGAAAATCAATATTCTCTATTTTGAATCTCTGCTCCTCTCTCCAAATAAAACCCCAACTTAAAGTATTTATAGTGTTTACGAATTTACCCTAAAAAGTACACAGAAAAGATAGCTGGCAGCTGGTATGTCTCGCAGGTACGACTCATAGGGTGACCTATGAGTCATAATCGGGGTCTCGTATCAGGTTCTCAACATTTTGGACTCAACTGGGATGACCCACTAGTACGAGTTGTTGCTTAGACTATGACTTGTATGCACCTCTCGTAGTTTAGGCCTTCAGTTTTCGGTCTAAAGTTTTGGTTCTTTGTTTCCTGCTATGATTCCACCTATATGAGTCATATTGATAGATAAGCCTTGAGATGCTTGAATAGCTGCAGCCTAGGCTTTTTGTTAATTGTTTCTTACCTAGGACTCGTAGGGTGGCCTTGTAGGGCTGATCTCCACTTAGCAGATTTATGATTTTTTGCTCTCTATTTCTGGCTACGAGATCACCATACAACTCATAGCTTAGGGTACGACTCGTAGGTGATCTCATATATCCTATGCTTCAGAAAAATTTGTAATTTTCCTTCCAAAATTATGCCAACCTACCTTTTCTGCAATAACAACACAAAAACACATAAAACTATAAAAAAATTGCATTAAGAACTCATATATTTCCTTGATTTAGGCATCAAATGTGTTGTATTTTGACAGCATATCACCAGCATCTTGGCTGGCTATGAGATCGACTGGACCAGCCTAATGCGGCGCATATCCATAAGGTGATCATGAAGTGGTCCACCTCCATCTCCTTGCCGTGCCTGATTTATAAACTATGTATAGAGTCGAGGATAGAGATACTGCAACATCTGGACTCATTGATCGAGGTTAAGAGGACTTTAGATACCAACTTGATCAATGCTAAGGATAATTCAATGGCCTTCCAGCGAGCACCACGCCCTCCAGCTTAGATGCCGGAGATGTTCGTTGTGGTGCCACCATCTGAGCCTACATCCACTACCATTATTGCTGATACCACTGCTGAGAGGTCCCCACAGACTGAGGATGATGTGGATAGGGGGCCCATGACTGGTATTAGTTCCCCAGAGATCATGCTTATACCGACAGTACCCTCTAGCATAGTCTATGTGTTAGCGACTACCTCACACTGAGTCACAACTGACTTAATTATTACAGCAAATCTAGCCCTAGGTCCACCAAGCCATTTTACATTCTGAGGCTCACATATAGGTGTTCATGATGGCCACTATCCAAGATAGACTCACACTTGTGGACAGCGACATAGATGCATTTCAGAGGC
Source organism: Solanum medicagineum (assembly GCA_026153255.1). Taxonomy (NCBI): domain Eukaryota; kingdom Viridiplantae; phylum Streptophyta; class Magnoliopsida; order Solanales; family Solanaceae; genus Solanum; species Solanum medicagineum. The sequence goes on along the minus strand of JAPFFP010000113.1, from coordinate 10,258,644 downwards.
GAGTACAATAGAGCCTCAACATAGTACGACCTATAGATATGACGACCTTTCAGAAGGAGATCTAGCAGCTCTAGGCTGATATGACAGTAGCATTGGCGGTACCGGTCGCGTTCCCATTTGCAGACCCCTCGGTGCCAGTGGTTATTTTATTTGCTCCCAAGGATCTATTACACACTTTCCTCTAGAAGAGGCTCCATATTGATAATCCAAACATAGTTAGACTGCAGGCGGGGATGAAAGAAGAGCAAGAGTTAGAGCTTGCAAAGATAGGCTTGATGTAGGATGAGGAGTTGAGGCAGGCTCATGAGCTTGAGAGAGTGAGGGGTGTTGGACCCTCCAAACATGCTTCTACTTCTAAGGAGGCTACCAGGCAGGTTGAGGGAGGCAAGACTCAGCTGAGACCGGCGCTTAGGTGCCCAGGTATGTTCCTTTCTTGACCCTATGCTTTATTATTTTAGTTTATGCATTAAGTACAATGCATATCTCTTTTTCAATGGGGTATGGTTAGGTATAGACTGAAGTCTGACTAATCTTGGCCTATACTATCCCAAATTTTAAATCTTAGGGGTGTTCTAGCCTATGTTCTTTTCCCCCAAGGATATTTCCCTTCTATTGAACCGGCATGTTTAGGATGTGTAGGTAGTATTCGTAGCATGTAGTATTGATGTCTATGTCATATGTTTGTTTTTCTGTGAAAATTGATACCCACAAAATTTTGTTAGTCTTCATAGCAATCACGCATGTTTAATTGTTTGATAGTACTTGTTCTGATAAGTGAGGATAAATTGTGATGAAAAGCATGATCTGAGAGTCTTTGTTAATAGTGTAATCAATGTCATGTGTATGTTTACTTGCTTTCCTAAATTCATATGCTATGTTTCAATTAAGAACTTGCCCTATTACTCTGACTTAGGATATAGGTTTGTTGGTTAGCAAAGGATCTAAGGCCATTGTTCATATTAGTCAACTCAGCCTAAATGACCTACCAAATGTGTGATTAAACCCTTGATCTCAATGTTTGAGCCTTGCGTGTACCCTTTTCTTTGTAAAAACCTAAATTACCTAGCCTTATTAAAGATAAAATCCTGAAATTGGCCCTGATCCTTCCTTGAACATATTCCACCTTGACTAAGGAAAAAAGCTTAAGTTGAGGTGGCTATCAAAAGTGGCCCTGGTTCCTAGGTTGGATATTGTACACCTCGACTCAGGCTAAAAGCCTAAGTTGAGGATGGCTGGTATAAGAGTAAACACACAAAATGAGATGGAAGCTAGTGGTACATGGGAAGAGGGATAAAAATGTGCTCTGGGTTCAAGAAATATTAGTGATCCCTAAGCAATGAGCTAAAAACAAAAGTGATGTGAAAATAAAAGGGAAAAAGTTGAAAAATGAGAATAAGGCACCCAGAAAAGCTTGAAATAGGAAAAAGGGAGAATGAGGTGAAAAATAACAGTGTTGGTAGGGCAAAAGTGCAAAAAATCGCAGTGTCAATGAGAGGCTTTAGTCATAATGTTCCTTAAATATCATAACAAAGCCCCTTGAGCATATGTTACAAGACAATAAAGTCCTAATGTAAACCTAGTCCAAGTAGTCAAAGGTCGTACTCATGCATATAGGGGTAAACATATGGTATTTAGTATGGTATTTGAATGTCTTTTGTGAGAGAGAGTGATTTTGCATAGTCCCTAGCATTGAAACTTAAAATATCATCATGAGAGGGATATGTGACTTCTTTCTATGAGGGCACCTGCATTGCATTGCTGACATTGGACTAACCCAGTGATTGTTGCTTGTTGATAATTGCCTTTCTTCTTATAGATGAACTATCACATATAATGATCTGTATTGGTTTTCTTGATAACTATCTGATGTGCTTTTAAAGTGGTATGGTTATTTGTGCTTGAGTTGATGTGATATATGCCATTAGATTAAGGTCTATGTGTTATGGTGCTGCTTATGTAGATTGAGTCTGTCGCTTGAGAACAAGCATAATTTTAAGTTTAGGATGTTGATGTGCTATCAAAATACAACACTTTTGATGCTTCAAACTTGGAATTTTGTGTGTTCTCGAAGTGATGTCAGTAGATTTGATATGATTTTATGTTTGTTTTCCAGGATTATAGGGTTGGCAAAGATTTTGGGCGATGTGTGCAGATTTTCCTGAAGAAGTGGTTTCACGAGACCTTTTATGGGCCGTAAGTTCCTGTAAGGGTGATTTTCTCAAGTTATGTCTAGTAACTTACAGACAAGTCGTAGACTTGGTGTCGTGCCCTGAAGAGAAGAAAGTAGGGAGTTGCTAAAAAGTCATCAGACGAAACCCCCTATAGGCGTTAAAACATTATACAAGCCATAGAAGAGTATAGTAGAAGTCAGCCTCAGATTTGAAGATGCAATCTACAAAAGCCCGGCTACGGACCGTAAAACATTATACGACCCATAGAATCTTCCATAGAGTCTACCGACCTAGTTCTCCTAATCCATTTTTGTTTGTATTGTAAATACTATAAATAGATTTTTAGGTTATTTTTTGGGGGGAGCGATACAAAACAGTTGGGAATAGTAGAGAGCTTGAGCGAAACACTTGGAAAACTTTATTTTGTCTATTAATCTCAATCTTGTGATTCTTGGTTAAGAGCTTGGATTATTGTGCTTAATTCTCTTGTGTAAATGCTCAATTATATTATTCAAATTCATAAATCTTGCATCTACACTAATTAGATAGCTAATCCACAACTAGGGTTGTGGAACCATGAAGAACTAACAAAGTAAAATTGAATCATTTGTAATTCTTGAAAATTGTGCATGCATGTATTAATTAGTTCTCTTTGATTTAAATGCTTTTTAACGGTAACCAACGTTAGAACTCTCCTAGTGTTACTGATTGGATCAAAGTAGTAATGAAATGGAAAAGATAATAATTAACAAGATTCAATTGATGTTTCTCGTCTAATCAACCAAACTAGGCCAAGGAGAGGTTGTACTGGAACAATAGGTAAGGATCGATAGTGTCACACTATAGAGATGGACCAAATAACGTAGTGAAATTCACCTCTCACCTGGAACAAAGGGTTTTGCGAACTTAACTTACTATTCTGCATGCAACACACTGGAGAAAGAGTTTGATTATCTGGTGATAATGAGTTAGCGAATCATTGGCAACACAATACCCTGGCTACTCGTCATACTGATTTAACCCTTGTCTTAATTTAGGATTACTTTTCATAGTTGTTACAAACCCGCTTTCCCCCGCCCTTTGGGAAGATAAGTAGGTTAATCAACCCGAATTACCTTGAATTATTCTATGTATACCATATTCCCTATGAGATCGATCTAACCTCAGGTAGGTTATATATCTTGACAATGACTACTTTAGCCTCAAAAAGGAGGTGTTGCTTGGGCGACATCATGAAACGGCCCCAAAAAGTCCCCAAATTTGTAACTTCCATATATCTCAAAATCCATGCGTGATATCAAAAATGCGACTTCATATCCCTATTCAAGGGGAAAAATTGAGTGAGAAATAGGTATAACCCAAATTTTAGAGGACCCATAGCAAAAAATAAATTTTACCAATTTTGCAATTCCAGTAGCTATCTACTACTGCTCTGCAATGCGGACCTATCGTAGAGCAGTGTATTTTGTTGCTAGTTTTCTAATCTCTGTCCAAGGCTTTGGGGTCTTGGGCCTAAGTCTTTACATCCGTAAAAATACATATACTTAGCCATATTTTAACTTTATATCATACAAGACATTCCCCAATACTCTCTCAAACACCTAGAGAAATATTTCACTCAAAATTCAAGTGCACAACTCATTCCGGATCTTAACGATTTCATTCAAGCTTCAAGTCTCCATTCAATTTTTCATCAAGAAAAACTCCAAAGCTAAGGTATGTGGATTTCAACCATTGGGTCCTTTCACCCATGATGCCCACTTCCTTTTAACATAAATATCATGTTTCTCAGTTAATTTACTTATTGGTATTCTTTACTATGAATTTGACTATGAACTATGTTGGGGTTTCATAAAAGTGTGACTATTTAAGCATGTTTTATGCATGAATATTTGATCTATCTTGCGATTTAATGAAGCATGTTAATGTATAATGCATGAGGGTATTATCAAGTATTGGTGGGTGGTTTCACGTTGATTTTTCTTGCATGATTTCACTCTTGAATTTCATGATTTTGTACTAGCATTGCACACCTACCAAGTGTTTGATAAAATGTCCGGTTAATGTATTTGGAATTGTTGAAGGCCTAATGCTTCGCATATGAGTTAGGTGATTTTATGATGATGAAAGGATGGTATATTTGTGTTGATTTCATGATATGTATCTATAGTGTTGTGAGTTGACCATAACCAATTGAGGGGTTGATTCCTCAATCGCCTCGTAGAGGGGTGGTAAGTCATCAACCAATTGAGGGGTTGATACCTCAATCACTTCTAACGCAAGGTAGTCATGTCTGTCAACCAATTGAGGGATTGATTTCTGAATTTCCTCGAATGGGGTGGTAAGCCATCAACCAATTGAAGGGTTGATATCTCAATCACTTCCGATGGAGGGTAGTCATGTCCATCGACCAATTGTGGGGTTGATTCCTCAATCACTTCTAAGGGGTGGTCTACTTTAGATTCCACGTACTAAGTTTGCTTGGTCTATGGTGATGGTCTCTTCCTTCACATTAATTCAAGCATTACTTATGCATGCCATATTGCTATATGGTCATTTATTGCCTAATTACTCATTTCAATTATGTTGCCTATCTTTTGTTGCATTGAATCCTACATACTTAGCATATTGAAATGTAGCAATGCATACTTTATGCCTATATTATGTTACCATGTAGGAACCATAGCTCACGATCATCCTCATCTCCTCGTGGCTAGTACTATCTCTACAAAGCAAGTTGGTGAGTCCTGAATTTCGGGTACAATGTCTTTGATCTTATGCTATTTATAAAGACTCTCTCTCCTTTATTGTATGCTTTAACTATGAGGGTGAGCCTGGTTGCTTGTCTTGGTCCCCGCCATGTTTTATATTTAGAGGTGTTGTTGGACAAGTTATGTAATAATGCTATAAGCTTGACTCTCTTTGACTCATTTGATATTTTATGAAATGAAGTACCTCCCTTAGTCTTTTTGCCCTTATTTCTATTCTGTTATTGTTACTAATTGTTTCCATAACTGAGGATGTGTAATGATATGTTAAGAGGCTTGATTGGGGTGCTTTGGGGTTCCCCATTAGCCGTGTCATGTCTAGGACCTAGGCTTGGGTTGTGATAAACTTGGTATCAGACACTAGGTCATTAATAGTCCTCGTCATCCAACACACCGCATTGATTAGAGTCTTATTCATGGTTGTCTTGTGCACCACAACTATGAGTAAGAGGCTATGAGACGTTTTCGGAAATGTTTCCCTTCTTCTTACTCTATATCGTGCTATAGAAGTTAAGGTAAGGTTTTCCCCTTAAGAATTGTTCTTTGCTATACTAAATCATGCCTAAAGTAAGAGGAAGAAGAGCCCGCACACCTAAGGAACAACCGGCTCATGGAGAGCTCCGGGATGCTTTCACCTAGCTAGCTCGAGTTGTGGGTAATCAAATCAATTAAGGGGCTCAAGCCCCTCATGCTTCTACTCTGGCATATTGGTTGAGAGACTTTATAACGATGAACCCATCGGAGTTCAATGGGTCTAAAGTGGATGAGGACCCTCAAGAGTTTATTGATGAGGTATACAAAGTGTTGTCTATTATGAGTGGGAGGTCGGAAGAGAAAGTGGAGTTGGTAGCTTACCAACTCAAGGGGATGTCCTAAATATGGTATACTCAATGGAAGGAGGAGAATGGGAATAACAATGTGATTCTTTGGGAGGAGTTTAAGGTGGCTTTCCATAACCGATTCTTCCCTCTTGAGCTTAGGGAGGCCAAAATGATGGAGTTCATGAGTATGAAGCAAGGATCTATAAGTGTGAGGTAGTGCACCCTCAAGTTCAACCAACTCTCTAAGTATGCTTCACACTTGGTTGCCGACCCGAGGTCTAGGATGAATAAGTTCATGATGGGTGTATTCGATTTGGTGAATGAGGAGTGCTGGGCAGCTATGTTGATTAGTGACATGGATTTGTCCCACTTGATGACTTATGCCGGACAATTGGAGGGGGAGAAATTGAGGAATAGAAGGGCTCATGAGGCCAAGAGGGCCCATTTTAGTGGTAAGTTCCAAACTCCCAAGGATGGACGAATTCATCATGGGCAAAGGTCTTCTTATGCTCCTAATAGAAGATTTGCCAATGACTACCCAAGGGCCCAAGGTAATGGTGGTGTGGTGCCAAGTATTATGTGTCCAAAGTGTGGTAGGGGTCATGGTGGCCCATGATTGAGGGATACCAATGCTTGTTTTGATTGTGGGGAAGTAGGCCACAAGATGATTGATTGTCAACGAAATCGCAACAAAAGTAAGGATGTTCGTCCTCAAGGTCATGGTGCTAATTCGGTTCCATTAGGGAGAGGAGGTCAAAAAGGTGGTGCCCCAAGGCAGAATCGATTTATACTCTTCAAGGGAGGGAAGGGTTAGATGAGGTACCCGTTGTCATTACTGATATGTTAAAAGCCTTTGATTTTGATATGTACGCATTGATAGACCCGGGTGTTGCTCTTTCTTTTGTTACTCTTCTTATTGCTAAAAAGTTTCATCTTGAGCCTGAATTTTTGTGTGAGTCTTATGAGGTGTCTAACCCTATTGGTGCATCTATTGTTCCTAAAAAGGTCTATAGAAATTGTCCCATTTGCATCTTTTATAAAATATTGCCTTGTGATCTTGTTGAGTTGGATATGGTTAATTTTGTTGTTATTCTTGGGATGGATTGGTTGCATGCATATTATGCCTCTATTGATTGTAGAACCAGTATGGTCAAATTCCAATTCCCAAATGAACCTGTCTTTGAGTGGGAGAGTCATGATAAGGTGGTCAAGGGTAGGTTTATCTGTCTCATTAGAGCCTAAAGGTTGATCTCTAAGGGGTGTCTTTATCATCTTGTGAGAGTTAGGGATGTGGAGTCCAAAATCCTTCCTATAGGGTCGATTTCTGAGGTAAATGAGTTCCTTGATGTCGTTCCTAGTGACCTTCCCGGTGTTCCTCCCGAAAGGGAAATTAATTTTGTTATAGACCTCCTTCCCGATACTCAATCCATTTCTATTCCTCCTTAACGTATGGCCCCGGTAGAGTTAAAGGAGTTGAAGGAGTAGTTGAGGGACTTGTAGAAGAAGGGATTTATTAGGCCTAGCCGATCACATTAGGGTTCACCGGTGCTGTTTGTGAAGAAGAAGGATGGGTCCCTTAGAATGTGCATTGATTACCGGCAACTTAGTAGAGTCACCATCAAGAATAAGTATCCTTTACCAAGGATTGATGCTTTGTTTGACCAACTTCAACGGGCTAGTTACTTCTCTAAGATTGATCTTTGGTCTGAGTATCAAGTGAAAGTGAGGGAGTGTGACATTCCCAAGATGACCTTCCAGACTAGGTATGGGCATTATGAACTTGTGGTTATGTCTTTCGGATTGACGAATGCACTACTATCTTCATAGATCTTATGAATTGAGTTTTTAAACCCTACCTTGATTTGTTTTTGGTGGTCATCATTGATGATATTTTGATCTATTCTCATAATGAGGAAGAGCATGTAAGTCATTTGAGGGTGGTGTTGCAAAATTGAGGGAAGAGAAGTTGTATGCCAAGTATGAGAAATGTGAATTTTGGTTGACAGAGGTTGCCTTTCTAGGTCATGTGGTGTCAGGGATGGTATTAAGGTGGATCCTAAGAAGACGGATGTGATTAGAAATTGGCTAGACAATTGACCCTATTAGACATTAGGAGTTTCTTTGGTTTAGCGGGTTACTACCAGATATTTGAGAATGGGTTCTCTTCTATTGCTTCTCCCATGACTAATTTAATCCAAAAGAAGGCTAAGTTTGTGTGGACCAATGAGTGTGGAAGGAGTTTCCAAACCTTGAAGGATAAGCTTATCTCTGCTCCTATCTTGTCCCTATCGGAAGGGTTGGAAGGGTTTGTTGTGTATTATAATGCCTCCCAGATTGGTTTGGGTTGTGTCTTGATGTAAAATGGTAAGGTGATATCCTATGCTTCTAGGCAACTCAAAGTCATGAAAGGAATTAACCTACTCATGATCTTGAATTGGCTGCTATGGTTTTTGCTTTGAAAATTTGGCGTCATTAGTTGTATGGGGTGCATGTTGATGTATTTACTAATCATAACAATCTCAAATATGTGTTCACTCAAAATGATCTCAACTTGAGGGAAAGAAAGTCATTAGAACTTCTTAAGGACTATGATATGAGTGTGCATTATCATCTCGGTAAGGCTTTTGTAGTGGCCGATACTTTGAGTAGCGTGTCTATGGGTAGCTTAGCTCATATTGATGATGGTGGAGAAGAGGTGGATATAGAGGTCCATTGGTTGGCTAGATTGGTGGTTAGGTTGGAAGAGGTTGATAATGGTGGTATTGTGGTTGTTGATGGTTCAAACTCTTCCTTGGTTGATGAGGTAAAAGCAAAGCAAGATCTGGATCCTTCTTTGTTAGAATTGAAGGCTTTAGTGAGTGATGGCAAGGAAGAGGTTTTCTCCCAAGGGGGAGATGGTGCCCCTAAGCTACCAAGGTAGGTTGTGTGTGCCTAGTGTTGATGTCTTGAAAGAGAAGATTCTTGATGAGGCTCATAATTCCTCCTATTCTATTCATCCCGGTTCTACCATGATATGTAGCGATTTGAGGGATATGTTTTGGTGGGGAGTTGTGAAGAAAGACATTATCAAATTTGTATCCGGTTGTCATAGCTGCCAACAAGTCAAAGCCAAATATCAAAGGCCGGGTGGTCTAACCCAAGATATAAAGATTTCTACTTGGAAGTGGGAGGATGTAACATGGATTTAGTGGTTGGGTTTCCAAAGACTAGAAAGGGTTTTGGTTCTACTTGGGTTGTGGTTGATAGGATGACAAAGTTGGCTCATTTCCTACCGGTTAAGACTACATATGGTGCGAATATTATGCTAAATTGTACATTCATGAGTTGGTTAGATTGCATGGGGTGCCCCTTTGTCTATCATATTGGATCATGGTGCTCAATTCACTTCTCACTTGTGGAGGTCTTCCAAAGAGGTCTTGGTACCAAGGTAAAGCTCAGTACGACCTTTTACCCTCAAATGGATGGCCAAGCCGAAAGGACTATCCAAAATCTTGATGATATGCTTAGAGCTTGTGTTTTGAAGTTCAAGGGTATTTGGAATGATCATCTTCCACTGATTGAGTCTGCTCTTTATAATAGCTATCATTCTAGCATTGGTATGGCTCCTTTTGAGACTCTCTATTGTAGATGTTATAGGTCCCCGGTTGGATGATTTGAGGTAGTGGAAATGACTTTGTTGGGTCCGAATCTGGTTATGGAGGCTATAGAGAAGGTAAGGTTGATTAGGGAAAGGTTGAAAACATCCCAAAGTCATCAAAAGTCCTATGGTGATGTGAGGAGATGGGAGCTTGATTTTAAGGTTTGTGATTGGGTCTATTTGAAGGTCTCACCCATAAAGGGTGTGGTTCATTTTGGTAAGAAAGGTAAGTTGAGTCCAATATATGTGGATCCTTATAGGGTATTGAGGAAGATTGGTAAGGTAGCTTACGAGTTGGAGTTGCCTAGTGAAATGGACTTGGTTCACCCGGTCCTTAATTTATCCATGTTGAGGAAATGTGTGGGTGACTCGAATGCTATTGTTCTATTAGATGCTGTAGGTATTGTTGAAGACAACTTTACATATGAGGAGGTTCCAGTAGATATCTTGATAGACAAGTAAAGAGGTTGAGGAACAAGGATGTGGCTTCCGTTAAGGTCCTTTGGAGGAATCAACTAGTCGAGAGTGCTACATGGGAGGACGAATTGGACATTCAAAACTGATATCCTTATCTCTTCCATTCTAAGCCTAAGGTACTAATTCTAAGTCCCCTATGTGATTTCAAGTCTTATATTTCATCCCCTATGTCATTTGTATGCATTCATATTTATGTTTACAAGTTCACGATGATTTTAATCTTTATGTTGAGATTTTGAAAGTGATGTCTAAGTGCATTATTGCATTCTTGTGTGGGCTGAAATTATCTTGTTTACATTTCTTATATATGTTTCTTTGACATTCGAGGACGAATGTTCCCAAGTGGGAGATACTAAAACAACCCCAAAAAGTGCCCAAAAATGTGCCTCAAAGGTACCCAAATTCCGTGCGTGATACCGAAAATCCGACTTCATATTCTTGTTCAGGGGGCAAAATTGGGTGGGAAATGGGTATAACCCAAATTTTAGAGGAGCCGTAGTAAAAAATAAATTTCGCCAATTTTGCAATTCTAGTAGCAGTCCGCGACGCAGACCTGTTGTGGAGTAGCGTACTTTGCTGGTAGTTTTCTAACCTCGATCCAAGGCCTTGGGGTATTGGGCCTAAGTCTTCCCATGCATAAAAAAACCTATATATAGCCATATTTCACCTTCATATCATACAAAACATTCCCCAATACTCTCTCAAAAACTTAGACAAATATTTCACTCAGTATTTAAGTGCCAAAACGCATTCCATATCTTAAGGATTTCATTCAAGCTTCAAGTCTCCATTCCAATCTTCATCAAGGAATTCTCCAAAGCTAAGATATGTGGGTTTCAACCATTGGGTCCTTTCACCCATGGTGCCCAAGCTTCATTTTTACATAAATCTCATGTTTCTAAGTTGACTTACTTATGGGTCTTATTTACAATGAATTATGTTGGGGTTTCATAAAAGTGTGATTGTTTAAGCATGTTTTGGGCTATGAATCTTTGATGTATTTTGACATTTGATGAAGGATTTTGATGTATATTAAATGATAGTATTGCCAAGTATTGGTGGGTGGTTTTACATGGATTTTTCTTGCATGATTTCATTCTTGAATTGCATGATTTTATACTTGCATTACACACCCATCAACTGTTTGATAAAATGTCCAGTTAATGTATCTTGTGTTGTTGAAACCTAATGATTGGCATATGACTTATCCAATTTTATGATGATGAAAGGATGGTATATATGTGTTGATTTCATGATATTTATCTATAGTGTTGTGAGTTGACCATAACCAGTTGAGGGCTTGATACCTCAATCGCCTTGGATGGGGGTGCTAAGTCATCAACCAATTGAGGAGTTGATGCCTCAATCACTTTCGGTGGAGGGTGATCATGTATGTCAACCAATTGAGGGGTTAGTACCTCAATCGCCTCGGATGGGGGTGGTATGCCATCAACCAATTTAGGGGTTGATACCTCAATCACTTTCGATGGAGGGTGGTTATGTCCATCAACCAATTGAGGGGTTGATTCCTTAATCACTTCTAAGGGGTGGTCTACCTTAGATTCCTAGTACTAAGTTTTCTTGGTCTATGATGATGGTCTCTTCCTTCATGTCTGATAGGTCCTATATAAGCATGTTTTACTTCAAGCATCACTCATGCATGCCATATTGCTATGTGCTCATTTATTGCCTAATTAGACATTTAGATATGTTGCCTATCTTTTGTTGCATTACATCCTACATACTTAGTACATCCAAACGTACCAACGCATACATTATGCATACATTATGTTACCATGTAGGAATCAAAGCACCTCACGATCATCCTCATCCTCCTATTGGCAAGTACTATCTCTACAAAGCATGTTAGTGAGTCCTCAATTTCAGGGATAATGTCTTTGATCTTATCCTATGTATAAAGTCTCTCTCTCATTTTTTATGCTTTGACTATGAGGGTGAGCCCGATTGCTTGTCTTGGCCCCCGCTAAGTTTTATGTTTAGAGGTGTTGTTGCACAAGTCATGTAGTGATGCTATAAGCTTGACTCTCTTTGACTCTTTTGATGTTTTATGAAATGAAGGACTTCCCTTAATCCCTATTTCCTTATTTCTATTCTTTTATTGTTGTCTAATTTCTTCAATAACCAAGGATATACAATGATATGTTAAGAGGCTTGATAGGGGTTTCTTTGGGTTCTGCATTCGTCGTGTCACATCTAGGACCTATGCTTGGGTCGTGACACATCAAATATGTACGTATAATACCTTCGGCAATTGCAAAAGAGACTCTTGGTACCTTATTTTCAATTAAAAAATAACAAAGATTGTGTTTTTATTAACTTGACAATCAAATAAAATTTGAGCGTGACACGCATAAGTTTGGGATCATATCTCAACACTGTAAAATATGAAATTTAGTAGTTTGATACAATTAAACTTGTTCGACAAAAAATATAATATAAAAAATCAAACTTGATACAAGAAAATTACAAATATGTATGTAACTTGATATAAGGAAATCTGAGAGTTGCAATTTGATACAATGATACTTGATTTAGAAAGAAAAATATGACATAAAGAATCAAACTTGATACAAGGAATTTAGGAATATATAAGTTAATTGGATAAATAGAATCTAAGAGTTTGCAACTTGATGCAATGAAACTTATTTCAACAAAAGAAATTGATATAAAGAATCAAACTTGGTACAAGAAAATTATAAGTATGTACATTAACTTGATACAAGGAAATCTGAGAGTTTTCGATTGAGATAGAACTTGAAGAACTTCTACAACTTGAGAATGTTCTTTGATTTGAGAACTATTTGTGTTTGAACAAGATTTTTTGATTAAGAACGATCACCTATCTGTGTGAGATCTATAATAAAGGATGGATCAAAATTCACCATAACACCTCAAATCAACAAGGAATATGAAGAGAACAAAAGGAGAAAGGACTATGAATAATCCATTTGTATCAGTGACAAGACATGGAAGAATGCTTTGACGAAGAAGAAAAAAATGAAAGAAATTGGGTTTGGCGAAGAAAGTGGAATCGTTTCAGTTCTTTTCCTTTTAGTTTGACTTTAAACTAATGATAAAAGTTTGAATTTGAAATTAAATTGAGAAAATATTTCATTAGACAACTGAAAATAAGTTGATTGACATGATATTGATTAGATTACTTAAAATTAGGAGTGAATTTGGATAAATTAAAGTGGAGTGTGAAAGTATAGACTATGTATCTAAAAGATGGAGAGAGAGAGAGAGAGAGAGAGAGAGAGTAAAAATAAGGGATTTTTGTAATTTTTTCAAAAAATAGTGATTATTAGAAATTATGATAAATTAGATTGTCTAGTTGTGTAATTTCCAAAATAATTTGTGTTGGGTCCATACTGACATGGGCTCTTGTGAGTATGTACGCGCGCACATTTTTGAATGTATGTACTGTGTACATATTAGTATCTCTATTTCACATGTTTCGCACAGTAGCCTTTAAATATTTAGTGTTTAAACACACGTGTATTTAAGTATTCCTACACTGCATTCCTGTGTTAGCCTCAACATATTTCCACATACTAGATATGTATTACGTAAAAGAAATTACGTAACTATGAAAATTACATTATGTCTATTTCAATTTTTTTCTTCATATACCAATATTTTAGAAATATACTTCCTCCATTTCAATTTATGTTGCACGCTTTCTTTAAGTTTGTCAGAAAAACAATATATTTCTATATTTAGACATATTTTGACATCAACTTTTTCATTTTAACTCATTGGATGATTTATTATCACATAATATCTCTGACTTATTTTAAATCATAAATTTCATGATCTTTTGTCTTTAAAAGATTTTCATGCTCAGTCAAATATTATCACTTGAGTAAATTAGAATGATGAAATGAAATTTTTCAAAGAATGAAAAATAAATACTAATTAAAGTAGTAAAATTAACCTAAAAAAGTTATTACTTAAGATCATCTACCAATTCCAGCATTGTAGCTACAAAATTTTAGAATTTCCGCAAATGTCATGTACTCGACAATGTTTGGTTTTCGTACAATTACCTTTGATAATTAATTCTGATCAAACAAATTCTAGATCTTGATCCATGTTCATATCTATAACAACTTTGCACAATTAGGTTGTTAACTTAATATTTGGGTGGATCCAATTCCAATAATTGCATAAATTAGTAACTTTACACCAACTTTTTATTTCTGTTTTCTTTACCTACATTTCTTATAGACACATCAACGGATGGAGATTATTATAAAGATGTATTTTGTGAGGAATACACTCCTAGGATCAAGTGTAAGATTGTGATGAGGTGAAAATAACAGCTACAAAAGCAATACCAATGGTGCTTCTGGAGGGCATTAGTGAGCCTAGAATATCATGAAAAGGGAGGCAACATGACAATAGAACATGTGCTCAGGGAAGCCAATGTACTAATAGAACATGTTGCTCAGAGAAGATATACCACATAGGCCTTGTCAAGAATACAAATTCTAATACACCCTAATTTGTTCAATATTTCTTAGAATTGAATGCTTTGTGGTTACATATTGGACATGGTCAACATGACCATTTTTTCTCCATTCAGTCTCCTTTTATTTCATTCTTTACTCCTCCATTATACCTTGTAACCTATGTAACTTATAGGCCATTTTCTACCCTATTTACTTCTCCATTATCATCCTAATTCATTGCATGGAAGACTTTCACGACTATAAATAATTGTGGACTTCATTTGTTTTGAGATAGAAAAAATAAAAAGTACAAAAAGTTTATCAAAAAGGGAGTTCTTATTAGTTGAAGGGAGGTGGTTTTTTTTTTGTTGAGCTTGAGACTCAACTCTTGTCTAGAGATTGCTGGGTTACACAGTTGTGATTAGGTTGTTGTATCATGGAGGGACAAGTCAAGAAAAATACTGTTGGACCGGTGAAAATATTTGTTGTAGTGGGCTTGAATCTCCTTAAAGAGAGCGAGATATCCATGTCTCAGCCTGAAGAATTTTGTTTTCTTCAATTTACTTTTCAATTGTTAATTGTAATGTTTTGTAATTTTCACTAACAATTTTTATAAGATTTAAATGTCTACAATTGAAAAATCGCGGATGTCAAAATGGGAGATCTTAACAAGTCATGATGGTTCAACAACAATCATTTCAAGAGGTGGAAGGGTAAAGTACTTTTCTACTTGAGTCGTTTCAATGTTTCTTATATGTCAACTGAGAAGAATCCTAATTAAGTTGACATCCTCTCATCGTTTGATTTATGGAGCATAGAATGTGTCCGTAGAATGAATATTGATGAAGGGGGGAAAAGTGACCTTAGTACATGAGACCGAAAATATGGGTCATACTTTCTTTTACGGTCCATAAACGGGCATTCGTAGTTTGGTGCACCGAATTTATCGAAGGGAATATATTTTATTACTAATGTAATCCCTAAAATGTGCCTATACTACTCTTTTACCCTTCATTTCCAAACCTTTCAACCGAAACATTCTAACTCTCTCAAGGTCCTCCTTTATCAAGTTCAAGAGAACACCAAACCAAGGGTTTCAAGTTCCTCTTATCAAATCAAGGCTCTTCCATAGATATTGCACCAAGGTTTGTGGGGTTTATCCATGGGTTCCTTTCAACC
This sequence comes from Solanum medicagineum, assembly GCA_026153255.1. NCBI lineage: Eukaryota > Viridiplantae > Streptophyta > Magnoliopsida > Solanales > Solanaceae > Solanum > Solanum medicagineum. Next base: position 10,243,116 of record JAPFFP010000113.1, on the reverse strand, counting down.
ATGGAGTCCCAAAAATTTTCCACATAACTCCTTAATTCCAAGTATGCAGTTCTTCATGAGTTTTCATATTATGATTCCAAATGCTTATATTATGAATCTATTGATGTTAGTTAGCCTATATTATTATGAAATAATCTTTAATTTCATTGGATGGATGTTATGTCTTGAATTCCTATATTATTGAAGTTAGGGTTTTAGAGATATTTGAGGGGTTTCTAAAATTTGGTTCTAGATTTATAGATTGTACCAATTATATGCATGAAAAACTATAAGCTAAGTTGTTTGCTTGAAATTCATGACTTTTTTTGAGATTTCTTTACAAGCTAATTAGAGGGTTATGAAGATTATGATATGGGTTCCTTAAATTATCTTTCAAATTGATGAATCCTACTACTTTAATACATTAATAACTTGTAATTTCATGATTTCATGACTATTTATGATTTTTCCTTACTTATAGAATCTTGTATAATGAAGTTGATAGAGAGTTGTTTGGTTATACTCAAATTCATGCTTCCTGAATTGTTATTCTATATGAATCAAGTCCAAATCACATGAGTTAGTGTACTGTCTCATACCCTATTGATTTCAAGTAATGGGTTTGTAAATTGATTTATGGCTTATGATGTGCTGTCAAAATACAACACATTTGATGCCTAAAACTTGAGATTTTGTGTGTTTTCAATGCGACATTTATGGTTTTAATGTGTTTTTGTGTTTGTTTTTACAGGAAAAATAGGTTGGCACAATTTTGAGAAAAGATATAGGTTTTGCCAGTTTTTGAAGACATATAAGACCTTCTACGAGCCGTAACTTACTATACTAGTCATAGAGGCAGTTTAGAGGAGATTTTCGATGTTACAGCAAAAACTGAACTTCAGCCACAAGAAACCCATTACGAGTTCTAGAACATTGTACGAGCCACATTGTAAGGTTTCATAGAAATTTCCAGTGTTTTCCATTGTTTGACCAAGTGCTACAGATATGGACTACGAAAGAACAATACGAGTCGTAGATCAGACTACGACTTGTGAAGATGTTTCGCAGCAGTGAAATCCAAGATCCAAGAAGCTGAACATGAACGCCCGATTACGACTCATACACCCTAGTGCGAGTCATAACTACGAGTCGTAGTAGCTCGACTAATTTTTCTAATTTATTTAGGGACTTATTTGTTAATACTATAAATAGTAAATATTAGGTCATTAAACGCAGTTTTTCATAGTTACACAGAGATTTCTCATCAGATAGAATAGAGAGCATGAAATTAGAGCATTTTTAGGGTTTAAGATTTGGAGAGTAAATATTGGAGAAGCGATTCACTTGTGGATACAATTAATCTTTCAATTTTGTGATTCTCAATACAAATTGGGTTTTCTTGTTCTTTAATCTTTTTGGGTAAATAATTAAACATGTCTTCTCAATTCATTATTTATTTATTTACCTAAAATATGAGTAGCTAAACCCACAATATGGGGTTGTGCGAACCATGAAAATCTAACCAAATAAACCACATGTTGCAATTCTTAGAATGAGTATTTGTATGTATTAATCAATTCTCTTTATTTTTGCATGTTTCTGGTGGTGGCCAACATTAGAACTCGCCTGGCGTTACCTTCCAATCTAGTGGTAATGAATAGGAAAAGAGATTGATTAATAGAATTCGATGATGTGTTCTCATCTAATCAACCGAACTAGACCAATGGGAGGTTGACTGGGACTGTGAATAATGGTTAGTTTAGAACACTATGCAGATAGGCCAAGTCCCATAGGAAAATTTGATCTTCACCTTTGACCAAAGGGTTGGAATACTTAAATTACCGTCCTGCATGCGATATTCAAGTTGAGAATTGTGATATCTGGGGATGTTGATATAGTGAATCATGGGGAACACAATACAGAAGTTGCTCTCCATTATTGATTGTCTTCCATTTTAGTTAGCTTAGTTTAATTTCTTATCAATGATTGTAACCCCGTCCCCCTTTTCGGGAATTGAGTTAGTTAATATTTGAATTATTTATTAGTGAACCAATTTGTGAAGTCTTCATATTCCCTGTGGGATTCGACCCTAACCTTGGTTAGGTTTATTACTTCGACGATCACTTTGACTTCAAAAGAGAGTTGTATCTTGAGCATGATAAAAGAAAATGGTGTCGTTGCTGGGGAATATGGCGAGACTTTGATTGACCTCACTAATAGTATAATTCAAGTGTTAATTTCTTAGTTCTCTTGTAATTTACTTTTGGTTTTTTAATTGTTGGTTTAGCTTTTTTATAGTGTATGCTACGTATTGTATGCTCAATATAAGAGTCAAGGCAATCCCTTAGCTCCAATTGACTTAGAGATCCAATGGGTTACAAGAGAAATGGCTCAAGCAAATGCTGATATAGCAGTTAATAAAGCTATGAATCGGATTGTTGATGTCGATGATAGGGATGACAATCCACAACCTTTGGAGAATAGGCCATAAACTGGGGAATTCAATGAGAATGGTTGTGGATGGAACCAATACAGATTGAATCCCATAGCCATGGATGTAATGGGAGCTATAGTGTTGCCACTATTACCGGCTAACACTAGGTTCACTTTTTCAAGTGGATTACTCCAAATGCTTCAAAATCATGGTTTGTTTGCGAGTCTACCTTACGAGGATCGTCATGGCTATTTCCATAATATAGCTTTTGTTTGCAAGAGCATGATGGGGATGAAAAATCTCTCAATGGATGTTGTTAGATTACACGTGTTCCCTCTATATCTTACTGGCAATGCAGCGGTGTGGCTATCAGAACTCCCACAAAGCTCGCCACCAGTTGGGCGGATTTACAGAAGGCCTTTTTGGAAAGGTACTTTCCGAGGTCAAAGAAGCTCAAATTAAAAGATTAAATCAACAATTTTGAGCAATAACCTGGTGATTCAATTTGTACAACATAGGAGAGAGTTACAAAGTGTTTGAGAGGCGTCCATAGCAAAAAATTGTTGATGATGCTTTGGTAGAGATCTTCTACTATGTTCTCAATGAAAATAGCCAAGATTGTTTCGATACTATAATGGGGGGCATGTTCTTGGATCAACCGTTCACAAGGATCTCCAAGAGAATGGAACAAGTGGTCAAAACCAACCGTGCATAGGGGCAAAGAGAAAGAGAATCTACCAAGAATTCTTGTGCAGTGAGTGTGGGTTCGGAGCAAGCCAACATTAACGAGGAGATTATGCATTAGCTTGCCCAAATTCGCACCTGTATGGAGGTTATGATGAAACAAAGTCAAGAAAGAGTGCATACGGTAGTCCATTAACTTCCTCGAGCGCCCATGTATGAAGACAATTATTATGATAAGGATGTTTGTTTTGTGAGTGATCAAGCGGTGCTTTTCCTGAACAATGCCCAAGGGTCCAATTCAGACTATTAGCATCAAGGTTTTGAGAAACAAGGTTAGAACTATAATCGAGAAGGTGCTTATAGTGATAACCGAGGTGGTTATTATGGGAGGAATAGGGTTCCAGAAGCCAAGTAGGGTAGAAGATGTAGTTTTAGAAATGGTCCATATGTGCCTCCACATAATCGTGATGTTAGGGTTAGCAATTCTAGAATCGAAGAGATGTTCGACCATTGGCTGAAGAAGGTCGAGACCCAAGAGGAAACTCTAAAGAGAATGAAGTCTAATATTTCAAGTATAAATCAAAAGATAATTGGTTCATTGGGTGGCCATTAATCGACTTGAGCAACAATTCGGTCAAGTGTCTACTCAATTGAATCAATTCTAGAAAGGTACATTGCCAAGCAATATAGTTCAAAACCTAAAGAATGAGGGGCATTGTATGGAAGTCACGACTAGGGGAGGTAAGAGTACTATTGATCCTCCGATGCCAGTAGGTGTGGATGATGTACATGAAAAGATAGTTGCAAAGAAGGTTGTGAATGAAGAAGAAAAGGTTAACAAAGATAGAGTAAGTGGTGTAGTGGTTAAAGAGCTAGAGAAGTATAAGACCGCCCCAAGGCCTCCTCCTCCCTTTCCCCAAAGACTTAAACAAAAGGAGGAGGATGGTAAGTTTAAATATTTCCTCTCCATATTGAAGCAACTGTCTATCAACATTCCCCTGATCGAAGAGTTGGAGAAAATGCCTGATTATGCTAAATATATGAAGGATTTGGTGACTATGAAGCATACAATAAGCCAAGAGCTTTCTCAAGCACTCCAGCATTGTAGAGACATTATCACTAAGTCCTTAGTTCAGAAAAGGGAAGATCCCTGTGCATTCACTATCCCTTGTACCATTGGTAAGGTAGAGTTTGCAAGGGATTTGTGTGATTTGGGTGCTAGTATAAACTTAATGCCCCTTGAAATTTTCAAAAAGCTTGGTTTGTGTTCTCCTACTCCTACTAGAATGAGGTTGTTAATGACAGATAGAACTATCAAGAAACCAGAGGGAATACTTTATGATATATTGGTGAAAGTTGACAAATTCATATTTTCAGTGAATTTTATGATTCTTGACTGTGAGGTTGATTTTGAGGTCCCTATTATCTTAGAGAGACCATATCTGGCCACATGGAGAGCTTTGGTGGATATGTATTCTAGTCAACTTAGATTTAGGGTGAATGATGAAGAAGTGGTTTTTGACATTTGGCAATCTATGAATTGAGGTACATCAGGTACCTGGAACTTCTTGTTCACAAGAGTCTTTTACGACTCGTGGATGAGTCTATGATTCATTATTGCCCCTCGTGGGAAGTTCCAATGATTTGTTGTTTTGAATATTCATCAAACGAGACATACGAGTCATAGATCACTCTATGAGTCATAGATGGGTCTCATGGACTCTTGTTTGTTTTAATTTTGCTCCCTGGAACTTCATACGAAACCTGTTTATGACCCGTAATCCAAGTTACAAGTCGTAATTGGGTTTCACACCATTTTCTAGTGTTCCATACTATTGTGCTTTTCTGGTGTACAGGACCACTTTATGACTCGTGGTTCTAACTACGACTCGTAAGTAGTTCTCGTGGCACTTGACTGCAACTGATCCAATTCATTTTTATTGTTTTTCATTTTTTGATTGTTGGGGATTATGATAGTTTGTTTGTGTTTATTCTTTAGGTGCTATGGGCCCAAAGAGAAAACACTCAAAGATTGAGGCATTTAGAAAGAACCTCATTGATGAGCCTACAGAGGAGGAGCATTCAGATGAGAAGCAGACCTAACTAAGTGGGTCATTGGATGTTGTTAATGTTCATCCAAATCAAGAGGCTAGGGTGCCTCAAACTAGAGTTGTAGCAAAAATTGACCTCAGGCTCGTGTTAATAGTCCTTCCTAGTCTGATGAGGAACGCAATAGAGAGAGAGATAGTGATACACCCCAGATGACTATTTCAGGCATGGAGTCTAATTCAGAGGAGGGATCCCAGGTTAGAGGAGATGCCCAATCCTCCGTCGCCCCATCATCTTCTTCAGCACTGGACCTTTTTACTCAACAGTGGGGTAATGATATGGGCTCAAGTGGTTGACAGAAAATAGGACGATATGCCCAGCTTATGGTATGGGAATTTTATGCAGATTACGCAACCACTATTTTTCGTGATATTCCATAGGGTAAGATGCATCTCACATAGTCGATATTGAGATAGTGTCACAACCCAAGCCTAGGGCCTAGATGTGACACATTGAATGGGGTACTCGAAGGGACCCTAATCAAGCCTCTTAATATATCATTACACATCCTTGGTCGTGGAAGCATTTGAACAACAATAAGAGATAGTAAAAAGGGAATACGGGGCTAATGGACATCCTTCATATAATAAAACATCAAAGAGTCAAAGAGAGTCAAAGCTCATAGCATCATTACATAACTTATCCAGCAACACCTCTACACTTAGAATTAAGCGAGGGCCAAGACACTTTCCGAGCTCACCCTCATAATTGTCAAATATCAACATAAAGAAGTTTTAGATATAAGAAGAGAAAGTAGATAGTCTCCTTGAACTTGACGACCCACCAAGCTTATCTTCAAGATTTCAAACTAGCTGTATGGAGGAGGATAGTCAAGTAGAGCTCCGGTTCCTCCATGGTGACCTCATGTAAGCATAGAGTATACGTTAGTACGTTTGAATGCACCAAGTATGTAGGATGCAATGCAACAAGGGATAGGCAACATAATTAAAATGCATAATCATAAGCAAAGGATAAGTAAGATATCAATATGGCATGCATGAATGATGCCTGAGGTAAAACATGCTTGAAAATAATCATTCTTGCATAGCTTGTTGAACATAATAAGGAGACATGATTAGGTCATCCAAATACCTTATACTAGAGGGTGAGTGGAATAACATAGGTCATAACCCCTTCTAGAAGGTAATGGTTAGTATATGAGGGTAGAGGGATGTTATAGTTCATAACCCCTACATGCACACATAATATAATATGAAGTGTTGAATCACACATGAGTGGGAGGTGTACCACATAGTACATAACCCCTTAATGTAGGAATTGTCCTTACAATAGAGGGTGAGGCATACCACATAGTTCATAACCCCATCTAGTAGGCTTTAACATAAACCTTCACATAGGAATTCAATAATTCATAAACAACCGAGACTCGTAACAACCATAGATAATTTCATGATTTCTAAACATACTCTGTGGCCCACAAACATCATGAAGTCACTTGACTTGTAAACCATGCAATAGACCATCAATAACTCAAGAATCCTAAATAAGACAATTTATCAAATACTTGGCGGGTATGTAATGCTAGTATAAAACCGTGCAATTCAAGAGTGAAATCATGCAAGAAAACTTGAAGTGAATCAACCCACCAATACTTGGTAAAACCCTCATGTTAGACACATTGAAAACCCCCATAAAATATCAAGGTAGATCATAGTTATATCGCCTAAAACATGCATAATCATGATAGTTAAGTCATCTTATGGTATAGACTTAAAATTGAGTAAACATGTGTTTTCAATCAAACTTTCATGACACCCCAATATAGTATATGATCATAGTTACGAATGAATAATACCCATTAGCAACGCCACTTGGAAACATGTAATTTTCAAAGCAATGAAAGATTGGGCTTCATGGGTGAAAGGTACCAGTGAATGAAACTGACATACCTTAGATTTTGAGTTTCTTGAAACTGACTTGTGAAAGAGTTAAAGATTTGAAGTGGGTCTTGAAATCTAAAGCTTGCTCTTGAGTTTCCTTGAATTTGTATTGGGGTTTTGATAGAGGCTCTTGAGAAAATGTGAGGGTGTATTTGAGATGAGAGTAATGAGTTTTATCCTTTGGAATAGAGTTTAGGTCTTTTGGAGAGGTTAGGATAGTATTAGAAGTCCAAAATGAGCATTAGAATAATAAAATTTATGAAAATGCCATTAGTAAAATGGAGGAAAAATTGACAAATTGTTGCCCCACCGAAGGCTTCATTGGTCATGTGGCACTCCACGAGTCATGTAGAGTGCACGTGAGATGATACTTATACTAAAAATTGGAATTGGAACACTTGGGAAAATGTTATTGTTATCGACACTTTGACGGGCCACTTTCACGGGTCGTGTGGTGTTACATGGTCCATGTAGTGGTCAGTCCAACTACACTTGGTGGAAAGATTGTGGATAGGAGACTTAGCCTATCCATACGGCTCGTGAAGCATGCCACGGCACATGAAGATGGTCGTGGCACCACAATTAGTCACAAACTCCCTCTCATGCCCACCTTGCCTCTCTTGCACACTCCCATGGTTAGCCACACGAACCATACCACTAGCCGTGTCCCATTTCTTAGACAAAAAATGGTCTTTTCCAGCTATAAACAATCCAAATGGTTCATCCAAGGCCACACTGCCCGTCAAAGTGCCTATGTGACATCACTGCACGGGAGGGTCTCACGAAAATAGTCATAACTCCTCCATCCGACCTCGGAATGAGGCGAGACCAAGTGTGTTGGAAAGCTAACTCAAATGGCTTTCATTTGACAAGTCGTGGGCCATGTAGTTCCAAGTGTGCTAAACGTAATGCTCATTTAAAGTTGACTCTTGCATAAACATACACCCAAAACTCAACTCAAGGGGAAGTCTTGAACTTGTCTAAGTACTAGAAGTCTCCCACGACCCTAATACACTCCCCACCTATACAAATGAGGCTTGAAACATGGATACATAAGAGCATGGAATTATGGGGTGCACAGAGAGGTACTAATGAAAGGGTGGCAGGTCAATATTTCATAGGAGACGATTTGCCATGTACTTTTTGGTCAAGAGTACCCAGCTCTGAGATTGACAGTGGAGTTGGATTACAGATTGAGGTAGGCTAGAACAGCATTAGTTTCAAAGGATCGGGTATAGAGGACCGAGTTGTTGAGATGGGTGGCCAATCATATTGTTGAGCATGGTCCAGATCCTTCCTGGGTTACCACACATATAGAGTCAATAGTGAAGGTGTCACTCTCTTTCCCTGCTAAGTTTTGGTGGGTGGTGGTTAGATCTCGCATTTGGCCTACGCTAGTAGATAACACACTTATAGTGAAACGAGTTGTATTAGTTTCTAGTATCTTGGCTATCTGTGATATTGATTAGGCCCGACTCATAGCGGAGCATATTCATTAGTTGACGCTCAAGAGGGCCACTTATATGCCATTTCTGATCTTTTTCTACAGACTCTGCATTGAGTCCAAGATGCAGATATTGCATCATCATGACCACTTGCTATTGGCCCTACAAATTCTAGATCCAGTGGTAGTATAGGCTGATGAGAACCCTGTGGCACTTCAAAGGACATAACCTCCTCCTATGCCCGAGATGTTTGCTCTAGAGCACCACCTGAGGGTTCACCAACTGCAACTACTACCACTCTACCTGCTACTACTAATGAAAGACCCCAGCAACCTAAGGCAGTCGATGTTGAGGGGGTCTCATTATAGCTACTCCTGCGCCAGAGGCTAGTACTTCACAAACTCCTACATTGGGCATGGTTAACGTATCCATGGTTTTTATTCAGACCGTGGCACAGTGATTATCATAGACTGAGGTATAATTGTCTTGGCTCATTCAACAGCTCAGGCCATGGATCTGGCAGACTATCGCGGACTCAGTGGATCAGTGCAAGGCATTCACCCTATTTATTGTTCAAGAGCATGTTTCTACAGTGGATGCCGGCATTGATGCCGTTGAGGACAGGGTTTTGAAGAGGTTAGCTGAGGCCCGACCATTAGATCTGTTCGCCATACATTAGGAGATTGCAAAACTTATGGCTGACTTGACTTCTTCACTAGCGACACCAGTTACAGTTCCAGAGTCTACACCTTCAAAGCTGCTATTTGATCTATTTTCCACAGAGGATCCCATACAGCCTTATCGTGGGAAGAGACGCCTTATGAAGGTTGATGAAACAGAGGAGAGGCATGTGCATCCGAAGATCTCTGAGGTTGATGATGAGGAGGTAGAGGATAAGCTTGGATTGGTCTTGAGGATATCAATGCGAGAAGAGGAGTTGAGACTAGTTCAGGAGCATGATAGGGAGATGGGTATTAGCCTATCGGGATAGAATCCGGCTTCTACATAGACTACCCCAGAGAAGGCAGATGATCAGATGCATCCCGAGACTTGTGCTTAGGCACCAAGTTATGTGTTCTTTTGACCCCTTGTATTTACTTTGATTTTGATATTGTACATTAAGGATAACGTACATTTTTTTCTATGGGGTGTGGGCAGTTATGGACCTGGGTGAAGTCTGAGTAGCTTATTGTCCATAACTACCCTAAAGTTTGATCCCAAGGTTTTCTTTCTTGTTTTCTTTTTCCTCATGGATGTTTAATTTCCATTGAACCGGCATGTCTAGAATGTCTAGATAATATATGTGGCATACAGTACTTATGCTTATGTCATACAACTTATTTTTGATGTTTTATGTTATGATTTGAAAAATGGTACCCACCAAAAATATTTTGATTAGTAGTTAAATTGCAACCATGCATATTTGGGTGTCTGGCAATATTTGTCTTGATGAGTGAGGATAATTGAGATATGAAGCATGATCTGTGAGTTTGTTGTTGATAATGTATGCAATGCCATGTGTGAGTGAGCTTATCTTGCCAGATAAATGCATATTTTATGCTAATTAAGAATTTGCCCTGTTACTGTAGTTGGATTATAGATTAAATCGATTAGGAGGTGATTGTAGGTATTTGTTTTTAAAATTAGTCCACTTTATCCTAAAATGACCAATGAAATGATGTTTTATCCCTTATTCCAAATATTTGAGCCTTATAAGAACCAATTCTTTCTAAAACACCTTATTAGCCTAACCTTGTCTAGTGATAAATATTGAGATTGGCCCTGATCTATCTTGAGCATTGTGAACCTTAACTGAGGCAAATGCCTAAGTTAAGGGTGTCTATCAAATGAGCCTAAGTTGAGGGTCGCTGGTGTAGAGGTAAAATCACAAAAATAAGGTCGTGAGTTGGGAATGAGTAGAAACTAAAGAAAATCATGTATGGGGAGAAAGAAAAAGAAAAAGAAGCCTTAGATAGTGATTATAAGCAAAATGGTTTGTGAAAATGTGGCTAAAGCTAAAAAATGAGAAAGCAAATACCCGTAAAACATTGAATATGAAGAAAAAAGGGAGAATAAGGTGAAATGATTTAGTTGGTATGGTGAAGGTGATGAAAAACTGTGGCTCAAGGATTGTCTTTAGTCACTATGTTTCCAAAAATGCCCTAACAAAGCCGCATGAGCCTATGTTACAAGCCTAGTAAGTCCTATAGTGATCCTAGTCTAGCTAGTTGAAAATCTGAGTCATGAGTATAGGGGCAAGCCTACGATACTAGTCAATGTGCATGAGTATCTTTGTTAGTATGAGTATGATTGCACAGTCGTAGTGTTAATTTTGAAATAATTGTTGAGTGTGTGATTTGGGACTTCTTTCTGTGAGGGCATCTGCATTGCATTGTTAGCATTTGACTTGTTCAGTGATTGTGGATTATGGATATTCTCTTACTTGTCATAGTTGTGTTGTCAAATGCATCATTATATCCTGGTTTTCGAAAATAGCTATCTGATCTTGTTTTAAAAAGTTGGTGTGGGTACCTGAGCCTGAATTGTACAAGATATATGCCATGAGCCTGAATTGTACAAGATATATGCTATGAAGTTCTATTCTGTGTGTTGCTGTGTTATCTAGTTAGATTGAGTCGTCGTTTGAGGACAAGCAACAATTTTAAGTTCAGAGTGTTGATGTGCTTCCAAAATACAACACCTTTGATTCCTAAAATTGAGATTTTGTCTGTTTTCAATGCAATATTTATGGTTTTTATGTGTTTTTGTGTTTGTTTTTACAAGAAAAGTAGGTTGGCACAATTTTGAGAAAAGTTATAGGTTTTGCTGATTTTTGAAGACATATGAGACCCTCTACGAGTCTTAACTCAGTACACAAGTCATAGAGGTGGTCTCGTTGAGATTTCCAGTATTGATAGAAAAACTGAAGTTCAGCTACACGAAACCCCAGTACGAGTCGTAGTGCATTCTACGAGCCGTATTGAAAGGTTTCATAGAAATTTCCAGTGCTTTCCAGTGTTGGACTAAGTGCTGCAGATATGGACTACGAGAGGACAATAGAAGTCGTAGATAAGACTACGACTCATGAAGATGTTTCATAATAGTAAAGTCTTAGATCCAAGAAGATAAACACGAAAGATGAATTACGACTCGTATACCCAAGTACAACTTGTAACTGCGAGTCGTAGCGGTCGCCGACCAGTTATCTGATTTATTTAGGTATGTATTTGTAAATACTATAAATAGTAAATATTAAGTCATTAAGCTCAACTTTTGATAGTTACACAGACATCTCTCAGAGGATAGAGTAGAGAGCACGAAATTAGAGCATTCTTAGGGTTTTAGATTTGGCGACTAAATTGGATAAGAGATTCACTTGTGGATTCAATTCATCTTTCAATCTAGTGATTCTCAATACAAATTAGGTTTTCTTGTTCTTCAATTTTTTTGGGTAAGTGATTAAACATGTCTTCTCTATGCATTTTTTCTTTATTGGCCAAAAAAT
>JAPFFP010000113.1:10218935-10230022 GCA_026153255.1 Solanum medicagineum | reverse complement strand
TGAGTGTGTATATATATATCTATATATATATATATATATATATATATATATATATATATATATATGATATTATCTCTATTGTGTTGGGGATGACCAAGCCTAGCTCATGGAGTTGTAGGCCCGGGTAACCTATTGAGGGGTTAGTACTTCGATCGGCTAGCTCGAGGGGTGGTAGGCCTGGGTAACCTTGTTGGGGGTCGGTACCCATCAACCTTGATGGGGGGTTTGTACTCCGTCAACCTTGATGGGGGTTTGTACTCCATCAACCTCACGAAGGGGTTTATATCTAATGCGCCTCTCCAAGGAGGTGGTTGGCCTTGGATTGTACTATAATAGTCACTCCTTACACTCGTATTGTGCCCTATATAAACATGATTTTAGTTCAAGCATCATTCATACATGTCATAATTATAGTATGCTATCTATTGTTTATGATTATGCATTTTGTCTATGATGTCCATAACTTGTTGCATTGCATCCTATATACTTAGTACATTCAAACGTACTAACGCTTACTCTATGCCTGCATGATATCACCATGTATGAACCGGAGTACCGCTTGATCATCCTCATCCTCCACATGCCTAGTACGATTGTCTCTCATGCTTGTGGTGAGTCCTCCATTCCGGGGACGTTGCTTATGATCTTTTGCTATGTACTAAGACTACCTTTCTTTTATGTTATATATTGACTATGAGGGTGAGCCCGGTTGCTTGTCATGGCCCTCGCTCTTATCTATATAGTAGTGGTGTTGTTGGACATATTATGTATCTATGCTATGAGCCTTGACTCTCACGTTTCTTCGTGTTTGTGATATGGAGGTTTACCCTTAGTCCCATTTTCCTTGTTATGCCTATCTCTTAATGTCATATGTTATTGCTCTATGTCCAAGGATATGTAATGGTACACTACGAGGCTTATTTGGGGTTCCTTCGGGTTCCCATTGGCCGGTCACATCTAGGCCCTAGGCTTGGGTCGTGACAGAATCCCACAGAAAATATAGAGACTTACAACAATTCACCAATAAGCATTTCAAAGAATTACCCGGGGGGGGGGGGTTGAAGTAATCAATAAGAAAACAAACTACACTTACTATAATGGAAGAGAATCAATAATAGAGAAAACTTGGGTATTGTGTTCTGCATGATTCACAAACTCAATAACACCGGATAACCTAATTCGTGACTAGAATATAACATGTAGGATGGTAATTTAAGTTCACCAAACTTTGGTCCTGGCGAGAGGCAAATTTCATTATGTGACTTGGCCTATCTCCATAGTGTGAAATACTAACCATTACTTATAGTCCCAGTCGACTTCCTTTTGGTCTAGTTTGGTTGATCAGATGAGAACACATCATCAAATCCTGTTAATCAATCTCTTTTTGCTATTCATTACCACATGGATTGGGAAGGTAACACTAGGCTAGTTCTAGTGTTGGCCACCACTAGAAAAAATGCAAAACTAAGAGAATTGATTAATACATGCAAATACCCTCCCCAAGAATCGCAAATCACTTGGGTTTATTTGATTAGATCTTTCACGGTTCCCACAACCACAAGTTGTGGATTTAGCTACTCATGCTATCGGTAGATGAAGAAATATGAATAAAGAAAACATAATTAAACACTTCCCAATTAAATTGAGAATCAAGCAAATCCAAAATTGATTGAGAATCACAAGATTTGAAGATCAATGTAGCGACCCCAAAAAGTGCCCAGAAACTTGCATCGAAATGCTCAAAATTTTAATTTTCATATATCTCAAAATCTGTTTGTTATTTCGAAAATTCGACTTCATATTCTTGTTCAGGGGTCCAAATTAGGGGGCAAAGGGTCTAACCCTGATTTAAGAGTAAAGATTTAGCAATTACGAAATCTCAAGAACGCAATTTCCATAGAGGAATCCGCGTCGCTTCTATGACGTGCCTCTGTGTTAAAATGGTGCCTACTTTTTAGTTCGTCTAAAACATTCTAAGTGTTGGGCCCAAGTGTTACCAAACGTGTTTTTACATATGCTCAGTCAAATTTCACCCTTATATCATCCTAAACATTTCCCAATACCTCCCAAAAAACTTTGCCATATTTTCACTCTAAAATTAAAGTCTCAAAACCCTCATCCGGAACTAAGGATTTCCTTCAAGCTTCAAGCCTCAAGCCTCTATTTTCAATCTTCACCAGGAGCTTCTCCAAAGCTAAGGTATGTAGGTTTTAGCCATTGGGTTCTTCCACCCATGGTGCCCTAATCTCGTTTTTACTCAATTTGCATGATTTAAAGTTGATTTTACATGTGGGTCTTGTATATTTAAGAAATTTACCACACAGTAATTTAAGTTCATGAAAGTATGATTATTTTGGCATGTTTTGAGCTCTAAATCTTGGATCTATTGTTGGATTTGATGAGGGGTTTTCATCTGAATGTCTTGGGGGTTTCGCAAGGTGTTGATTGATGGTTTTACAACAGATTTTCTTGCGTGATTTCATCTCTAAATTGCATGGTCTTTTAACCCCATTACACCCCCAAGTATTTGATAAAATGTCCGGCTAGAGTTTCTTGTGGAATTGAAGGTCCAAAGCATGAGATATGCTATGATTGATGTTATGATGATGAAATGTTGTATTACACCGTGCCCAATCCGGGGGTGTAAGGACCCGGATAACCGAGATGGGGGTTTGTACTCATTAACCGAGGGAAGGGTTAGTACTTCTCCACCTAGTGATAGGGCGGCATCATCAATAACCGAGATGGGCGTTTGTAATCATCAACCAAGTGAAGGGTTAGGAATTTACCACTTAGGTGATGGGGTGGCGTTGTCACCAACTGAGTTAGGGGTTTTTACTCATCAACCGAGTGAAGGGTTAGTACTTCAGCACCTAAGTAATAGGGTGGCATAATCACTAACCTACAAAGGGGTTTGTACTTTGGAAATCTAATTTGGTCTATTCTACACATATGATATCTTATATGAGTGAGAGTTTCTTAAGCATGTTTCACTTTAGCATTGGTCATACATGCCATATTGCTATATTATGTCTATTGCCTATTGTTATGCATTTTGATTATGATTATGATGCCTATTTCTTGTTGCATTGCATCCTACGTACTTAGTACATTCAGACGTACTAACGCATACTCTTGCCTACATGATATCACTATGTAGGAACTAGAGCCCAAGTTGATCATCCTCCTCCTCCTCCACGTGGCTAGTTCGGTGCTACTCAAGCTAGTTGGTGAGTCCTCCATTTTGGGGACCTTGGTCTATGTTTTCCCTTGCTTTGTATTGAGACAATCTATTTTATGTTCTATTTTGACTATGAGGGTGAGCCCGGTTATCTTGTCTTGGCCCCCGCTCTTCTCTATGTATTTAGAGATGTTTGTTGGACCAGTCATGTATTTATGATATGAGCTTTGACTCTTTGTCTCTTGATGTTGATGTTTGCAAGCTATCTCTTAGCCACTTTTCCCCTTATTCTTACTTTATGTTTCTTTACATTGCTTCCGCAAGATGTGAAATGATATGCTATGAGGCTTGTTTGGGGTTCCTTCGGGTTTCCCATTCGCTGTGTCACGTCTAGGCCCTAGGCTTGGGTCGTGAAAAACTTGTTAAAAGAGCACTAGGTTGATAGATCCTCATAGTCCAACACACTACATCGATTAGAGTCCTATACATGGTTGTCCCATGACTATGAATAGGAGGTTATGAGACGTTTTAGGAAATGTTTCCCTTCTTCATGTTCCAAAACATGCTATAGAGTTGTGATAACTTTTTCCCCCTAACAATTATACTTTGTTATGCGTGATCATGCCAAACACTACAGGAAGATGGGCCCAAACTCCTGAGGAGCAACCTACCAGTGGTGAGCTCCGGGATGCTCTTATGATGCTTGCCCAAGTCGTGGCCAACCAAGTCAATCAAGGGGCCCAAGCCCCTCATGCTACTACTCCGGGAGCTAGGGTAAGAGAGTTTATGAGGATGAATCCTCCGATTTTCCATAGGTCAAAGGTGGATGAAGATCTACAAGAGTTCATTGATGAGGTCTACAAAATCTTGAATATCATGGGTGTTGGGCCGAATGAAAAGGCTGAGTTGGTGGCATACCAACTCAAAGAGGTAGCCCAAATTTGGTATGATCAATAGAAGGGGGAGAAGGAAAATGGTTATGTGGTGCTTTGGGAAGAATTCAAATTGGCCTTCCTTAATTGGTTTTTCCCTCTTGAGCTTAGGGAAGCAAAGTTGGTAGAGCTTATGAACTTGAAACAAGGTGCTATGAGTGTGAGGGAGTATGCCCTCAAATTTAATCAACTTTCAAAGTATGCTCCTCAATTGCTGGCCTACCCTATATCTAGGATGAAGAAATTTGTTATGGGGGTGTCCAACTTAGTGAGTGAAGAATACTGGTCTGCTTTGCTTATTGGTGACATGTACTTGTCTCGGTTGATGACTTATGCCGAGCAAATGGAGGAGGAAAAGTTGAGAAAGAGGAGGGGCCATGAGGCCAACAGGGCCCGTTTTAAGGGTAAGTTCCAAAAGGGTGCTAGATTTCATCAAGGTCAAGGGCCTTCTCATGCTACTAATAGGGGGTTTGCCAACTACTTCCTTAGGCCTCAAGGTGTTGGTGGTGTGGCTCCTATTGATGTGTGTCCTAGATGTGGGAAGAGTCATAGTGTTTGAAGGGTTCTAATGCATGTTTTGGTTGTGGGGAGCTTGGTCACAAGAAGATAGATTGCCCAAGAAATCGTGGTAATGTCCGGGGTGCAAATGCAGTTCCATTGGGTAGAGGTGGTCCTCAAGGTGGGGCCCCAAGGCACAACCAAATTTATGCTCTACATGGAAGGCAAGGGGTTGCTGAGGTCCCCAATATTGTTACCGGTATGTTAAAAATCTTTGATCTTGATGTATATGCTTTGATTGATCCGGGTGCCACTCTTTCCTTTGTTTGCTCTTTTGTTGCTAAAAAGTTCCATGTTGTCCCCGAGTGTTGCATGAGTCATATGAAGTGTCTACCCCTATTGGTGCCTCCATTGTTGCTAGGAAAGTTTATAGGAATTGTCCTATTTGTATTTTTCATAAGTTGTTGCCTTGTGATCTTGTTGAATCAGACATGGTAGACTTTGATATCATTCTTGGGATGGATTGGTTGCATGTGTACAATTGATTGTAGAACCCGTAGGTTCAAGTTTCAATTTCCTAATGAACTTGTCCTTGAATAGGAAAGTCAAGATGTGGTAGTCAAGGGTAGATTCATTTCATGCATTAAATCCCATAAATTGATTTCTGGGGGATGTTTGTATCATCTTGGGAGGGTTAAAGATGTGGAGTCCAAAGTCCCTTCGATCGAGTTGGTCCCCGTTGTAAATGAGTTTCTTCATGTCTTCCCAAATGACCTCCTCAGTGTCCCTCGAAAGAGAGATAGATTTTGGCATAGATCTCCTTCCTGATACTCAATTTATCTCCATTCCCCTTATCGTTTGGCCCCGACGGAGTTGAAAGAGTTAAAAGAGCAATTGAAAGATTTGTTAGAAAAGGAATTTATTAGACCTAGTCAACCACCTTGGGGTGCACCGATGTTGTTTATAAAGAAGAAGGATGGGCAACTTAGAATGTGCATTGACTACCGACAATACAATAGGATCACTATAAAGAATATAGATATCCTTTCCAAGAATTGATGATTTATTTGACCAATTTCAAGGGGCTAGCTTCTTCTCTAAATTGATCTGCTATTCGGGTATCACCAAGTGAGGGTGAGGGAGTGTGACATTCCTAAGATGACCTTCTGGACTAGATATGGGAATTATGAGTTTGTTGTGATGTCTTTTGGGTTGACTAATGCACTGGCCATCTTCATGGACCTAATAAATAGGATCTTCAAACCCTACCTTGATTCCTTTGTTGTGGTCTTCATTGATGATATTTTGATCTATTCAGATAGTAGAGAGGAGCATATGGGTCATTTCAGGGTTGTGTTGATAGAGGAGAAATTGTATGCCAAATATGAAAAGTGTGAATTTTGGTTGAAGGATATTACCTTGTTGGGTCATGTGGTGTTAGGGGATGGTATTAAGGTGGGATCCTAAGAAGACCGATATGATTAGAAATAGGCCTAGAGCATTGACCCATCAAATATTAGGAGTTTCTTGGGCCTTGCGAGTTACTATAGAAGGTTTGTGGATGGATTCTCCTCTATTGCTTCCCCTATGACAAAATTGACTCAAAAGAAGGTTAAGTTTGTATGGACCGATGAATGTGAGTGAAGCTTTAAAACATTGAATGATAGACTTGTGTCCGCTCCTATATTGTCACTACCGGATGGGCTTGAGGGTTTTGTTGTGTATTGTGATGTATCTAGAGTTGGTTTGGGTTGTGTGCTAATGCAAAATGGTAAGTTTATAGCCTATGCTTCTAGACAACTCAAAGTGCATGAAAGGAATTACCCAACCCATGATCTAGAGTTAGCCACCAATTATGTTAGCATTAAAGATTTGGCATCATTATTTGTATAGGGTGCATGTGGATGTCTTCATCGATCATAAGAGCCTCCAATATGTCTTCACTCAAAAAGATCTCAACTTGAGACAAAGAAGGTGGCCAAAACTTCTCAAAGATTGTGACATGAGTGTGCATTATCACCCGGGTAAGGCAAATGTGATGGCGAATGCTTTGAATCGGGCGTCCATGGGTAGCCTAGCTCATGTGGATGGTGGTGATAGGGAGATGGCTAGGGAGGTGCATAGATTGGCTAGATTGGGGGTTAGGTTGGCTAGATTGGTGGTTAGGTTGGTTAGACTGGATGATGGTGTTAATGTTGTTGATAGTTCTAAATCTTGTTTGCTTGATGATGTGATAGCAAAACAAGATCTAGACTCCTCCTTGCTTGAATTAATGCCCTTGGTGAAAGAGGGCAAAATAGAGGTTTTCTTCCAAGGGGGAGATGGGGCCCTTAGATACCAAGGTAGGTTGTGTGTGGCTTTTATTGATGGTTTGAGGGAGAAAATTCTTGATGACCCATAATTCTTCTTACTCTATCCACCATGGTTCCACTAAAATATATAGAGACTTGAGGGATGTGTATTGGTTGCTAGGCATGAAGAGGGACATTGCAAAATTCGTTTTCGGTTGCCATAGTTATCAACAAGTCAAAGCCGACACCAAATGCTGGGTGGCCTAACCCAAAAGACATAGAGATTCCCACTTGGAAGTGGGAGGTGATTAATATGGATTTTATTGTTGGGTTTCCCAAGACTAGAAAAGGTTTTGATTCCATTTGGGTTGTGGTTGATAGGATGATGAAATTGGATCACTTTCTACCGATTAAGACTACATATGAGGCTCAAGAGTATGCAAGGTTGTACATCCATGAGTTAGTGAGATTACATGGGGTTTCTTTATCCATCATATCAGATCGTAGTGCACAATTCACTTCTCACTTTTGGAGGTCTTTTCAAAAGGGTCTTGGTACCAAAGTTTACCTTTGTATGACCTTTCATCCTTAATAGATGGCCAAGCCGAAAGAACCATTCAAACACTTGAGGATATGCTTAGAGCTTGTGTCTCGAAGCTTAAAGGTATTTGGGATGATCACCTTTCGTTGATTGAGTTTGCCTACAACAATAACTATCACTCTAGCATCAGAATGGATCCATTTGAGGCTCTTTATGAGAGACATTGTAGATCACCGTTGGGTTGGTTTGAGGTTGGAGAGGTGGCTTTATTGGGGCCTGATATGGTTATGGAGGCTCTTGAGAAGGTTCTGGTGATTAGGGAAAGGTTGAAAACAACCCAAAGTTGTCAAAAATCCTTGACGATATAAGAAGGAAAGACCTAGAATTCCAATTGGGTGATTGGGTCTATTTGAAGGTTTCTCCAATGAAATGTGTGGTCCTTTTTGGTAAAAAGAGGAAGTTGAGTCCAAGGTATGTTATGAGGTGATAGAGAGGGTTGGCAAGGTAGCTTGTGAGTTGAAGTTGCCTAGTGAAATGAATTTGGTTCACCTGGTGTTCCATGTCTCTATGGTGAGAAAATGTGTTGGTGATCCTAAATGCCATTGTGCCTCTTGATGTTGTGGGTGTTCCTGAGGATAACTTGACTTATGAGGAGTTCCCAGTTAAGATCTTGGATAGGCAAGTAATGGGATTGAGGAACAAAGAGATGGCATCCGTTAAGGTCCTTTGGAGGAACTAACAAGTCAAAAGTACTACATGAGAGGCCGAAGCGGACATGGAAAAATAGTATCCTTATCTTTTCCTTTCCACTCAAGCCTAAGGTACTAATCCTAAGCCCCCTATGTGATTTCAAGTCTCATATTTTAGCTCCTATATCATTCATATGTATTCATGTTTAAGTTGGTATACTTATGATGATTTTACACTTATGTTGAGAATTTGAAAATGGTGTTTTACATGTTATTTTGCATTCTTGTTGGGGTTGATTTGTTGATGATCACTCTTGTCTTGTACGACTCTTGTACATTCGGGGACGGATGTTCCCAAGAGGGAGATATTGTAACGACTCCAAAAAGTGCCCAAAAAAGTGCCTCAGAATGCTCGAAATTTTAATTTTCATATATCTCAAAATCCGTTTGCTATTTCAAAAATCCGACTTCATATTCTTATGTACATGACAAATTCTATATGAAATGTTGTATTAGACCATGCTTAATCCGGGGGGTCTAAGGACCCGGATAATCGAGATGGGGGTTCGTACTCATTAACCGAGGGAAGGGTTAGTACTTCTCCACCTAGAGATGGGGTGACATCATCACTAACCAAGATATGGGTTTCTACTCATCAACCGAGTGAAGGGTTAGTACTTCACCACCTAGGTGACGGGGAGGCATTATCACCAATTGAGTTAGGGGTTTTCTCATCAATCGAGTGAACGGTTAGTACTTCACCACCTAAGTGATGAGGCGGCATCATTACTAACCTACGAAGGGGTTTGTACTTTGGAAATCTAATTTGGTCTATTCTACACATATGATATCTTATATGAGTGAGAGTTTCTTAAGCATGTTTCACTTTAACATTGGTCATACATGCCATATTGCTATGTTATGTCTATTTCTTATTGTTATGCATTTTGATTATGATGCCTATTTCTTGTTGCATTGCATCCAACATACTTAGTACATTTAAACATACTAACGCATACTCTTGCCTACATGATATCGCCATGTAGGAACCGGAGCCCAAGTTGATCATCCTCCTCCTCGACGTGGCTAGTTCGGTGCTACTCAAGCTAGTTGGTGAGTCCTCCATTTCGGGGACCTTCATCTATATTTTCCCTTGCTTTGTATTGAGACACTCTACTTTATGTTCTATTTTGACTATGAGGGTGAGCCCGGTTATCTTGTCTTGGCCCCCGCTCTTATCTATGTATTTAGAGGTGTTTGTTGGACAAGTCATGTATCTATGATATGAGCTTTGACTCTTTGTCTCTTGTGTTGATGTTTGCAAGCTATCCCTTACATACTTTGCCCCTTATTCTTACTTTATGTTGGTTTACATTGCTTGCAACCAAGGATGTGTAATGATATGCTATGAGACTTGTTTTGGGTTCCTTCGGGTTCCCCATTCATCGTGTCACGTCTAGGCCCTAGGCTTGGGTCGTGACAATCAAATTAATTCACAAGTGTATTCACTCAATTTTCTCTCTAAGTATTGTAATCTAACCCTAATAACAATGAAACAGACAACTCTCTATGAAAAATGACCTAAAAATACTATTTATATCAAATTATAATTAAGTCCTTAATAAAATAGAAAAATTGATCGGCGGACTCCGTGAAACTATTTACGACTCGTAGAGGCTTCTATGAGTCATAATCAAGGTTTCGTAATCAACTCTTGGGATCTTGGACTTCACTTCTATGAACCATCTTCACAACTTTTAAACTAATTTATGACTCATACATCAGACTCGTATGCTCAGTTGGTTCAAATTATCAGTCTCTGGAAATCTTCACAAAACCTATCTATACAACTTGCAGAATGCTCTACGACTCATATAAAGGTCTTGTGGAGTTGAACTTCAGATCTCAACCTTTACTAGAATTTGTCACGAAACTTTGTCTATGACTCGTAGATTGCTCTACCACTCATAGAGGGTCTCGTAGATCACCAAAAACTCGAAAACTTTGAACTTTGTCCCAAAGTCATGCCAACCTACTTTCCTGCAACACAAAGCACAATATCTCATAAATACTATAAATTTCGCATTGGGAACACACAAAATCCTAAGTTTTAGGCATCAAAAGTGTTATATTTTGATAGCACATCAACACCCTCAAGTTAAAATTATTGCTTGTCCTCAAGTGACGACTCAATCTATATAGACAATACAGTAACACAGAGACCTCAACTTAATAGCATATATCACATACAATTCAAACTTAAATACGCACTCTAACTTTTCAAAATAGGATCAAATAGCTATTTAGCAAACCAATGCAAACTGGTGCATTTGACAAGACAACTATGACAAGCAAGGGAATATCAATAGTCCACAATCACTGAACAAGTCAAATACTAATAATGCAATGCAAGTGCCCTCAGAAAAAGAAGTCCTATATTTAACACTCAATGATTATTTCATATTTAGCTTTGGGACTGTGCAAAAAAACTCACTCTCACAAAAGATATTCATGCATGATGACTAATACCATAGGCTTGCCCCTATACTCATGACTCAAGACCTTCAACTAACTGGACTAGGATCACTTTAGGACTTTCTTGGCTTGTAACGTAGGCTTAGGAGATTTTGTTGTGACATTTTTGAAAAATAATGACTAAAGGCCCTCCTTGAAACTATGTTTTTCATCACTTTCACCTTACCAACTCTATCCTTTTCACCTTATTCTCCTTTTTTCCTTATTCAAGCCTTTCCAGGTGTTTTCTTCTCAATTTCAGCTTTTCCCTTGTTTCTACACTTCATTTTTCTTTTTATCTCATATCTAAGGCATTTGTTTCCTTTTTATTGCACCAAATACATGATTTTTCTTCTTTTTGTTCTCACTCCCAACTCATCACCTTATTTTTGTGCTTTACCCTTACATTGGCCACCCTAAACTTAAGCTTTTAGCCTGTAT
>JAPFFP010000113.1:10188216-10214513 GCA_026153255.1 Solanum medicagineum | reverse complement strand
CCGCGAACTTACTTAATTTAAGCTACGCCATATTCGCCAAAACTTTTCCAAATAAACGATTAACTTCGACTAATTAATTTTACGGGGTCTAACAAAGCATCTTGAGTATACTAAGTGAGTGTTGATCTTAGATATGCAATGATCGATTAATTGTGAATGTGTGTTGTCTAGTCAATGTTTGAATTCGAGAGTCATTTTGCCATGAGAAGTGAGATACTTGTTGAGGCATACTTGTTGATGTCTAGACCTCTCCCAGTTTGTCTTGAAATGTTAGCTTGGTTGATTCTGGATTAGGAAGATGATGTTGGTCCTTCTTTGGTTTCTTTTAAGTCTACTTGGACCAAATAGCCTCCCTTGACATGAATTATATCCTTAGGGATCTCCGTTGAGCTTAAAGCCTTTTTGTTGGCAGCATTGTTACAAACCCTTGACCGTCAATTAAAAAGATTATCCTTTTTGTTGAATACCATTCAATTGTTGAGCTTGAAATCGTGAAAGTCATGGCCAAAGGCCAAAGTTGGGGGTGTAGCAAGGAAGGAGTATCTCCCATTTGAAAGCTTGAGGATAGGAACAAGAAAGAACTGGAGGAGTTCATGTATGATAAAAAAGAACGGAAGAAAAATGCATGAAAAGGCAAAAAGAAAAGGATTTCGCTCCAAATAAAACCCTCCAAAAATTTTGAGAAATAGTCACATATGAGACACCAGAGGGTGAGATGAAATGCAAAATGTGTCATTGAAAAAAAAAGTAAATTAGGAATAAAAGAATAATGAGAATTTTATATGGAGTTCAAGGAGGAAATAGTCACTTATATCCAAAGGCTATCCTACCCATCCTCAAGCCTACACTACAACCCTAGCAAAGTCTTTTGAGATTCTAGTCTCGATGAAATTGGAAAAGTGTTGATTGAGAACAAGGTCAAGTCTATGGGTAAAAACTTGCATGTCATTGCTCTTAGGGGGTGTGAGATTTGCTAGATCCTTGAAATTAATGGAGTGATTTTGTGTGCATAAGGATCTTCTTAGTTGCACGGGTAAATGACAATATTATTTTTGGGATTGGTTAGCAACCGCAATAGCAATTGTGAGCATATTTTTGTCTTGAAAACTCCTTAATCGTCTCTTGAAGCTTTAAAATCGTGTAGGTGGTTTGCAGAAGCATTAAGGTTTGACGACAAAGAGACGAATGTATGCGCTGCTCTTTATGGTCCTATTTGCAAGCATTATGTCTCGGATTGGTTGGTACTTGACTTGCTTAAGGGTAAGTAAGAGTCCAAATTGGGGGTGTTAATGAGTTCACATGTTGGACTCATATAGGGCTTAAATTGCATCAAATGTTGTCCTCAATGTGTTCTTTTGCCTTATATATTAATCAAATTGTGTTTTTGATGCTAGAAATGAGGAAGGAGGTGCATGGAAGGACAAATCTTAGCAAAATAGGACAAAAGAAGCAAAAGTATCATAAAGACTGTGGAAATCGACCATCGCCAAATACTTCGGCAGATCGCCGAATGATTATCCTAATCGCATTTTATTAAAGTGTCCAACCCCATGTGCTGGGTGGAAAAAGGCAATGGAAGTACCAATTTAGTAGATCACCGAATCAACTTGGTGATCAACAGTAACGCCACCTAACTTTACACAACCTAGCAAGGAAGAGAGGAAATGTTGAGGTCCAAAAGGGCAACGTAACTTACAATTCGGCGAATCGCTGAATCAGTTTGGTGATACACAGTCCCTCGCCTAATGTTACAGATTCCAAGAGCTCAAGGATGATTCAAAAGGGTGATCTTGTGCACATCCGGCGGATTGCCCAATGTGTTCGGTGGTGATCGACTTTGACTGCCAAATGGTGACGCATGAAGAAATTAAGGATATATTCATCTGAAGTATAAAAGGAAATAGTGAGAACTTTTTGAGGGTACACTCTAAGATTCTTGGTATGATGCTTACACATTCTAGAGGAAAGAAAGGTGCATTCATCAGAAAATACTTGTTGCTTGAGAGAAGGGTTTTGTACTTGGCTTGGAGGTGAAGAATTAAAGAGGAGAGAGGATTTGTCATCAATTTTTCTTTAAATTTCATAACTCGTTGTCATGAATAATCCCTTTTGTAACTTTATTTTTGTTTTAGGCATGATTGGCTAAAAACTCCATGTTGGGGATGTGCTTAGTAGTTAAATGTTAATTTATTACTATGGGTTTCTTATGTAATTGAGTTTTATATGCTAATTTAATGTGAGTTTGCATTTTCCTTCACCTATATTTGTAATCTATAGTCGCAAATTTAGATTCATGTTTAGATCTCTGAATATTGCATGAAAGTAAATATTCAAAGTGGAAGGATTGTGCAATAGTCTTGGGTATTGCATATTGGGATTGAATTTCATATTGGGGTTCAATCAAGTAAAGTATTAGATCATTTAGTTGTAAAGTTGTGAAAGTTCCTTCGACTCTTGTATGAATCGTGTATGAAGTCTTAACTGATTCATATCAATACACCATAATTGACTTAACTGTAGTTATGGTTACAAGCTTTCTAGACTACCCACAAGTAAATTAGCCAAATGATTCAATAGAGACCCATGTGTTGGAATTATATTTAGTTGTGCACATCTCCGACATGCTTCCTTCTCTTGATTCTAGTTCACTTGTTGCATCGCAAAATTAGTTACATTCTAGTTTATTCCAATCAATTTTGAAATGATTACAATTAATTAGTTCGATTAATCACTTCAAAGTTAGAATTGCACAACTCCCAATCCCTGTGAATTCGACCCCGACTCATAGTTGGGTAAATATTGTTGTAAATTCTTCCAAAATATACTTCATCTTCACGACCACGTACATCATTACGAACACGAACACTTCATCTAGAACACGAACATCAACATGAAGATTTGTAGGAAATTCACGTAGCTTGAGGCATGTCAAAAGACACTATTCTTAAGGATATTTCACCTGGTATGGGTATATCCCCCAGGATTCAACAAGCTCTTCTAGTATTAAACTAGGAGCCAGAATCTAACAAGGATTAAAGAATATAAACCCAGCAAAAACTATGAATAATATAAGAAAGAAGTTTTCTTTTTCTCAAAATCCACTTTCCATAGGATTAGATAATAATATAATATATTATTTTACTTCACCTCCTCAAGAAGAATATATATAGTAAAGCTATTTTCCAACATACATAAATGAGTGTAAATTCATCCTTCAAGTGACAAGGACTAAAATCATAGTAAGGAGGCTAATTATTTCCATTAATGTAATACCTCATAATGAAAAAAAACAGTTTCAACCGTTATAAATTTGACTAAAAATAAAAAGATTAATTTTGAAGATAATAAAAAGGATATGAAGACTCATTTAATAAAAAGAATATATTTAATAATATGAATACTTCATTTTGGGATACTAGAATCATTTTTCCAACAGTGCCCTACATATCTCAAAAAGAATATTAAGAAATAGAAAAAAAAATAAAAACTTTGTTGGGTTTTCACATATGAGAACAATGCATCGAATCTGGCATCTGTAGACTGTGGACCAGACCTAGATGAAACAAGATTAAACTTACAGAACGATTTGTGAAGTTTAGAACTTCTATGAACCAAGAATTGTTTTGTAAGCCCAATGTCTTGTCCTATCACATTACACTTGCACAATCTTTGTCATTATCGCAGTTTTGTGCTAAGAGGTCATGCGCGTGTCCTAGTATTCATGAGTGCTCTAGAAATTTGTCACAATTTCATAGGAACGGCACCACTCCACACTCATAAGGTTCAATCATCAAGTGTATTCTGCAAAGCAATACACCACCTATAAAGGATATGATTTTGATTAAGAGTTTAACTCAACCCCTCGAGTTACCTTGAAAATTTTTCCACTATATTCACAGATCATAGGAGGGACAGAATTTTATAGAGCTTACTTGATCAACTAATGACTTATTATTACCCATATGAACCTAATTCATGGGATCTCCAATCACATAGGTTGGGTTACCATCATTGTTAATTTTCTCAAATTGACTAATGAAGTCTCACTCCCCTCGATGTTTCTTTCAATCTGTGAATTGATCAGATTCACCTCTGACTACACATAATTTATATAATTATTTTAATTTCATAGCAATTGCTTTACTATACTCAATCTCAAACACATGTATTTATCTTTTGTCACTGCAAAAATTATTTTTCACAAGAATTTTATTATTGCTTTGGCAATCACATATGGATTTTTAAATCCACTTACTATTATATATTGTACCCCTCTGGCACAATCGAATATTCAATTTATTAGGTACTTTACTTATGGTACCCCTCATGTATCATCATCAACTTCTTTTCAAAATATAAATAACATCATTTTCAACAAGGTGTAAAACTTGTCATCATTGTTTCTCTCTTCAAAATATCTTCAACAACACTAATATGATAAATATAATCACTTCATAAAGGAAATAATATTTTCAATAAACTCAAATTATTATAATGTTCCATTTAATCACATCACAATAAATTATCATGACAAATATATACTAACATTAAATTAGCATACAATAAACAATTTTTAGATCCTATTTTTCTTTTGTAAGGATCATGTATAACAACAATGTAAAGATCATGTATCACAACCATAAGGTACCCCTACACTTGCAAAATACCCCTACACTTTCAAATATTTTAAACAGGGGGAATAACTTTTTCACAATTTATAAAGTTTTTCAAATTAATATGTAACACACAAATTGATATTTAAAAAATATATATTACAATTTAATTTATCAACAAACACATCAATCACATATCTAGAAATATCTATAAATGTGATACATAATATTTGTAACCTCTAATCTTTTCAAAAGATGTAACCTCTACATTATAATAAAAATCACAATCAAGACTATTCAAGAAATATAACCCCTAAATTATAATAAAGACCACAATCAAAACAATTCAAGTGACAATATTATCTCTTACACTCTCAAACATTATTAATATTTTCCATAAAATCAAATAAACATCATTTTTTAATAAGTTGATCTTTAGAAAGAAATTCCAAAATAAAATTTATACCAAAAGCACATTATTAAAATATTAAAATAATAAACTTGAACAAATAAGTTTGTAAGATTTGAAATTCATTTTATTAAACTGAATAGACTATAAGCCTTAATACATCAAAAATTCTCTCGATCAATTAAGTAAACATAAGTACTATCATTTTCATCTTAAAAAATATTAGCCACAAATAATTCATGCTTAACTCATTACTCATAACAACATTTGTTAACTTACTATCAAATTCAAATAAAACAAGCATTCATTCTTTTCTCACAAATTTCACAAGAATTAACTTGAACTAATATTTATATCATATAGCACCCAGATAATGCCAATAGATGTGGAAATTTAAGAAGAACTTTTCATTCTAAAAACTTGAGTAGTTCTAGAACCATCAATAAATATAAATATTTCTTCTTCTCCCATTTGACTGTAGAACACAAAAATTTTAATTCATAAAAATGTGCTCAATAACATTAAAGTCTAATGCCCAATTTTTCGTTCCACATATTAGCCACAAGATTCACTTGAGAAATGACCACAATAATTTATACATCCACTAGCACAGATTTAATTTTCTTAGCGGGATTATCATTTCTCCGAATCTTCTACCACAATGAGGAGTATTATGGCTTCATCAAACACAAAATAATAATATTTTATGACTTGAAATTATCTCTTTCTCCTCAACAATTACATAAATTATAGTAGTGTCGCATACTTTATTAGCCAAACATAGATGGAAATTTTGTACTGAATAAACACTTAAACTTGTCTAATACCAAAGGGATGCAAGTACATGTCAACTTCATATCACATTGACATCAAGTTAATTGCACAAGTTCAAGCTATCTTTATAAGGCTTGATAAGAGCAGAAATATTAAATCAAACACGTCTAATAGTAAATATTTTTTTCAATGAAATCTCAACATTGTAAAGCAAAAAATAATTATTAACTTTGTTCCCTCCTAAGCTTTGTCAAAAACTTTTTCCATATTTCTCATGTTTCAATACCAAAATGAAATTTCTTAAATATAATAATATTTTCTGTCTCATATGTTGAATTACATAACTACACAAAATATCAATTTATATAATCTTAGACATACTAATTGAGGAAAAAAATATCTGTGTGACAAAACCGTCAATGGCCGAGGAATTAGTATGTTCCGTAAGAATAGTGTAAAATATCCTTAAGATTGTTGTAAAATCCTCTGAAATATACGTCATATTCACGACTACGAACATCATCACGAACACGAATAATTCATCACAAACACAAATATTTCATTACGAACATCAACATGAATACTTGTAGGAAATTCACGTAGCTTGACGCATACCAAAAGACATTGTCCTTGAGGATATTTCACCCAGTATGGGTGTATCTCCCAAGATCCGACAAGCTCTTCTAGTATTAAACTAGGAGCCAAAATCTAACAAGGATTAAAGAATAAAAACCCAACAAAAACTATGAATAATATAACGAAAAAATTTTTCTTTTTCTCAAAATCCACTTTTGATAGGATTAGATAATAATATAATGTATTATTTTACTTCACCTCCTCAAAAAAATATATATAGTAAAGTTATATTCCAACATAGATAAATGAGTGTAAATTCATTCTTCAAGTGACAAGGATTAAAATCATAGTAAAGGAGGCTAATTATTTCCATTAATGAAATACCTCATAATGAAAATAACTGTTTCAACCGTTATAAATTTGACTAAAAATAAAGATTAATTTTGGAGATAATAAAATCATTAATAAAACTTTTTGAGATACTAGAATCATTTTTCCAACAAATATATTACAAACGATCATCCACACTTATATACGGAGGTGTGTTTGAATGCTATCAGGTACTCATTCTTGTTTTCTATACATAAGTGTACATTGTCAGCCCGAACACAGTTGATGTTTAATTCCCTCATAGATCGAGCTTGTGATAGTTTCATGCCCCGAGAGGGTTCCCTAGACGTAACCAACACTAAGATACTATTTCTAGTCCCCAAGCGTACCACTTGGCCTCATCACATTCAATCAATAAACTCAACACAATCAGCAGAAGACTGAGGAGAGTAATGGGTACTTCTCTAGTCTCAAAATAATATCAAATATAAATAAAAGGGCTAGTAGAAAGAACTAGCTCAACAAGTCTTAACATCAACATTCGACTCTAGTCTATGAAGTCTCTATCACTATCAAGTGGTGTCAATTACAGACACATGGCTACCTCAAAATAAAGTAAAGCTAATCAAATCCAACTCTAAAAGCAAGAGAAAAATAAATGTAATGATTCCTCCGAAGTAGGGGAGGCTCACCAATTAGTTGAACGTCTTAGACCCTCAACAATGCGCCTGTTGACGATCCCTAATCAGTATATCTGCATCATGAAATGATGAAGCGCCGAGTGGCGCCAGTACATGAAATGTACGGTATGTAAAACAGCTGAATGAAACAGAAATAGGTAGAATAATATGGAACAACATCAACTCAGAAAAATAATCAATCAAATCGTCAAATGTCTATCTAAAGCAAGAATAAGGAGTAGATAAGTGACCCACCAACCAACTCAACTCAACTCAATGAAAGTCAACTCAATATCAGAGTACTATTAATGTGGGCTTATGTGGAGTTTCTCGAACCTACAACCATCACCTATGAGCCGGTGATGATACAACTAATCAATTTCGTTGCAGCATCTGTCCAGTACCTTGCTAGGATGAAATGACGTAGAATCTATGGATCCATAATAACATCAAGTTCTCTTTTGGGACTAAGGAAACATCCATTTTTCACGGTTCAATCCTCTTCTCTGCTGGCTACGTAGTTATAGGTGCGAGTGGGACTCACTCTGACTCATTTCGGTGCTCGATACTCCTCCCAAGACTCAATATGCTCATAAACATCAAACATCAAGATTTCTCATCATTTCGTCTTTTAGGACAAAGAGCATCGACTCATTTCATCAACCATCAACTCATTGGATTAGGAACATTCTTTTAAGATTAAGTTCAACCTCTTTAAGACTCTAAGGATATCAATCTCATCAACATCATCATCAATATACTCAATCAGGACCAAAACCACAACAACAAGCACATTTATATCATCAAGGCTCTAGACTCATCTCCCAAGTTTATTCTTGTATGCTTTCAAAAGTTAACATATAGAGTTTATACAATATCTCATGAAAAGTATTCAATTCAAGAAAACAAGGTTTATGATGATCATCAAGTATGAAAATACATGTATATAATATAGTAATTTAATCAAGATAGTACTTCAAGAATCATGTGTGAGGACTCATGCACTCTGAACTCATCTATGGGGCACATGGGAGAACAATCGCATGCTTTTAGTTTAGCCTTATATATCAACAAGCACATTTATATCATCAAGGCTCTAGACTCATCTCCTAAGTTCATTCTTGTATGCTTTCAAAAGTTAACATATAGTGTTTATACAATATCTCATGAAAAGTATTCAATTCAGGAAAACAAGGTTTATGATGATCATCACATATGAAAATACATGTATATAATATAGTTTTCAAGAATTTAATCAAGATAGTACTTCAAGAATCATGTGTGAGGACTCATGCACTCTGAACTCATCTATGGGGCACATGGGAGAACAATCGCATGCTTTTAGTTTAGCCTTATATATCTGGGATGAAGCTTTAATGATCAATCTTCAAGAATCCTCCTTGAATTTCCCACAATCTTGAAAATCTCAAGCTTTCTCTTCTTTTCCTCTCAAGAACTCTCAATTGAAAGCTAGGAAAAATGGGTTTTGAGATCCTTAATCCGAAGAAAATGACCCTTATACACATTTTTGGGACTTAGTAGGGGTTAGAAAATGACCAAAACACCCTTCACAAATTGAAAGAAAAAAATTCACCTCAGAATAGTCCAGTCCACGACATGGACTGGGCGCACACCTATGTAATTTTTGACTGAAAACTTAAAATGCATTGAAAAACTATTTTCTGTGAAAATACACATAAATCGCATTTGTCAAATGCGTTTTATGTGTAATTTTTCGTAAATCACTTTCCAATTAATTTTTCAATTTTGTAGGAAAATAATTGAAAAAATGTAAGTGTTGGTCCGTATCTCAGGCACGTCGCACCTCGGGCGTGCATCAACACTGTTTTCGGGTTTAATTACAAAAAATTATCTTTTGACTCGGTCACTCTAAAATCAGGTCGAGATCATTTTCCCACTCAATTTTTTGTGTTGATCTTTCAGTCTCAAATTTCCATTAGAACTTGGGAAGACGCGTTATGCGTACGATTCCATTCTAGGGGTATTTTGATAATTTCACAGGATGTTACATTATCTCCCCCTTGGGATCATTCGTCCTCGAATGATGAGCAGAGGTGGTAATAAGGCATGAATAAAATCAAGACTCATCTTAATACTCAATCAATCAATCAAACTCTCGACTCCTCATCAATCTTAATAGTCTCTATTCAGACTCAAGAATGTACACATCAGGAACTTAATTACTCAAATACTCCAACTCATGGGTGAACATTGAGTCAAGAGTAAAAAAACTCAACTCATTAGAGGGCACCATCATCTGCAACTCATAACTTTGGTCAAGGCTTAAGTCTCACTGCCTACTCTTACCAAAGTCAAGCCTAACTCAAAGTCACCTTGTGCTACCTCGTAAGTTAGTCACAATCTTACAACCTATCCCCTAAGGTTCTCATTTTATACCTTAGACATCCTTACTGGTAGGCACGAATGGAACATCAGAACTCAAACAATTCGACAATCAGTTATTTGAACTCAGAAAGGAAGTCATCAACTCCAATCGAGGATAGAACCATCAAGATACTTAAGTAAGATTCCATAGATAACTCTTAAACTTAGCACCTCATCTCAACTTCTCTCCTCTTCATGGCACTACACTCCATCAATTAAAGCTTAATGCTCTTATTCAAATCTTTTTCTAACCATATCCTCTTAATTTGTTTAAGCCTAATTCTAAGCCTCAAAGTGCTACTCCTAAGATGATCATATTCCTACAAAACTTATCCTCAATACTCAACTCTAAACTTCCACGGGGCTTTCATTAAAAGATCACTTTCCTCTTCACTACTCCTTCTCGAACCCTTATTACGAAGTCTTTACTAGTCTATCATCAATACTCACATAACAACAACCACGAATTCAAGCCTATCACTCTAACCACTTCAACTATACCTTAGAATTTTCAAGCCTACATAGCACTTCTACCTCCACCATTCAATGAGTTCTCACTCAAAGTCACACCAACATACTCTTACCTATCTATTGCTCATCATATGGTTTTATCTCTCTCCTCCTTCCTATCTCTATCCTTACAGGACACAAGTTTAACACCAATATCATAATAAGGATACACTCACTCCTCCTCATCTACCCTCATCCTCAGTCTACTACTATCATCATTACTATTTGGGCTTGGAGGAACTCATCATCTCCCCCTTTGGTGAAACCTCAAACTACTACCTCTCCATGCAAAATAAGTACGAATATAATCAAGAACTCAAATACTCAGTTGCTCGAATACTCATTCTCATGAATAGACTTCGAACACAATGTTTAGAGTTTAAACTTTATCTCCAACATCATTATTAAGCACGAATACTATCAAGGACTTGCATACTCAAGTACACAGGCTCAAAATGAACATCAACTCGAAGATAGGAACTCAACTCCATTATCACAATTCAGGAACACTCATTCTCTCCCATCACCATAACTCATCTACTACCACTAATACTTCTATCAAGACTGGAAAGCTGGATTATTCAAAGGGATTGGAACGGAGATCACTAGCATGATTCAATCGAAAAATCTTATCTGAAGACATTCATAACAAAGTAAAATCTCCCTCGTCTATCAAAATTCACTTTGAGTTCACAGAACTATACATAGTGTAAAACTCAGGTGACATCTTATTCAGCATAGAACTGGAAACTCTTGCATTCACGGGGTAAGATCAAGATTAATGAATGAATTCATCACTTTTTATCCTCGAAACTCAGCATGAATGGGAATCAACGTGATGTGCATGGAACTAGGCCATAGGTACGAAAGTCATACACCAGAAGGGAATAGAGTATCACCTCAACTGAAAGGTAAAGATCATATGAGATGGAAAAGAGTTGATATCTCATCTTGATCATCCCATCACTATCAAAGACTCAAGATCTACTCTGGTTTACCACTTCATCATCTCCCTTTTAGCTTTCAAGGTCCTCTCTCTAAATTTCAGAATTAATTTCCTCTACTAGGCTATAAGCATATACCTCCACTTGGTCAAGGAATCACTACCCACAAGAATATCTTAAATCTTCTGTTATGCTATAGTCACATACATATAACTAGCCACTCAGACTCTTTTCAACAATGTCATTCTTAGCTCCTTCCTATCTCTATGGAAATCTCTCTATATTTGCTATTCTTATGGCGTACATAACTACTTTCCACAACTCTTATAATCTAACCTCCTCTTTTTGCCTGCAGACTTCCAACTCCTGTGCCCCTTCCCCCCATGAACTCATTTGTATAAACTTAGACTATCATGGAAAACTCATCATCATCTATCCATAAGCCCCAATCGACTTAGCTACTTGTGACAACAAAGATTACTTGCATCAACCTACTCCACATCGACAACTCAAATATACTATCTAGATTCTCATAGCATCATAACTTAGAGCTTCACACATATGTACACAATCATGAGTAGATATCTCAAACCTCTTAAGCCTCCTCTTTTCTAATGCTTCTCCCTTAATTTACTATCTCCATCTAAGGGGTACCTCTACTCTACCCCTAGCACTACATTTCTTGTCAGTCAACATCTTAATCATTGAACACACATTGCATCAAGACTCTTAAGTCAAATCTCCAACAAGGACTATTAGTATCATCATGCTATCTCCCTCTTCATAACACTCCCCAAAATTCCAAGCTTAGGGATTATTGCTACCATCTACATTACACACTTCCCTCGTATTATACCAACCTATAACTACTAGGTAACAATTTAGGAATATAGGCCGACTAAAGTCTCATAGCGAATACTCGATCCACATCCTCTCCTCACAAATCATGTACCATTTACCTATCTAGTATACTTCACCTTATTATCTAGCTAAGCTCATCACTATATGGATCTTATGATACTCTCACGTCGAAATCATAAGCCTAGTTTAGGTTTATTACCTCAGAAGTACTATGTTTCCCCTATTTAACATCTAT
The DNA here is from genome assembly GCA_026153255.1 of Solanum medicagineum. Taxonomy (NCBI): domain Eukaryota; kingdom Viridiplantae; phylum Streptophyta; class Magnoliopsida; order Solanales; family Solanaceae; genus Solanum; species Solanum medicagineum. The sequence goes on along the minus strand of JAPFFP010000113.1, from coordinate 10,202,175 downwards.
ACTTCACCCTCGTTAAAAGAATATCAAAATACATCAACATAGACCTCCTTCTAGTTTTGAGCACGCTCTAACACATTCTTACACTAACTCTCTCTCTCTCTCTCTGTCTCTCTCTCTCTCCATCACTCTTGCTATCTCGTCCCTTTCTTTCCATCATCTTCCTTCTAACTCTGGGATGATTCAATTCTACTCGGGGTTTATAAGACCGCACATCTTACTTTTAGGTGGTAATATTAAACTCTTTAAAGACATAAGTTTCTCTCTCATGGGTAACATCAAAAGCAAGTTTTGAAGAAAAAGGGTCTAGGTACCTCTAGAGCTAACTCAAATGCATGATTCATATGAATAATAGTGCACACTTTCTAGTAACTCTACCTAGCATACTAGTCGGCTTCTCTCAAGCCTGGTGCAGTCTCTCTACCATTCTGATTACTTTATCACAGAGGATCTCATCTATAAGAGTGTGAACATTACTATCTCTATCACCTCGTAAACGAGGCAAAGTGGAAAGGTTTAGAGCATCACACGAATCATCGTAGATTTCTTAAGAAATAGCTCTATCGCACGTTTTAGAAATTGAAAGAAGGAGACTTTTCCTAATGTCCCTTAACCTCCCTATTGTGGATGTGACGCACTTCACACTAATAATAAGGACTCTACTAGACATAACTTCATAGACTCCCTAGGACACCTGAACTTTGTGCTTTGATACTAAGTTTGTTACGCCCCGGGAGGGTACCCTAGACGTAACCGGCACTCAAAGACTATTGCTAGTCCCTAAGAGAACCACTTGGCCTCATCACATTTATTCAATCAATAAACTCAAGACAATCAGCAGAAGACTAAGAAAAGTAATGGGCACATCTCCTTTAGTCTCAAAATAATATCAATAAATAAAAAGGCTAGTAGTTCTAGCTCAACAAGTCTTAACATCGACATTCGATTCTAGTCTATGAAGCCTCTATCACTATCAAGTGGTGCTAATGACAGACTTATGGCTACCTCAAAATAAAGTAAAGCTTATCAAATCTAACTCTGAAAGCAAGATGAAAATAAATGTAATAATTCCTCCAAAGTAGGGGAGGCTCACCAATAAGTTGAATGTCTTTGACCCTCAACGATGCACCTGTTGATGATCCCTAATCCATATATATGCATCATGAAATGATGTAGCGCTGAGTTGCATCAGTACGTGGAATATACAATATGTAAAATAGCTGAATGAAATAGAAACATCTAGAATCATATAGAACAACATTAACTCCGAAAGATAACCAATCAAATTGTCAAATGTCTATCTAAAGCAAGAATGAGGAGTAGACAAGTGACCCATTAACCAACTCAACTAAATGACACTTAAGGGAGCCCAACTGAACTCAACTCAATGAAACTCAACTCAAAATCAGAGTAGCATCAATATGGGGCCTATCTGGGAGTTTCTCGGACCTACAACCATCACTTATGAGCCGGTGATGATATAACGAAATGATATCATTGCGGCATCCGCCCAGTACCTTGCTGGGGGGGAAAGGGCATGGCATCTATAGATCCATAATAACATCAAGTCCTCTTTTGGGACTAAGAAAACATCCATTTTTCATGGTCCAATCGTCTCCTACGCTAGCTATATAGTTATGAGTGTGAGTGGGACTCGCTCTGGCTCATTTCGGTGCTCGACACTCCTCCCCTAGACTCAATATGCTTATAATCATCAAACATCAATATTTCTCATCATTTAGTCTTTTTGGGACAAAGAACATTAACCCATCTCATCAACTATCAACTCAATGGATTAGGAACATTCTTTTAAGATTAAGTTCAATCTCTTAAGACTCTAAATATGTCAATCTCATCAAATCATCATCAACACACTCAATTCAGTACTAGAACCACAACAACAAGCACATTTATATCATCTAGGCTCTAACTCATCTCTTAAGTTTATTCTTGCATGCTTTCAAAAGTTAACATATAGGGTTTATACAATATCTCATGAAAAGTACTCAATTCAAGAAAACAAAGTATATGATGATCATCAACGTATGAAAATACATGTATGTAATATAGTTTTCAAAAATTTAATCAAGATAATACTTTAAGAATTATGTATGGAGACTCATGGAAATTATGTATGGAGACTCATGGATTCTCAACTCATCTATGACCATCTATGGGGCATATGGGAGAATAATCTTATGCTTTCAGTTTAGCCTTACATACCTGGGATGAAGCTTTAATGATCAATCTTCAAGAATCCTCCTTGAATTTCCCCCAATCTTGAAAATCTCAAGCTTTCTCTTCTTTCTCTCTTAAGAACTCTCACTTGAAAGCTAAGAAAAATGGGTTTTGAAACCCTTAATCTGAAGAAAACGATCCTTATACACATTTTTGGGACTTAGGAGGGGTTGAGAAATGACCAAAACACCCATCACGAATTGAAAGAAAAAAATTCACCTCAGAATAGCCCCAGTCTACGACACGAATTGGGTGCGCACCTATGCAATTTTTGACTGAAAAATTAAAATGCGTTGAAAAACTATTTTTTCTATGAAAATACACATAAATCGCATTTGTCAAATGCGTTTTATGTGTAAATTTTCATAAATCGCTCTTTGATCGATTTTTCAATGCCTCAGGAAAAAATCTTTATAAAATGTAAGTGTTGGTTGGCGTCCCAGGAGCGCGTCAACACTGTTTTTGGGTTTAATGATGAAAAATTATCTTTTGACTCGATCGCACTAAAATTAGGTTGAGACCATTTCCTCACTCAATTTTCTGTGCTGATTGTAAATTCGAATTCGAATTTTCTATTGGAGCTTGCGAAGACGCGTTATACACATGGTTCCATTCTAGGAGTATTTCAGTAATTTCACGGGGTTTTACATTAGATTGAGAGGTAGTTGCTTATTTGTTCTACCCTATTTTCAAGACTGTCAAATTTTCTATTTTGATTTTGTTTTATTTTGAGAAATTATAAAGACCCGGGTATAGTACACTTTTGTTGAGCTTGGAATTTTGTTTTTGGACCAAGTGGCACTCCAACGAGGACCCCACGTCTCGTGTGAGATCACACGGATCATGTAGGGTCTCGTGGAGTGGCCCTTGGCCTTTGAACATTGTTTGGTTCCAAATTGTGGGGATTAAAACCAAGGAACATAACATTTGACCCCTCACAGTTCGTGTGACACTCCACGGACCCTGTAGTAGATTGTGTGATGGCCTTGGCGTGAAGTCCCAACTTTTTGTGACTGAGGCCACATGACTCGTGTCGTGCCCCACGGGTCATGAGGGTGCCCATATAGCCGCCGAGGTGGAAAATATTCTGTGTTACTTCAATATTGGCTTGGAAGATTTTATTTTGGTTAAGGTTGGTGCCACGGGTAGTGGCACGGACCATGTGAAGCCACACGACCCGTGTGGCCCAACGTATGAGTCACTTTTGGCTCACAAATATTCTAAGTATGGAATCTTCGAGCCCAAGTTAATTCACTTTCAAGCCTCCAATTCAAGCTTATTTATATTGTTTAAGGCCATCAAGGGTCTCCAACATTAAGCCAAGTTCAAAGGAATCCCATTTTCTAAGTTTTTCACAAGTACCGATAGAAGGATCAACTTAAATGATCATATCTCTTAGCACAAAAGGCTAGGTGTCCCACGACTATCAAATTAAATCTCTTTGAATTATCTTTCCAACGCACTTAGGTTCACCTCATTTAGAGTTCAAATGAAGATGTTATGCCCGTTTTTGTAGAACTCGTCTGTGTAGGGGTATATGCGGATTTTCTTTAATTCCATTTCATCAATTACGTTCTCGTAAATTGTGTTATTTCTATTGGTCTTTTGGGATTTCCTATGCTATCTAATGACCTTCTAAAGACCTAAACCCCATTCCAAACATTCAAAAACTCACTCCTAACATTTTAAACTCTCTCAAATTCCTCTCAAGATCTCTTGAAGATTTTCAATTTGGGGATCAAGGCATATTCAAGTCTCCTTCAAACCTCTGTTGGAATTTCTTCAATTGGGTCTAGGTATGTGGGTTTTGATCTTTGGTTCCTTCCAACCAAAGAGACCCAAATCTTTTCAATCAAAATTCATGAACTTAAGCTCTCTTTGAATATGAGTTTTCATTATCTGGATTTATTAAATTAAGCTATCAATATTTGATGATTTTAAGTTACTTTAAGCTCTATTATGACGGTTTACAGTGAAGTTATGAAGTTATGAATATGCATGTCCCTTTTCAAGGCTTGTTTATGCATGAGTGATTATATTATGATTTTAAATATGGATTTACTTACGGTTTCACTTGAATTTTATATTATATTATTTAGTTTAGATTAAATCTCAATTACCCAAGCTACTCTCACACCATTCATTGTATATGCATTCATGATATGAGATTTTTATGGAAATTATGAAGTGGGTTAAGCCCAATAATGATTTATGATATGATTTTGATAACGTATTCGTTATGACAAGAATGTGATCACATATATGGCTTAGATTATGGCTCATTGAGCAAATAATGGGTGTTTATAATGAAAGTGCAAGAGGGGGGGGGGTTGAATTGTATTTTCTTTCTTCCTTTCGCTTTCAACCTGCAATTCAAGAGTCATCTAATATAGCAAGTAGTCGATTCGAGCGTATTAAGTAAGGTTGCAGAAATTAAAAGTACATACAAAAGTTCAAAACTGGATGTTTTATACTGGTTCGGTTTCAATGTGAATCCTAGGTCCAGTCTCCTTGGGTTGCAAGGGATACCTCTTCAAGCCTTCGAAATTGTGGTTACAATAGATTGAAACTTAATCTACAATAGTCAGTATTTTTCTTCTTTTTCTTTTTCTTGATACAATCCTCTCTTTCAATTTTTTCTTCTTTTCTCTCTCTTTTTTCTTTTTCAAAGTAAAACTAAGAGTTACGGTGAATTTCTTAAAGATGAAGAGTTTCGAATATGATCTTGAAGGCAGTAGGCTTGTATACTTTGAGATATCGAGGATGCCTCTTTTTATAGTGGAAAAGATGGCATCCCAAGGGTGTTGATCCTTGGATTGAGGCAGTGATGAGTCATCTTTCTAAGAATAAGGTTGAAGGCTTTCTTTAAAGGAGATTTTCTTCCCAGTCTTTAGATTGATTTATCCATTGATCTGCAGATTAGTCTCGATTGCATCCTTGATTAGATCTTTACCTTGTTTGCTGATCTTCTTTCCTTCACAGGGATTTGGCCTTGCTGTTGATCTTCTCTGATTGATTTGCTGCTGATTTTTTCTTCCCTTGATTGATCTCTTATTTGTTTATCAATCATCAATTGATTTCTTTCCTTTTAGCCATTCAGTACAGAGTCAGGATTCTTTCTATTTTGCATCCAGTCATTTTATTTTTTCCTTTTGTATTTTCTGACCTTTGCACTAATAAGCCTGCATACTCATCATCAAAACAATAATATTAGCACTAACAATCTCCCCCTTTTTGATGATGACAATATAAGTAATAGTTAGTCGACTTCCCTGTTGTCACTAATGTCGACTGAGTGCTCCCCCTAAATGGGCACTGCTGTTTGATTGTTATCTCACTCCCCATGAATGGTTAGTTTCTATTCTCCCCCTTTGACATCAGCAAAAAGGAAAGACAAATAATAGACAAGAGAAAAGCAGTAGACGACAAGCATTTTAATAAAAGCAAAATGATAGGATCATATTACTATAAGCTAAAGTCTGCTTAGATAGTTCAGATAACAAAACATATCAAAAACAACATACAACAACGTTAGCCCTATGGGCGTAGAAAGTAGGAGATCGTATTGACAAGAGTAGTCTTCAGGTTGTCAAACTGGTTGGTTAGGGTTGTGCCCATAGCATCAGTGCTGTTTTGAATCTTTATCGCAACTCTGATGGCTTCTTTGATGACTTAAACCAGATGGTGACGAATTTTACCCACGTCAGTCCCAGTCTCCTTAGTGATGTACTTGACCTTGTTCAGGGTCTCTGTGATGCCCTCAAGCTTGAAGTGACATGACATGATCAGGTCTTGCAGATTTTCAAACTTATAATCCATGCTAGAGATTTTGACATTCAACTCTTTAACATTCTTTGGATCAGAGGGAACAGGTTCAGGAGGGGCAGGATCATCAATCGGGCTAGAGGAGGGTTCAGATTTAAGAGACCAGGAGTCATTGACAAAAGAGTAGCCCATGCTACTGAAGGCTCTAGAGTTGTAGCACTGCTTAACACAGAGTAAAGGGATGTCGGAGAGGCAGACGTCGTTTGCCTCGAGAATCTTAGAGATAAGCATCCCATATGGTAGACTTAGAGAGTCCAGAGTAATATCAGCCATATGAGCAAGGATGTGGAAGGAGAGTTTAAATCTTTTCTTGGATAGCAGACAATAAGTAAAGAAAGTATTTCAGACAGAGAGAGTGGAAAGAGAGCCAGCACGGGGAACAAGGGTAGTTGCCACAATGTGAGCGAGCACCCTTGCTTCAAAGGAAACATCTTTTGGGCCTAGATTGGAGGGACAAGGACTCAAAGGGGAAGACAAGAGGGCCTTCTTAGCGTCTTTAAAAGAAATATTAAAGTTAGAGGGCCAGGAAGTTTTGACAGGGGAAGAGAACCCAAAGCAGTGGATTTCAAAGATCTCATAAAAAATATCAGGGTCAAGAAAAATTCTTTTACCAAGAACAAGGGTTTTGATTTCATCAGGAACAGAAGAATGAAGATTGGCATAAAAGAGTCTTAACAAAGGTTCATAAACGACCTTGGGAGGTGTTGAGAAGATTTTATCCCATTCTTGAAATACGATGAATTCCTTAATAGGGCACTAAATCGTCATGAGAAGGTCCAAGTCCACAATTCTTCCATGCACAATGGTCTTCGATTTGAGCGATTGAAGCAAGGATTCATTCGAGGGGTTGCAAAAATCTTTTTTGGCATCTAAAGAGCTTTTGACATTAAATTTTCATTTCTTCTTGGAATTACCAGGAGGTTGAGACGGGATAGATCGTTTGAGAGAAGAGAGAGGAGAATCAGAAGAGACTGGGGAAGGGGTGGAGAAGGAATGTTCAGAATCAACATGAACTAGGGATTAGGCTATGCCCTTTCCTTTGTTTTTAGAGCTCTTGCGGGGAGGCATTCTGAGGGTTTGAAAGAGGAAAGAGAGTGAAGAGAATTGTAGAGGAGGAATAAATTTAAATAAAGGTTTCAAAGAGAGGGAACGGAAGATGAAGAGAAAAGTTGATCGAACCAAAAGGACAAGGCGGGAAGGTGAAAGAGGTGCAGACTGACACAAAAGGGAAGACATGCAATCTCTCCATCAAAACATTAAATGCAGTAAGAACATATAAGGAAAATAAATCAATTAACACAGAAAAAGAGAGATTTAACCATAATTAAGGAGATTTTGGCAAAATATTTAAGGAATTTCTAAGCATGCAAAATCTTTCTTCAGGCAAGGGTTTTGTAAAAATATCTGTAAGCTGATTTTCAGTGTTAATAAAATCAATTTTAATATCTCCTTTTAAAATATTATCTCTAATAAAATGATGTTTAATGTATATGTGCTTAGCACGATAATAATGAGGATTTTTTTGAAAGACATATAACACTGAAATTGTCACAGAAAATTTTAGAAGGATTCGCAATTACATCATAATCTACCAACTGATGAATAATCCAGAGAATTTGGGTGCAACATGAACCAATTGCCACATATTCAGCTTTAGTGATGGATATAGAGATGCAATTTTGTTTCTTGCTATTCCATGAGATGAGAGATTCTCCAAGGAACTGGCAGGATCCACTGGTGCTTTTGCGATCAATTTTGTCATCTTCTGAAAATCCATGAAGATCAAATACAGATGATTTTTTATACCAGAGCCCAAAAGAAGTAGTTCTCACCAAATATCGAATAATTCTTTCTACTGCAGTTAAATGAGACTCTTTTGGAGCAGTTTAAAATCTAGCACATTTACAAACACTAAACATAATATCAAGTCTACTAGCATTAAGATAAAGTAGAGATCCAATCATGCCTCTATACCTAGACTCATCAACGCTCTTACCTTTTTTATCCAAGTCTAGGTTGTAAGAAAGACTCATAGGAGTACTGATTGACTTAGCATTTCCAATCCAAACTTTTGAATCAATTTTTTTGCATACTTACTTTGGCAAATGAAGATTCCTTGATCAGATTGAAAGATTTATAATCCTAGAAAAAATGTTAGCTCACCCATAATACTCATTTCGAACTCACTTTGCATTAGATCAGCAAATTCCTTGCACAGATTATCATTAATGCTTCCAAAAATAATGTCATCAACATAAACTTGAATAATGATATTATCAGAGGAGGATTTTTTTTTATAAAAAGAGTTGTATCAATGCTTCCTCTTGAAAAACCATGGTTTAACAAAAAATTGCTTAGTCAATCATACCAAGCTCTAGGTGCTTGCTTAAGACCGTAGAGAGCTTTAGTCAACTTAAAATCATGATTAGAAAAATTGGGATTTTCAAAACCAGGGGGTTGTTTAACAAAAACTTATTCGTTTATAAAACTATTTAAAAAAGCACCTTTGACATCCATTTGAAAAAGTTTGAAACCTTTAAATTGGGTATAAGCTAGTAGTATGCGAATAGATTCTAACCTGGCAACAGGAGCGAAAGTCTCATCATAGTCGACTCCCTCCTATTGAGAGTAACAGTCGTGCTTTGTTCCTGATCACTTTTTCATCTTCATTCAATTTTTTTATGAACACCCATTTGGTTCTAATGATAGAAGAGTTACCAAGTTTGTCGACCAAATTCCAGACTTGATTCCTTTTGAATTGTTCTAGCTCTTCCTTTATGGCCTTTACCCATTCATTATCTTTCAAGGCTTCTTCAACTTTCTTAGGTTCCAGCTATGAAATAAGAGCTAACTTTTCCTGCTTGAGGCCCTTGTCCTCATTCCATCACTTGCATTCCCAATAAGTTTCTTTGGATAGTCTATTCACTCCTCCATTCGTTTGGGATTGATTCTGTTATTGATGGATTTTCTCTCGTCATAGTCGAATGGTCTTTCTCTACGACTTCTTTTGAAGAAAAGACTACACTTTGTGAGTTGATGATTTCTTCATCATCGGAGCTGCATTTTTTCTCAGATGGATGATTAGATTCATCAAATATAATATGAACAGACTCTTCTACAGAAGATGTGTGTTTATTAAAAACTCTGTAAGATCTACTATTATTTGAGTAGCCAAGAAAGATACCTTCATTGTTGTGAGGATCAAACTTACATAGATTGTCCTTTCCGTTATTGTGAATAAAGCATTTGCAGCCAAAAGGATAAAAATAGCCAACATTTGGCTTCTTACCATTCCATAGTTCATATAGGGACTTTTTCAAGATGGGTCTGATGAGACATTGATTGCGAATGTGACATGTTGTGCTCATTACTTCAGCCCAAAAATGATGAGGGAGATTATGCTCACAAATCATGGTTCTTGCCATGTCTTGGAGGGTTCTGCTCTTTCTTTCAACCACTCCAATTTGCTACGAAATTCGTGGAGTTGAGAAATTATGCTGTAATCTTCCTCTTTACAGAAGTTTTCAAAGGCTTTACTTTCAATTCTCCGTCGTGATCACTTCTAATGGAAGTAATGTAATAGCCTTTTTCTCACTGTACTTTCTTACAAAAAAACTACAAACTCTTTAAGGTATCATCTTTGTTAGCCAAGAACATAACCCATGTAAAGCGTGAATAATCATCAACTATGACAAAAGCATACCTTTTTGCACCAATGCTAGTTGTTGTAGTAGGACCAAAGAGGTCCATATGAAGGAGTTGCAAGGGTTTAGTAGTGGAGACAATATCTTTATTTGAAAAGGAATTTCTGATTTGTTTACGTAGTTGACATGCATCACAGATCTGATCTTTGGTGTAGTCAATCTTTGGCAGACCAGTAACAAGGTCAAGTATTGCTAGCTTTTCGATGAGTCTCATGCTAGCATGTCCTAGCTTCCTATGCCAAATCCATGGATCCTTAGTCATGGAGGCTAGAAAAATGTGCTCAGTAGCTCCTTTGATAGAATCTAGAATGTATACAGTTCTATCTATGGTTCCAGGAAGGATTTCCTTTCCAGAGTTGTCTTCAATGATGCATCCTATTTTTCTGAATCTTACTTCAAGGTCAGAGTCATATAGTTGACTAATGCTCAATAAATTAAATTTAAGCCCTTTCACAAGATAAACATTAGTGATGTCACAGGATTAGTTGAATAAGATTATGTTGACGCCAATTACAGTTCCGGTTGAATTGTCTCCAAAGCGAATTTTTCCTCCCCTATAGTCAGCTACAGACTTCAACAGAGATTTGTTGCCCATCATATGATTTGAATATGCACTATTAAGATACGACTTCTTTTTGGATTTAGTGTGATATTCCTGCAAAACAAGATCAATTTTGATTTTTAGGTACCCAAATATTTTTGGGTCCTTTTTGGTTAGTTGTACCGTTGACCCTCCAAACCATATTTGAAGGCCTTGAGTAAAGAAAGCGATACCTAGAGTAGGTATGTACAGACTTGCCATAGTAATGACAGGATAGTTGACTGGGATGATCAGGATCAGAATGAGTTGATGAATCATTTTGAGAGAAATTTGATTTGAACGATTCATTTGGACTGCCATGACCTTGAGCAGTCTTTAAATGATTTTTAAGCTCAGAATTTTCTTCATCTAGTAAGTTTTGATCAACAGCGCAAATTTCGAGTTTAATCTCTAAAACATTTTTTTCATCTTGAATGGTTCTAACATTTTCAAAAGATTTTTTCAAGTATATAATGGCTTGATCTAGGAGATCTTTCAAATAAAGACAGTTATTGTAGAAATCATTGTTTACCTGGTTGCTTTCTCCTATAGCCATAAAGCATAAGTTCGTATTGTCTTCATTGTCGTATTCCAATGTGTCCTAATCGTTCCAGCTGCTAAAAGCTCTATTTTTGAATTGTCCTTGAGGTTGTCTTCTTTTGGCTTCAGGACATTCACTTGCAATGTGTCTAAGCTTACCATACTCATAGCACCTGCCATTATTTCGATTGTAATTTGTAATCTGTTTGTTTCTGGAATAATTTTGTTTACCTCTTCTTTGATTTCTATTGCGTCTGAAGGTTTTCATCACCGATTTTGTGATTAATGTTATCTTATCTTCATTTAGGTCTTCATCATCATCTTGGATTTGACTAGTGGATTTGAATGTAACAGATTTTTTCTTCTCATCCTCCCTTCCGTTTTTATTGAGATGTGTTTTCTCGAAGGCAATCAGATCATCTCTGAGTTCATCATATGTGAGGTTTTTGAGATCCATGCTTTCAAGAGCCATAACTTTTGCATGTCATTGAGGGGGTAGACTTCTGAGGATTCTTTTGATGTGTTCTATTGGAGTATATTCTTTTCCTGCAGCCTTGAGTTCCCTGAGACAAGCAAATATGCTTTCCACAGATTCACCTTCCTTCATTTGGAATAGTTCATACTCATAGACCAGTATATTGACAATAGTTTCTTTGACTTTGTCAGTTCCTTGATAGGTGACTTCTAGTTTGTCCCACATTTCCTTAGCAGTTTCACAGCTTAAGATCTTTTCATATTCTTCTCCACTAATGACATTGTAAAGGACATTCTTTGCCCTGGAATTGATTTGAATGACTTCCATTTGCTCATTAGTGTAGTTCTCTAGGCTTTGAATGATGACTGCTTGGCCACCTTCAACACTTGATTGTCCTTCAGTTGTTGATTTGGTGGCAGGGATAGGAATGTCACCCAATTTGATAGCTCTCCAGACCTTCATGTTATAGGATTTTATGAATGTTTCCATTCTTACTTTCCAGTGAGAAGTGTTTCCAATTGAAATAGGGAGGTCTTGTTTGAGAGGTCCCCTCTTGAAATAGTGCTCCAATCGTTTGCTGTTGGTTTGCCATGATCTTTTCTCACCTGTGGTTAAACAAAAAAAGTAGTGAGACCAGACTCTGATACCAATTGAAAGTGCAAGAGGAGGGGGCGGGGTGAATTGTATTTTCTTTCTTCCTTTCGCTTTCAACCTGTAATTTGAGATTCATCTAATATAGCAAGTAGTCGACTGGAATATATTAAGTAAGGCCGCAGAAATTAAAAGTACGTACAAAAGTTCAACACCAGATGTTTTATACTGGTTCGGTTTCAATGTGAATCCTAGGTCCAGTCTCCTTGGGTTGCAAGGGATACCTCTTCAAGCCTTCGAAATTGTGGTTACAATAGATTGAAACTTAATCTACAATAGTCAGTATTTTTCTTCTTTTTCTTTTTTTTGATATAATCCTCTCTTTCAAATTTTTCTTCTTTTCTCTCTCTTTTTTCTTTTTCAAAGTAAAACTAAGAGTTACAGTGAATTTCTTAAAGATGAAGAGTTTCGAAGATGATCTTGAAGGTAGTAGGCTTGTATACTTTGAGATATCGAGGATGCCTCTTTTTATAGTGGAAGAGATAGCATCCCAAGGGTGTTGATACTTGGATTGAGATAGTGATGAGTCATCTTTCCAAGAATAAGGTTGAAGGCTTACTTCAAAGGAGATTTTCTTCCCAGTCTTTAGATTGATTTATCCATTGATCTGCAGATTAGTCTCGATTGCATCCTTGATTAGATCTTTACCTTGTTTGCTGATCTTCTTTCCTTGACAGGGATTTTGCTATTGTTGTTCTTCTTTGATTGACTTGCTGTTGATTTTTTCTTCCCTTGATTGATCCTTATTTGTCTATCAATCATCAATTAATTTCTTTCCTTTTAGCTGTTCAGGACAGAGTCAGAATTATTTCTATTTTGTATCTAGTCCTTTTGTTTTTCCTTTTTGTGTTTTCTGACCTTTGTAGTAATGATCCTGCATACTCATCATCAAAATAATAACATTAGCACTAAAATACACCACTATGTTTAAGGGAGCATCGATTGAGGTTTGAGTCGGAGTGGGCTATCTCCAAGGGTCCATATTTATCTCTCAAGAAAGTGCTCTAAGGAGCTATCCCTATGCATGAAATGTATGTCATGAAGAATGTTTTGGCTTCTTACCCTATTATAGTATGTCATGAACAATGTTTTGGCTTCTTAGCCTATTGTGCATGATTATTAAGAATGTGATTTGGCCCTTAAGCCTAAGAATGCATATAACGATTTGGAAGTCTTATGTCTCTTTTACAACCATGTATATATGTGTGTTCTGGTGGAATGACGACCTAGCATCGATGGATTGGATGTCGGTGTGGACTATCCCCAAGGGTCCATACTCATTTCCTTGAACTATGTGCCTAACATAGGATATGTTTATGCCCCAAAGGGGAAAGTATGTTAAGGATCTACCTTTGATAAGTAGGTCACTTCTTATCGTTGTGGAGGAGACAACAGGGTTCCAAGGCATAGCTCACTTGGTCTCATGTCATTTATGTTCCCATCCTCAATATATATGAAGTATTTTCATATTCATGCATCATGCTCATCATGGCATATTGATATACCACTCTCTTGTTATATGATTCTTTCTATATTATGTGCCCTTGTTATCTAACTTTGAATGTAGGTTTGGTAAGTCATATGCATTGCATCTCGCATACTTAGTACATTCAAACGTACTAACGTATACTTTTGCCTACATAATCTCACCATATAGGGACCGAAGAACATATCCATCCATCATACGACGTCTAGCTTAAGATTCAAGTTTTACTTGTTGTGGTGAGTTTTATCTTCTAAGGATGAACCACCCTTTCTTTACCTTTGGTTTTATCTATTTTATTTCCTCGAGGGTGATCCCGAGGTATGTCTTCACCCCCGTCCTGTAACAGCCCGGACCCACACGTGCATATATTGTCCGCTTTGCCAGCCACGGCCATGGACCAGCGCACGGTTTTGTTTCTCCCAGGTTTCCCCGGGAAAAGGCCTATGCACATGTAAGTTCTAAG
>JAPFFP010000113.1:10164173-10188116 GCA_026153255.1 Solanum medicagineum | reverse complement strand
GATGTTGATATAATTGATAATAACAATGTATGTATGTTTGTTTAGTTCTTTGGTGAATATTTTGATGACGTCTATGTATGTATGTATATTATTATTATTATTATTATTATTATTATTATTATTATTATTATTATTTATTTATTTATTTATTTATTTTATGAATTTTGGTGGTTGTTGAATTTTATTTTATTTTTTTATTTTTGTAATTAGTAGTATTCTTGGAGAAAAAAAAGTTGGTAACAATACATATATTGTTAGATTTTTTGTGAGAGTTTAGTATAGAAATTAGTGAACTGGTTTGATGGTTATTTGGTAAAGTTGGTATTCGTAGTTTCAGTTTTTTGGTAATGAGTTCATGTCAACTTTGATTTTCATTTGGTGTTACTCTGTACTAACAGTAACGACTTTAAAAATTGTATAACCAACGCAGGTAGATATGTTGATTACAAAATCGATGTGTCATTTATGATATGACAAGTGGGTTCTAGGAACTGGTTGATACTAATGATTCGAAAAAAAGGTATACAGAAGTGAAGTTCAAGAGAAGCAAGGTTACTTGTAGTAAATGTGTTTCGAGGGGCCATAATAAGAAGACTTGCCCACTAAATATAACTGAAAAATTATGACTAATTGTGTTTAAATGTGGTAGCATGATTCATTATTTTATTTTTTTTAATTGCTTTTATGGTTATTAAGATAGTAAACATGTTCTTGGAGTGCTTAAGAAATATTTGTTTGTTCGCATTGGTGAATGAGCATATTCAGTGTTTTGGTAGATTTGTTGATATCAAATTTGGTGAAAGTTAGTCACATTGTTTAGCTTGTGCCAAAAAAGTGCAGGGTTATATGGCAAAAGTAAAACCTTTAGATGTTTGGTTAGAAATTGGTGTTTGATTGATATTTTATGATAAATATTTGATTCAAATATTTTTGAAAAAATTGTTAATTGATGCTAGACTTTGTCAAATTTATAAAATAGTGATGGTGGATATGAAGTGATAGCATGATTTGATTGTGTTTTTTTTTTTTTTTTGTTTTAAGTCATTTTGAAATTGTTATGGTAGGACAGAAAGAAATCCAGATATTTAATTACAAAGTTAGTAAAAAAAAATTTTATTTTCAATGGTTTTTCTTTTATTTTATTATTTTTTGTGTTTGTTTTTCGGACCTTCAAGGAAAAATTTATAGTCAAAATCCTTAGTGTTGGACTTGGTATACATTTCAGTTTTATTTGGGGGTACAACAATAGTTTGTTTTGTCAGTATTCTTCTTATTAATATTTGTAGTACAAATGGGTTAATAACACATAATTGTGATCCCTTAGAATAACATAATAACTGGCTCACAAAAAAAGGTATGGACTATATATACTAAGTGATATAAATCATTGACATAATTATAAAATTCACAATATGTAATCAAATATATTAAAAAAACACAAAAATAGAAAATACACAACGGCTGATCAAAGAAGAAATATCAACTGTATGTTTGCCCCCATCAAAATAACTTAAAAAATGTACACTCATAATGTCATAAAGATAGAAAAATTACAATAAATGTACCCCATGTTCACCAATAAGAACATGCTTCTCAAAGACCCTAGTTTTGCCTTGTTGCGCTGGCGTGATGTATGGTAATTTATTTTCGATCTCAACAATTTGAGATTCACTGAAATTTGAAAATTCAAAATCATCAAGTGTAGACGTCGTGTGTGCAACACCTCTCACTTTACCTACTAATTCAAGAAAAAATAAAATTTATAGATAAATTATAATAACGAATACGTCTCTATACTACAACCAGTAAAAAACTTTAGGAAAAAAAATGATACTTGCATTTGGGGGCATTGGATCAGGAATATACTCTTCATTGAATCTATCATTTTCAACACCTTCACTGATATGCTTCCTTAATTCATCCCGGTTTCCTTCAATACTATAAAATTTACAAATTTTCTCAACCTAAAAAATATTTAGGAAAAAAAATGACAACATGTACAGATTAATCTAAATAACATTTTCATCAATAAAATTCATTAGAGATTATGCTAAATTTGGTATATTTGAACTTTAAATAATATAAAAAATATAATCAACATGTATCAAAAGTACAGTATATCAACAATTTCACCAAATGTTATGTCAAAACTAATTTAACCAATAAGTTACAACTGGACAATCATTATACCAGAAAAAAAAATTCAAGAACTATATCCAAAAAAATACCGTGTAATACCAATCTAATACAAAAAAACATCCAAAAAAAATGATTACAACATAAGGCTTACTCAAAACAAAATCTATACTGAATAGTCAACTTTGAACCAATATCTATATCAATATGTTGAGCACGTGTTGTATTAAAAAAAGAATTCAATTGTATAGAGATAGTAAAAAAAACTACATAATCATTGTATCCCATAAAAAACACCAAGCACAATATCAAAAAATGTACCTAAATATAATACAAATTTAATACAAAAAATAATATAAATAGTTACAACAGCAAACTTGCTCAAACAATAATCTATACTTATTGGCCAACTTTGAACCAATATCTATATCAACATTTTGAGCAAGTGTTGTACAAAAAATAAATTTAGCTGTACAGAGATAGTCAAGGCAACTGGACAATTATTGTACCAAATAAAATGACAAAATCAAGCACTATCATGGAGAAAGTTAG
The DNA here is from genome assembly GCA_026153255.1 of Solanum medicagineum. NCBI lineage: Eukaryota > Viridiplantae > Streptophyta > Magnoliopsida > Solanales > Solanaceae > Solanum > Solanum medicagineum. The sequence continues at coordinate 10,185,428 of JAPFFP010000113.1, read as the reverse complement.
ATGGTTGTGCTTCGAATAACACATTCTCCTTCCCTTTGACAGATTTTAATGATTCTTCAGTGATTTACCCTTGAAAATATTGGTGTCCCTCACGTCTGATTTATTCTTTAGTGGAGATGCGGTAAAAGCATAAAGGTCGAAACATAGTCTTGAACAATGCACAGACGTAAAATCCAACCAAATCAGCTCCTGATTAATCCTAGGACTTTTACGAGTTAGAATTTTTTGACAAATAAAATTGACATGGTTAAACTATAATCCACAAAAAAGAAACTAAGGCAAATTTGGGTGTGAAGATGTTTCTAACAATGGCTGCAGAAAAACGAAGAAAAAAAAATTAAAAAGACAAATTCTTCTACTATGAAGATGTTTCCAACAAACGACAGCAAAAAATGAAGAAAACAAAATAAAAGTTTGAATAATGGTGTGTAGAAAAAGCCAAAGTATCTTTTGGCTAATGAAAAGACAAATGAGGGATGTCATGAGGGGTTACTTCCAACAGTAACCAAGTCAGGCAAAGGAGCATTGAAAAAATAAAATATTTAGATTAGTTACAAATATCGAGACTAAAAAAAATTGAAAGTAAAATCAAAAAGAGAAAAAAAATATAAGCTCACATGTATAGCTTTGTGAAAAAGTTAATTTTGTAAATATAATAGGGTCTACCACAAAAATGTAATAAAGATTCTTAAAGTTTTTTTTTTTTTTTCAATTTTTCCTTTCAAGAACTTGATTATGGATTTGGTTGAGTTTTGAGTCTAGGCTAAATATATAGTAATATGAGTGTCTATAGTCTCGTGTTCTTATAAATATTATATATTTGATAGATTGAAAACATTCTAATGTATTGAAGGAAGGAAAAACATTGGTGGATTAACTAGATTGGCATCGATTCTTCGATTGAGGTAGGTTATGGTCTATTCTATCTGTTAGAGAGACTCTTAATAGTAATTGATATTCATTGAGTGATATTGTGAATTTATTCCATACATTTAATTATTGTGGTTTGGATGCTTGATGTGTGTTGTGATTGGCCTGCAATCTCAAGACCACGAAATCTATAATCTTGAACTTGCCTCATCAAAATTATGTCTTGAATAAAGAAGGCTTGATAAAATATTGTTAATAAAGCGTAAAGTAATGATTAAGAATGACAAATTCAATATATTTGGATTGGGTGTCATGTTCTGATATAATATATTTGGATCGGATATCACATTTTGACACGATATTATGGAATTGGGTGTCACATTCTGATACGATATTATGAGACCGGGTGTCACGTTCCTACACAGTATTATGAAATCAAATGCCACGTTCTGACATGATATATATTGAATCGAGTACCATGTTTCGGCATGATAATAATTAAGAAAAACATGTTAAAATGATTTAATATACTCAATATCAAATAACCCATTTTCCAAAAGAAGAATGGTGTTGAGCCTTGAGTCTTCATGTGCGTTCTTGATATTGTTGACTGATTATGTACTTATAATTATGTTGTCACTTATAGTTGTTACTTTTTGGTTGCCACTGTTAGTTGATTTCTTGATATTACTCATGTATATTGACTTCTATTTGGAGACGGTCGATGATACCTACTCAGTATATGTTGCTCGTACTTATCCCTACTTGTATTTTTCTTTGTTATTGCTTTTGTGGAGTGCAACGAGTGTTCCGTGGAGTTCTAGCCGATCATCAGTATACCATATTTTAGGGTGAGCTAACCTTCTAACTCGTGTTGGATTCTATCAGTTATGACATGATGTCTTTTATTTTTGGACATAAACAATTTATTTATCTATTTTGTGTTGCTACTCTTAGACTTAGTATTAAATATCGTTGATGTGATGACTTTCAGGTTTAAAAAAAATGCTATGTAATAGACCTAGTGATTTTGTTATTCCTTGTTTTAGAAGTTTGAGCTTTTGATTATTATTATATTTTATAAATCGAACTGCTAATATAGGTTAAGATTTGTATCATTGGTTCGCCCATTTAGGAGGTTAAGTATGGATGCCACTCACGGTCCATTTTAGGTCGTGACATTAGATCATCCACCCCCACCCTCCCCACCCCCAACAAAAAAAAGAAAAAGAAAGAAACATACGGATTACAGATGATGTTCTCTCAAGGTTGCCTTAATAGGACTCCTTAGATAAAGTTCTCCAATGGATAAATCAACAATTGACATGGTAAAATAGAAGGTAAATATGTGATTATAGTTTTACTATACAGAATTGTAGTTTTTTTTTTTTTAAAGTACGATTCGTAGCTATAATTAAAATTTTTTAGAAGATTTTCCCTCCTCTCTTTGCCTTTGCCCTCTCTGGCTTGCCTCTCTCCTCTCTTTGCTCTCTCTTGCCTCTTTCTCTCTTTCTATAATATAATACAAATAGTAACAATCAATGATACAAATAATAACACTCAATTATACAAATACAAATGGTAACAATTAATTATAAAATAAATTGTAGCACAAATACACATAGCAACACATAAATACAATACACATGACAACAGAGGAACACAGATGCACATGACTACCATTACAATCTGTTACGAATTACAATGATGATACAGTTGTATTTGTTGATACAATTGTATTGGTCGATACAATTGCTTTGCAGCAATGAATTGAATACCATAGTCTTTGATACAATTGTGTTCCTTGATGTAAACTAATTTTATCAAATGTATTCGTGATATAATTATCAATCAGATATACAAATCAATTGTATCTCTCTCCTCTCTCCTCTCTCCTCTCTCTCCCAGATCTTGCTCTCTTCTCTCCTCTCCCAATCTCGTGCACCTCTATCTTCCTTCTAGTAGTTGTTTTAATACAATAATTGTATCCGATACAATCACTTGTGTGTCTCCTCTCTCTCCCAGGTCTCACTTGCTTTTCTCCTTCCTCTCCCAATGTTGCTTGCCTCTTTCTCCTTATAAGATGTAGCTACGAATCATAATTAAGCAAACTATAGCTTACGGGGCCTGATTATCTTTCTAGTCATAGCTGTTTTAGCAATTTCCTCTAAAAATATCAAGGGAGTTTGTGCCTTTTAGATGTGAGAAGAAAAGTGGAGCTCGACATAAAACTAAACCTAATAGGATATTTATTGATTGTGCAGAATCACTCGGATATAGGCAGTCATGAAGAATGATATCTAAAGGTCTGAATTATACTTAATTAAAAGAAAAAGTTCAAATGCACATTTTTGGTAATAGAATGGAGTATGAGAAATGCATGAATAATTATGGGGTTGGACTAGCTGGGCTCCTAGACTTGTTATCTTCAGATGATGGCCTGTTTCCAGAATCAAAATGCTGGATATCCTCAATCATCTGGACAACGTGAATCATGTCAGGCCTTGTTTCCGGCACGTTTGCCACACAAGCCATTGCAATCTGCAGCATTTGCACCATCTCGTCTTCGATATTTTGAAACTTGATAAGCTCAGCATCAAACACCTCAGCAGTCCATTCCTCCCTGACAACAGACTGCACCCATCTTGGTAAATCTACCACCTCATCATGGCCAGGAGGCTGCACTGGTGCTTTGCCAGTAAGGAGTTCAAGAAGCAGGACACCAAAGCTGTAAACGTCGGATTTCTGAGTACATTTCTTGGTCTCGATGACCTCGGGTGCTCTATATCCAGCACTCCTTGATGGGATAGTAGGAAAGCCCATTAGAGGAGCAAGACCAACATCTGAGATGCATCCACTAGTATCGTGGGTGAGAAGCACATTGGATGACTTGATATTGCCATGAATTAGTTTGCCACCAGCTACTGCATGGATATGGGCAATACCACTTGCAGCTCCATGGGCAATCCTCAATCTAGATTCCCAATCCAGTGTTCTTTCCAAGTCCCTGTTACCTATAATCATAAACAAGGAGCAATGAAAGGAAAGAACTTTTTCTAGTATAAACAGTTATACTGAAAATTAGGAAAAGCACCGGACAACTGAACTGACATTTAACTACTTGCAAGTTGCATCTTGCTTTAAAAAAATATGGAGAGCTGTGAGTGCATGAAACCAATATCGGCATGTCGTAAATCTTTATATTATAAACACTTCAAGACAAACTTGCATGCCTATTTCAGGAGAGTAAATTTATATTGCTTTTCAAAGGAACTTTGTCCAGGGGCTTTGTTGAAGAATATAGGCATTTCATTTCACATGCGTAATTTATGCTCTTGTGAAACTTCTAGAGTTGATTTTATGGTTCAGTCTAGTAACTAAGTATATTCCCAAGTACCTGAATGGTTATGACAGCTAAACAATTGGAGGACAAAAGAAGTAAGAAATGTTACCATGCATTCGAGTGGATAAACTGCCTGCCGGTACATGATCATATATAAGAAGTTTTTCATCTTTGGAATAGTAATAAGCACGAAGAGCAACAACATTTCGATGCTGATCCACAGTGCCAATTATCTCCATCTGTTGGTCAAACTCTCGTTTCCCAACAACAACTTCCTTCAGCCGTTTCACAACAACAGTCGTTCCCTCCTCCAAGATGGCCTTGTAGGTTGTCCCATAGCTGCCTTTACCCAAAACCTCAGCTGAGGCTCTCAACAAATCTTCAAGGTCAAAATTGAAAGAGCAACCCTCAAAGAAAACCAATTTGTTCCTTTCAGCTGCTTGTACTCCACTACTGAAATCCTCTGTTTGCTTTGGACTTCCTGCTCCATTAAAGTCTTTTCTTTGCTGAACACCTCTCTTAGTATAGTACCGCTTCATACAACACAAGAAAATCAACACAGCTAGACATAGGATCCCTCCAACACCCCCTGCAACAACGCCAATGATAACTCCTGTACTTAAGCTTTTCTTGCCTTTCTTCTTTTCAGGAATTGTTGGTAGGAATGGCAGGGAATTTGGAGAATGAGATGGTGGTGTTAGAATCAATGGCGAGGGAGAAGGTGGAATTGAAGGGAATGGAGAAGGTGAAGGTGCAAAAGAGGGGCATTGAGTCAAGGGTGGTCCGCATAGTAGAGAATTTCCTTGAAATGAAGAAGCAGAAAACTTTGCGAGGGACGGTGGAATTGAACCATTGAGTTGGTTATTGCTTATATTCAATTGGGTGAGCCTTGGAACGTTTACGTTAGGAATGGATCCTGTCAGCGAGTTGTTTTGTAGGTTCAAACCAGTAAGATGTGTCAGATTTTGAATTGTTGTTGGAATTTTTCCTGAGAAGGAGTTGAAAGAGAGATCAATGAAGTTGAGCTGCAGAGACAGAGAGGACGGGATTGTACCAGAAAATTGGTTTTGTTGGAGATATATGAAACGGAGGGAAGGAAGAGAGGTGATATCTGAAGGAAGATTTCCACTCAGCCCATTGGAATGAAGGCTGAGGGTTGTTAGTGCATCCAGTCTTCCTATGGTATTGTCTGGAATAGGACCGTAGAGTCCAATACCAGGAAGCCGAAGTGCAACTACACGACTGCCATCTGAGCTGCAACTGACGCCATGCCATGAGCAAATGGAAGAGTTAGTGTTCCACTTGAACTTTCGAAGATGAGGTACTGCAGAAGCAAAGTCAAGTAGCGCTTGTCTATCTGAGCTAAGGTCAGCATTAACTTTTGGGAAGAAGAGCAAAAATGGAATCAGACAAAGAGCAAGCAGATCCACTATTGGGTGTAACTTCATCATTTTAAGAGTTAGGAATGAGTTGCTGCGGGACTTCCCAAGTCAACTCAAGTTTCCATAAGAGATCAACTTTGTGTATCATTCGCTCGTATCACCTAGTTAAAAAGTTAGAAGAAAGCAGTGAGGAAAGATACACACAAATATTTTGCAGAGAAACTTAGATATATGCAAAATACACCCAATACAGTATGAAATGAACAGACAATTCCCATGTGCGTATGATTTTCTCTTCCTTTGGTAGTTGAATGATTTTCTTATCATTCGTCATGACACACAGGAAGAAAAAACAGTTTATGCCTCCTAAAGACAACTTAATCAAGAAAAAGACAAATAAGGCTTGTACTGTTACATAGTCCAGTACCAGCTTCCAAGTATAAAATCTGCCTAGTTCACTTGTTTTTTTTTTTTTCACCTGGGTTCTACCAATCTGTCTGCTCTGCCAAACTAGTAGCATGTCTGAGAGAGTAGCACCCTTAATTGCACAGCATGAAAAAAAACTAGCTTTCTCTGGTGCTGTCTTTTTAAAACTGGCGAAATGATTAGGTGAAAAAACAGAGAGGATCAAGTCATCAACCACACTGCTAGAAGTGCAGCTGCAATGCCCATTGAGGAGTTATATGATGGACTCAACAGGTTTTCACGCCTTGTGGCTTTCTCATATCAGTTTCTAGGACAAAGCACAGTGACTATATATAGTAAACTAAGCGTGAGAACTGAAGGAAACAGAAGAATGAAGGAAAAAGAACTGGAGGAAACAGCTTAGCATTAAAAGCCCGGAATTTCCAGCTTACTGTTGTGTTGAAGGAAAGCCTAAAATACGCACACACAGAAAGATGTTGCCGGGTATTTATGTGGATTCATAATAAGAGTAAAATCCCCTTTTAATGATAAACACCCTAAATTCTGAAAGCCAATAATCCCATGAACTTGTTAGATGCATCACCTCCCTAATGCACAGCAGATAAGAAATTTTCCAGATCATTAGCCTTATAGAGGGAAAGACCGACTTCCAGATTCTCGATCCCTACTGCATTACCACCCTCTAGTTCCTAATTTCAACACTCCATCATAGCATTAGACAAAAAAACTAGTCCATGAATAGTTTAAATATTTTAGTTCAGAAATTCTAGCTAAAATTGGTGGCCGTATCAAAAATTAATACTAGTGAACTTAAGGCGATTGGACATGAGTTGGTTGAGATTTGAAAAAGAAGAGAAGGGCATTTGAAGTTTAATTGTGTTAGGACATGGAACCAAGGCTACAACATGTTGTTCAAAATTTCAAGTTTGAATTTGAAACAATCACTTATTTGAGTCTATTATTTAAAACCTTTTGAACTAAAATCTATGGCTAGACGGGTATGCTGGTGGTAGAGTATTAGCACCATATAAAGCTAGTAGAAAGTTGAAATTAGAGAAGAAGAGTATACCTTGAGAAATGGTGACTTGTACAGCAATGGGAGAGAGGTAGATTAATAACGGTCGAGAATTGAGAAAAGAGAAGAAAAAAGCCCAAGTCTAAGTCTAGTGAATTACAATTCCCCTCTAAAATTCCTACTCCAACGGCATTTTGTTTACTTTGCAAAATGAGATTATTAACTTGGTTTCTTTGGTGGTACCGGTAGGAAAAAATAAAGCAGTAGGAAGGAAAAATCTTTTCCTTTTCTTTCCCTCTTTTCCTTCTTCAGCTTGTTCGTCAAGCAAACGGAATCTCTGCTAATTTAGCACAGATCTCGATGTTTTATTTCTCTCCAACTACATCTTGCTTGCTTTCTTCTTTTATCATTTTCTTCTCCCATTGATAGGATTAACTACTGCAACTACTCCTTTTCACTCATTCGCTGTCATTCACATGACAATTGGCAACTTAAATGTTGATGCACAGAAAATGAACAAAAAGGAACTGCTCTTCCTTGACCTTAATTGTTAATTTGGTCTCAAAAAAAGTTTCGCCATTAATTAATTAATGTTCATTTACATTCCTCCCTTCCTTCTCAGTGCTCATATTATTCTTCTTATTTTTTTTAGTGGTTTGATTAATTTTTAAAATTAAATTATATTATATTAATTTAAAATTTAAAATAAAAAATAAATATTTAAAAATTATACAAAAGGAATTGTAGTAAATTTTTTTATATCAACATGATAAAAATTATATTGTTTGACTTTAAAAAAGAAATTGTGATCACTAAAAAGGAATAGTGAAAGTATATTATTAAGATGGAGAGGGTGGTCTCTAAAGTTTCATCCATTAAAATTAAATATCACGTTACAAGTGAAGCAGGCCAATTTCAGGAGAATAGCTACTGTAGTAGTTGAATCGTTTACTTAAGATTTCGTCTATTTTAATTTGTTCGCCTATTTTTGACATAACATGATTTGATAATATTTAAAAAGTAATTTTTATGAGCATAAACTAAAATTATATAAAATAATGTATCAAAGAAAGAGAGATATTAATTCTTTAATTTAACCTAAAAAATCAGATAATCAAATTGAAAAGGAGGGTAATTATATAATTTCAGATTTGAGGAATTTGGTGGGACTGAAGAAGGGCAAGGCCCACTGCACGGCAAAGAGAAGCTGAAGCAGTTGACCATGCAATGAGTAGTTTAAGATTTTGCCAAAAAACAATAATGTAAATAATCTAGTTTGTTTTTGTCCTCCTTACACACCCAAAATTCCTCAGATAAAACCAAAACAAACAAAGAAAGTCCGGCAGATAATAATTAGTCATAGAAAGAAAGCACCAAAACCCAACTTTAAGGAACAAATAAATTAAGGTTAGTTTCAAATGACGTTGGAATCTATATTTGATTAATAATTTACTAACTAATACAGCACCCTTGAATAATTATGCCGACCTCTTATAATTCATAATGAGGTTGTCCATTAGTCAATTCTGGAGTAGATTAATATTCTTCTAACTAATTCTTTTTCTAGCCCAACATTATATTATATGCATGCTAGTATAACTAATACATAAAACGACTACTTCATGCGTGGATTGGGCCAAATAGCCAACTCATTCTGTGGACTGTTATTGGAGAGGCCTTAAATTAGGGGAAAATTAACCCCCAGGGGTGATGTTCATATTTTGCCCCTCATAAGAAATATCTTATAAAATTATCCTTCATTCAATTAATGAAAATTCCTTAGACAAAATTGGCCTCTAAATCTAACAAAATAAAGGAAGCTTATATTTGTATAATTAAATGGAACTAGAAAAGTTATATTTTTCTTTTCTCTCTCTCCCTCCCCCATTCTCACTTTTTTTCCTTATATTTTCTTTTCATTCATGTAACACCTTCCAAGCGACTCATAATGCCCTTATGACAGATTCCTTGAATAACGCAATTTTTGTATGTTCTTCGGTATATTCGAGTTCGTATTCTTTTTCAGGAGGCAAACTTGTGTGGGAGAATGATCTCATTCGATTTTTAAGTCAACCGTATCAACAAATAATTTTTCGCATGATTTTGCACTTTCCAGAAGAGTACGCGACCTCTTCGTGTCGCGGATAGGATTTATGATAGTAAAAAAGTGGCCTAAACACATTCCAGCTCAAAACAAGAAAAAATTGAAATTCGTGCAAAATGAATACTGCGAGAGCACCTTCTAGTCGTGCCTCTGTTCCATCCATGTCAAATTTTTTTCTAAAATTTTCAGATTTAAGTTAGGGCAATTGAGACATATCCCAACACCCTTATATGCAGAAATCCTCGAAAATTCAATCATTTTTAGTCCTATTCCTCTCTAAACTCTCCCAAATTCCTCCCAAAATCCTTCTTCCAAAAATTATCCTAATTCTTAGGCTTCAAGTTCTTCCATTGAAGGTCAAGTCTCAAGGTGATTCCCCAAGTTTCTTCAAGTCTTCTTCATCAATTTCAAGACCTTAAGGTATGTGAGTTCTTCATCCGTGAGTTTTTCTACCTATGGAGCCCCAAATCCTTTTTACTCAATCATTTAAAATTCAAGGTCAATTTCTTATGGGTTCTTCTTATTACTCTTATTATGCATGATTTATGTTGCGAATTATCTTCTATTGAACTAAATTGCATTAATCCTTTTAAGAATTTACAAAGATGAATTATTTTCTTATTTTCAAGTTATGAAAGTTATGATGCCATGAAGTACTGTGAAGTTGATACTTTTACAATACTAATTTCATGTTCCCATACCTATGTTTAAACGATAATAAGAATAATTATGGTGATTGTTTGAGAATGATTTAAATTGATGATTTTCACTACATCTATGTATAGTCCTCTTGAGTTCCATGTTTTAAAGCCTATATGCATTAATCCCACCAAACTTTCATATTAAGTTCTCTAATAAAGTATGATTTTCAAATGTTGAGGGTTCAACTATATGCTATGAAAGTATATGAAAGTGATAAAGTATTTATGAAACCCTTTTATGAATGTTAAGTTGGTGATAAGGATAAATCTCACCAAAAGAATGAATCCTCTTCTGATAAGGATAATTCTCACTTGTTGGATCATAAGTTCTGAGCTACTTCTATTACAATGATGCTATGTTTAAAAGCTTATGAATGTATGATTATACTCATGTTTTCTAATGTACACCGTGGGAATGACTTAGCATTAATGAGGTATTAAGGTGGGGATTAGTAAGGAAACCCTAATAGCAAGCGTTTGTTTTATTCATTATGTGCCATCATAGGAGCCCTTGTATATTAGACTAGTGGATCCACGTAGGCCATTATGATGATTAAAGATGCATGCTTAATTTGACAGAGTTTCACCCGACAAGTGGTCTTCACGTGCCAACATAGGGGGTTATGTTGGATTTCATATAGTAGCTCGCATGGTCTTATATGTTGATTACAGTCTCCTACCACATATGTTATTATACCGAAAAAGGACTTTTCGAAAAGAAGAAAATTCGAAAATCGATAAATCGGTTTAAACTCAATTAATTTGAGAAAACCAAAATTTTGAAATTTCGAAAGGGAAAGCAGAGTTGCCACCTAATTTTAAGGATAATTAGGAAACCAACAAAATATTGTAAAAGACCTAACAGAATTTTTTTTTAAAATCCAGAGAAGAGTTTCGGGTTCATATTTCCACTTCGAGAAGGTTTTACGCACTCGAAATGGCCACTAACATGCGGTTATCCGGCGATTAAAAAATTTGACTAACTTTGAAAATGTTCGATTCGACGAGAAAAAGCTTGACTGATTTTGAAAAGATTTGACTGAACTTGACTTTAAAAGCAATTGACTAAACTTGAAAGAAATTGAATATGTTTGAAAATTGAACCAACATGATAAGATCACTTTTTTATTTTTTATTTTTATTTTTTAATGCAAACCCAATTTCAAAATAACATGAAATTAAATAGAAATAACATAAATGGTTTCGATATACTGGGGAAGCAATTAGATTAAAATAAATAAAATGTTAGAGTTAGGCAAACATCAACAAATAGTATAATAAACAAGGAAAGATAGAAGGAATGGAAATTGGCTTGGCAAACCCATATTTCTAATATACAATGGGCGTATATGGATGTATATCGATGTATACATTGATTCCTTCCTTGACCTCTATTTCAGCTTCCACCACCCTGTAGATTGTTCTTCGGGATGACTCGAGAAGGAGAGGATTTGGGCCTCCATGGCCCGTCGAAGTGCACAGAGAGAAAGATCCAAATGGATCCCGGTAATGTTCATGCTAAGACAAGAAAATAAGGATTAGAAAGAACTTCTCGAACAATCCTAATAATAACTAAAGCAAGCGATCAACTTTATAACTTTTAAGCAACTGATTATCTTCTCATACAGTAGAGGAAAATCAAACAAGACATCCCATATTAACAGCAAAAGTATGACAGATTCGCAAGGAGGGCTAACTGGGCAGAAATATGTCCAGCAATCAATCAGTTTCTGCGTTCATGTTCAATTGGACAACATTTTTACAATAACAGGGCAACATCAGAGACAAAAATCTCATTTTTTCACATTTTTAAACTCCCTTCTAATGTAACAATAATGTATACCATTATTTATAACCCTAAAACTCAAAACTTAAGATGGACCAAACTGAACGAAAACAAAATGACTCGAACATCCTGTAGATAGGCCATGTTCACACAACAACGAGATTGCGACATTCGATAACAACCAACCAATGAACCTAAAGTTTCATACTATCAGTTTCGTACTCCGACTATGCAACAGTAAACAAAGTTGAAAGTAGCAAACTGTCTCAGCCAACAGTCTTTTACTTGCTAAATGAGAGAGTACATATTGTGAAGCAACAGAATAGGAACAAATTAGCAGCTATAATATAAGTTAAACCAGCTTTTATACTTTTAAAGATGCTAAGGGGAAATAGACTCAATAATAAGGTGTCCTGTTACATGTTTAGGCAAGAATGGTGTTTGAGTAAATCATATACTTGCTGAAATTGAAAACAGATGCAGATAAATTTGAGAGATGAGGGCTTAAACATGAGAAATCCCAACATAATCAATTTCCTGGAGCATATTAGACACATGTATGACAACAACATAAAGCAAAACACAATTGGTTCTAAGATCAAATGGGCGGAAGATAAAATAACTATGTCTTGAAGATACACAGCCACATCAAAACCAAGTATTCCCAGGTTACTAATTTAGAGCAAAGAGGAGCAAATATGACTGAACCCAACCAGGCCAACAAAACCAATATATGAAACAAGTTTGTGCAACCTTTCGACACTAGCTTTGACTCTCAGTGAACAAGCAACAACAATAACACCCTCAACTAGTGCAAACATTGGTCTTGACAAGACTGAGAACCAGAACCAGAATAGAGAGCATCAACAGAAAAATGAGAACATCACATACTCTAGACTCTAAATCAGAAAAAGAGAATAGAGCCAGCATTATTCACTCGGTAATAGCTAACGACATCACAACGTAGTCCCAAAAAACATCTTCATGACCAAACGACGACAACACCATAACATTAATTCGTCATAACAGAATACTCCTCAGTCAGCAAACCCAAAACAAACATGAATGCTCAATAGCTCCCAGGTTTTCACAACGTATGATGCTCAAACGAAAATGAGATAAGCGAAACGAAGGTGTTACCTTTTTTGGGACAGCGAATCGGGACGATGAGCTTGCCGAAGGTCGTTTACACCACTATGAATCCAATTTCCGTGCCCATTTTGACTTAGCGCTTTTGGAGCAGGAATTGGGGATGATGAACTAAAATAAAAACTTCACTCAACGAACGGAGACCCAGCTGAAGTACTTCGAAGTTGGAAATATTTTCTGGATAAGGGACGGCTCTTAGATTTTCTAGGGTTCTTTTGAGGTTAACCACGACTGCCGCCGAAATTACTTGAATCCAACTAGGGTTTTTCAAATTCGTTCGCTGCCCCTGAATGAAGAAGAAAAGGGGATTAAATAGCCCCAAGATTAGGGCAAGAGTGGGAAAACGGATTGATTTTTGAATTTTGAAAATGGGTAAGGCCGATTCCTCCTCGATTTATGGCTTTAAGGAAGAAAATGAGGACGTGTGGGGAAAAGGGTTGTCGGGTGAAAGTTGGGTGCAGCGCTAGGGTTTAGCTCGTTTGGGAGAAGAAGGAGAAGAAGAAAGGAACGAAGAAAGAAGGTTTCTGCGTTGAAAGAGAAAGAAGGAGAAGGGAAATAGGAGAATTGGGGGTGCATGGCCCCCACGTGCTGGATTATAAATTATTTTTTTTGAAAATAATTGTTTAAAATATGTTAAAATAAAAATAAAACTTGATGATTAGATTAACACTGTGGAGGGTAAAAATTGGGTGTCAACAGCTGTCCCTTTCTTTGGGTATGATCGATGAAAGAGATCATGGACAAAGAAACTTTGACTAACTCAATTTTTAGCCGACCACAAAGCTCTTGATATGTACTATGAGAAGTTATGGCTGGGCCTTGGTTTGGGGTTTCCTACATATCTCAGGTTATATGAGGATTCAGGCCACTTGTAGTTCAAATTGTTTGATTTTGCGCACGAGTCTAGAAGAATTCAGAAGCTATCCCAATATCGAATTATGAAGAAATCAGAATGCTTGGGAATGAGACTTGAAGAGTAAATGTTAGAATGCAGCCGAGTTTTCAAAGTTGAGCCCGCCTACATATCCTTGGACTCAGGAATCAGGCTGCCTATAGTTCGACTCTATCGGTTGAAGAGGAAATTCCTTATTCGGAGATGACCTCTGGTTCAGAAGGAGTGACAATGAAATTGAATTATGAAAAAGAGGCTTGCAAGTTCTTGAATCATAAATGTGGTGCACTTCACATCCATAATCAAGACTTTACATGGACATAATTTCCAAAACTCTTGGTATACTATCACTCGGATTGGAAGATTGCCTCCGATGAGAGTTGAGATTATTCGAAGGCGAAACCGAAAATAAACTAACCGACTCACAAGAATTCCCACATGCCTTCTGAAAGGGGTGTGGTTAGATGGTGGTGATAGTTGCTTTCAGCTCGTGTCCGAAAGTTTTGACGCCCCCTTCAGACTTTGTCCTAGTTCGCTGCTAAGAAAAAGTTCCATGTTGTGCTGCGTTCTACTTGACGACGTCTGCTCCCGTGGTTGCTTTGAGATTTTCATCCTTTCGGATGCTCTCGATATGACTAAAACAAAATGTTAGTAAAAATATAATTTGAACTAGAGATGGAATTTTTTTACCGTATTCAATATTTATCCTTCTTTTCGATGAATCAATGATGAATCGATATGAAGCAGCTCGTGTCTGAAGGGTCTGACACCTCCCTTCAGGCTATGTCCTAGTTTGCTGTTGAGAAAAAGTTCCACGTTGTGTTACATCCTACTTGATGTCGTCCACACCATGTTCGATATTTATTCTTTTCTTTGGCATGATAGGCAATGAAGCAATATGAGGCAACCATTTTCGGCACCTTAAAAATAAAATAGCATTGATGATCATGCGGTGGCTATCTTGCCGGTTGGAGATAAAACGTCCACGTTGGCATGATAGATAATAAATCAATTTGAGAAAATCATTGTATGGTCCCTTCGGCAACTTGAAAATAAAATAGCTTCATCGGCAATGAATGTGCAACGGCTCTCCCGGCAATTGGATATAAGATAGCCTGGTCCATGCTGAATATACAACGGACCTGTCTGCGGTTGGAATAAAATAACTTGGTTGGCGATGGACAAGCCACAGACCTCTTGGCGGTGAATATGCATTGGTCCTCTTCGCAATTGTCCTGGCATAAGCTGGAAAATAAACTGATTCCTGGAGTAAACTGGGAAATAAACCTGGTTCCTGGCACATACTCTTGGCAATTGAAAATAAAATAACCTGGTTGGCGATGAATAAGCGACGACCTTCTCGGCGGTCGGAAATAACATAGCCTTAGAATATGCAATGGCCTTCTAGGCAGTTGAAATAACATAGCCTGGATGAATGTGCAACGGCCTTCTAGGCGGTTTGTAAATAAGAGAGCCTAGTTGGATATGTAACAGCCTTCTAGGCAGTTGGAAATAAATAGCCTGGATGAATATACAACGGCCTTCTAGTCAGTTGTAAAATTAGATAGCCTGGTTGGATATACAACAGCCTTCTAGGCAGTTGGAAATAAAATAGCTTGGATGAATATGCAACAGCCTTCTAGGCGGTTGTAAATAAGATAGCCTGGCAATGAATATTAATTTGTCCTCCTGGCGTAACCTGGAAAATAAATTGATTCCTGGCATAACCCGGAAAATAACTGATTCCTGGCATAACCTGGAAAAAATAAACCTGGTTCCTGCATAAACTAAAAAATAAACCTGGTTCCTGGTATAGACTGGAAAGTAAACCTGGTTCCTGGCATAAACTGGAAAATAAAAACTTCACTCAACGAACGGAGACCCAACTGAAGTACTTCGAAATTAGAAACATTTTCTGGATAAGGGACGGCTCTTAGATTTTCTGGGGTTCTTTTGAGGTTATCCATGACTGCCGCCGAAATTACTTGAATCCAACTAGGGTTTTTCGAATTCGTTCGCCGCCCCCCGAATGAAGAAGAAAAGGGGATTAAATAGCCCCAAGATTAGGGCAAGAGTGGGAAAACGGATTGATTTTGAATTTTGAAAATGGGTAAGGCCGATTCCTCCTCGATTTATGGCTTTAAGGAAGAAAATGAGGACGTGTGGGGAAAAGGGTTGTCGGGTGAAAGTTGGGTGCAGCGCTAGGGTTTAGCTCGTTTGGGAGAAGAAGGAGAAGAAGAAAGGAACGAAGAAAGAAGGTTTCTGCGTTGAAAGAGAAAGAAGGAGAAGGGAAATAGGAGATTTGGGGGCGCGTGGCCCCCACGCGCTGGATTATAAATTTTTTTTAAAAATAATTGTTTAGAAATTATTAAAATAAAAGTAAAACTCGATGATTAAATTAACACTGTGGAGGGTAAAAATTGGGTGTCAACATCTGTATGTTATGTTATGAGATTGTTCTTACCTCCAATGCATGTTTTGACTAAGACATTGATCATTCATGTCATATTGAGCTTATTGCCTTTGTATATGATTATGCATCTTGTCTATCATGACTTATAATCTCTTTGTTACATTGCATCCATATACTAGTACATTCAAAGTACTAATGCATATTTTTAGCCAACATGATCTAACCATGTAAGGACCAGAGAACTTCCTCACCCACCTCCTCATAGTTAGGATGTGAGAAGATCTTTACTTGTGGTGAGTCCTCTAGTTCGAGGGTAACATCCATTTTCAATCTTGCTTATGTTAAGACAATTATCTTTACTTCTTATTTTGAGGGTGAGCCTAGGTGTCTTGGCCCCCGTCCCACTCATGACTAGAGGTGCTATCTGATACTCATTCTATGTACATACTATCCCTTGTATATTGATGTTTGTGGTGTTGTTTATGTGGTGGAGAATTTTCTAAGCCCGTATTCTCATAGAGTGTGTTCCATATGTTCCCTTTCCGTTAGTATTGTTTGAGGTGGTTGAATGATGTGAAATTCTCTATCCTTATTCCCATAACTTGCATCCTAAGTCCCAAAACCCCTTAGTATGACTCGTTGATTCTTGAATTACATTTCCGCAATCAAGGATATGCTTACTTAAGTTATTAGACTTGTTCAGAGTTGTCACGAACTAAAAATGGACATGATGACACTCGTCTTATCCTATCAAGACAAGTCCGCTAAAAAAATTCAATTATAACAATAAAATGTGGAAGGGTAGTAAAAATCAAAGTTTAACTTCAGATAATAAGTCAACTTAATTAAAAATCCCAAAAACCTTGTTGTCACGTGCACAAACCTCTTAATGTATTAAAATAGATTTGAAAGAAAACACAAGTCTCAAATAATATTGTTTCTAAAGTAGAAAAAAATCATAAATAGGAATGAGAAGTCCGCTGAAATGGCAAACAACAACCTCACACAATCTCCACAAGAAGCCTTAGATAAGGAAGAATAAAGGATGTCACAAAGATCCAGGCTTGTAACCTAGAAAAATATAGTAGCAAGGGATGATTTCCAAACACACAATACCTAGCAAGTGAATTACTAAATACAAAATTAAGTAATAAAGAATACGGGTATTCCTAACACTCCAACCAAACCTTCACAACTACAACTTGCATAAAATTCAGTCCAACGTAACAGTTCACAATTTACATATCGTATAGCTAAATAATATCCCACCAACAATGATGAATCAACAACACAAGGAATCAAATGCATCCATCATAAGTTTCACAAAAAGCACTCACAAATTCATAAATGATAAAGATGTGCAATGCAATATAATAATGTCATATATAATGATGTATGTCTAACCTAGTGATACACGCTCGCTGTCTCTCAATTCGGGACCCATGTGTGTGTGTGTGTGTGGGGGGGGGGACTTTTAGTCCATGCATCCATCGCAGCGTGCGACACGACCCTCGAATCATTATATCCTCCACGACGTACGATACAACCCTCGAAATATAGTATCTGTCGTTGTGTGCGACACATCCCTCGAAATATAGTATTCGTCATAGTCTGCGACACATCCCTCAAAATGGTACATCCTCTTTAATTCTTATTCTTTCTCGGTTCACATAACTCTTGTTTCAAAGTTAATGCAAATAGGCATGTTTACAGCATAACGAGGAGATGACTAAATTTAACACAAGACACAATTCACAAAAACATAGCCTTGATATAACATCAACATTAACTCAATAATTCAAAATCATTCTCAACACCTCAGACAAGAAAGCATGAGATTCTATATGCTTAATAAAGGTTAAGAAATTCGCTTGCCTTAATAATTGAACACTTACTGCGGGACTTGAGCGTTCCCCTTTCGAATAGAATCCGAAGTACCACGATCTAATCTAATAAGAATTCACAATTAAATTTCAAAACTAACAACTATACATCTAGCATAAACCCAAAACTAATCAATTCCATAGTCAATTCCCAAAATTTTAAGCCTAGGGTTAAATGTCAATTTTTCTACATAGCATGAATTTAATGGTGTTATACTATTTAATTACGTATCTCAATATAGAAAATTTGAATTATAATGCGATAACTATAAAAGGAATCTGGAAAAGAATAGAATGAAACTAAAAGGGAAAAAAATGGTGCAGTCGGATTAAGAATGAACATTAGATCTCTAGAATATTGAAATTTCTAAAGAACTAATATATTTCATGAAATTATCACTCCTCTAGTCATGTCATTTTATCATCAACCTATCAATGACTACCAACCTTTCTATTCACCAACCTAAGAAGAGCAAATCTCACTGTCCACTTACAACATTCCAATTCATAACTTTTTACTTAACAAAAATGTAATACAACCCCAAATCATTCACACACTAAACTAGAATAAATGTTTAAAATCAATTTTGTCTGAAATTGAGATAAATTTCTTACCAGAAGCAATTCGTTCCTCATATTTACGTCGCACAGGTCAAGTTTCACCCAAAACTGCTTTTCTTCTTTTCTTTTATTTTTAATTCCTTAAATACTAAAAGTTCACTACTTTATTTTTAAAATATATGGAATGAGTGGTATAGAACGTTTATTAAATTAACGTTTAGTCGACTAATTTAATTAATTATTTTAACTTACCCATAAATAAATAATCGTAGTTATCAAATAGTCCAAAATACTCATGTAAAATTTACGAGAAGAATATTTTAGGAAAATAAGGACACTAATTATTAAAACGACTTAATAGGTCATTACATTATCCACTAGTGAAAATTATGTTTGTCCTTAAACATAAGGTAAAAGAAAGTACCTTAAGCTTCAAAGAGATGAGGATATTTAGCATGCATGTCAGATTCTATCTCCCAAGTTGCCTCTCCAAGTGAACGGTGCTTCCGTTGTACCTTCATTAAAGCAATCTCTTTGTTTCCAAACTTGCAAACCTGTCTATCTAGGATAACTATAGGTTGTTCCCCAAATGACAAGTCTGCCTCCAATTCTACTGAATCAAGTGAAAGTACAAGAGACTCATCTGGCATATATTTTTGAAGGAACGAGACATGAAACATAAGCTGCACAGATGATAAGTTAGGTGGTAAGGTCAGTCTATAGGCCACCTCTCTAACTAGCTTCGAAATCTCAAATGGGCCAATGAATCAGTGGCTAAGCTTGCCTGTCACGACCCAAGCTAGGGCTTAGATGTGATCAGCGAATGGGGAACCCAAAGGGACCCCAAACAAGCCTCTTAGCATATCATACATACACCATTGGTCGCAAAAGCAAGATAAAACAACACAAGAGATATACACAAGGGGAATTAGGACCAAGGGAGAGAGAGATTAATGCTTAAATAACATAGATGAGTCAAATCTCAAGCATAATACATAACTTGTCCAACAACACCTCTAGACATAGAACTTAACGGGGGCCAAGACAAGCAACCGGGATCACCCTCATCCTCATAAGTATTCTCAAAAAATATACAAGATGTATTCTAAACATAAGCATGGAAGAAGATAGATATTGTCCCCAGATATGAGGAATCACCAAAAGTTAACTTGAACAATCCATCTAGCCATAAGAAGAATCAATAGGAGCTAGTTCCTACATGGTGATATCATGTAGGCGTAGAGTATGCGTTAGTACGTTTGAATGTACTAAGTATGTGGGATGCAATGCAACAAGAGATAGACATCATAGACAAAATGCATAATCATAAGAAATGGATAGCATAATAACAATATGGCATGTATGAATGATGCTTGAAGTAAAAACATTCTTTCATAACATATAAGGCATGTGTAGGGAGTGACTATTCTTAGTGCAATCCAAGGCCTACCACCTCCTTCGATAGGCGTATGAGGTACAAACCCTTTAGTGAGGTTGATACAGTACAAACCCCCAAGGGGTTGATGGGTACAAACCCCCAACATGGTTGATGGAGTACAAACCCCCAATAAGGTTAATCGAGTACAAACCCCCCAATAAGGTTGATCGGTACCAACCCCTAACAAGGTTACCTGGGCCTACCACCCCCGAGCTAGGAGATCGAGGTACCAACCCCTCAATAGATTACCCGAGCCTACAACCCCCTGACCTAGGCTTGGTCAACCCCCAACACTATACACACACACACACACATACATACACACACATTCCTCCCATCATCATATAGTCATTTAGCCATACATTCCTCTCATTATCATACAATCATCATATTTACACATTCTTTTCATCATCATATAGTTATCATATAAATACATCAATTTCATAATCATTCCATCATCCTTTCATCATCATTTTATCATCATATAGTCCTTCAACTCATAAGACATGTGTTGAACCTTCAATTCCTCAAGAAACCATAACCAGACATTTTATTACACACTTGGCGGGTGTGTAGAGCAAGTATAAAATCATGCAATTCAAGAGTGAAATCATGCAAGAAAACTTGAAGTAAAACAACCCACAAACACTTGGTAATACCATCATGCAATAATAGATCATAGTTTAATACCTCAAATCATTCATAATCACAATAGACAAACCATCTCATAGTATAATCTTGAAATAGGTAGACATGTGTTTCCAATCAATATTTCATTAAAAACCCAACATAATTTGTAATCATAGTTCATACTAAGTAAGATCCATAAGTAAATTAACTTAAAATCATGCAACTTATGTAAAAATTGAAGCTTGGACACCATGGGTGAAAGGACCCAATGGTTGAAATCCACATACCTTAGACCTTGAATTTCTTGAAATTGAGTTGTGAAAGACTTGAAGTTTGGAAGTGGGTCTTGGAATTCAAAGCTTGCCCTTGAGTTTCCTTGAATTTGTATTGGGGTTTTGATGGAGGCTCTTGAGAGAATTTGAGGGTGTATTCCAATTAGGAGGATTGAATTTGATCTTTAGGAAAGGGTTTAGGTCTTTAGGAAGGGTTAATATAGCATAGGAATTGATATGCTGTCACAATACAACACATTTATGCCTAAAACAAGGGATTGTGTGAGTTCTTAATGCAACTTTTTATGGTTTTTGTAACACCCCACACCTTACAATACTAGTACAATTCAAAGGAAACA
The DNA here is from genome assembly GCA_026153255.1 of Solanum medicagineum. Lineage (NCBI taxonomy): Eukaryota > Viridiplantae > Streptophyta > Magnoliopsida > Solanales > Solanaceae > Solanum > Solanum medicagineum. The sequence continues at coordinate 10,164,204 of JAPFFP010000113.1, read as the reverse complement.
TGACATGATTTGGACAAATTGACGCTAAATT
>JAPFFP010000113.1:10126158-10158251 GCA_026153255.1 Solanum medicagineum | reverse complement strand
TGCCAGCTATTATTTTTGTGTAATTTTTAGGGTAAATTTGTAAACACTATAAATACAATAAGTTAGGGTTTTATTTGCGGAGATACTAGATTGTAAACTTGGAGTTTCACCTTTGAATATTCTCTGAAGAATATTTTAGGGTTTTAGGATAGATTTTTATTTTCTCTTAGAAAACCCACTTTTGGGGAGTGCGAATCTCATATTGTATTCATTCTCAATATATCATGCTTGTGGTTTGCAACTTGTGATATCTTCACTCTTCATTTCTTTGGGTAAAATTCTCAACTATGTCATGTATTTATATTTTTGTTAATTTTGCCTTAGCCATGAGTAGCTAAGCACCCATAACTTGGGGTTGTGGTAACCATGGGTAGTTGACTTGAAATGACCTAGGTTTGTTGCATTTCTACGACTGGGGTTTTGTATGTATTGTCTATTTCCCTTCATTTTGATTGTTGTTTGGTGGTGGCTAACACCAAACCCTACCTACTATCACGATCCCAACCAAGGTAGTGATGAATAGGAAAAAGGAAGTAGATGGTAGGATTCAATTGATGTGTTCTCGTCTAATCAACCAAACCTGACCAGGGGGAGGTTGACTGGGACAATAGGTAACCGTTAGTTGGCACACCATGATTGCCGACCAAGCACCATGGTGATATTGGACCTTCACCTTCACAAGAAGGATGGAAGAACCTAAGTTACCATCCTGCATGTGAATTTCCAATTGTAGTTATGTTGCCTAGGGTAATCGAGTCAACAAACTATGGGGAACATAACTGTCCCTAAAATTGTGTGTTTTCTCTCGTCGTAGTATACTATTTATTTTTGTTCTTGTTCTTGAATCAGAAACCCCCCTATTTAGAGATTTTAGTTATAGATACTCGAAATGGTTGATGGTGAATTCTTGTAGTCAAACCCTTTACTCCCTGTGGATTCAATCCGAACCTTCGGTTAGGTTAATTTCTTACAGTGATCTTGGGAATGTTTGTCCCCGCATATAAAAAGAAAGTACAAAAAAAGAGTGATCATAAACAAATTAGCCCCAAGAAGAATGCAACATTACATTTAAAACACCACTTCCAAAATCTCAACATAAGAGTAAAATTATCATAAACTTGCCAACATAAACATGAATGTATATGATTGACATAGGGGTTGAATCCTAAGACTTGTAATCACATAAGGGACTTAGAATTAGTACCTTAGGCTTGAGCAAAATGGAAAAGATAAGAATATCGCTTTTGCATGTCCGCTTCGGCCTCTCAAGTACCACTTTCAATTTGTTGGTTTCTCCAAAGGACCTTAACGAATGCCACCTCCTTGTTCCTCAATCTCTTCACTTGCCTATCCACAATTTGAACTGGAACCTCCTCATAGGTCAAGTTATCCTCAACAACACCCACAATATCAAGAGGCACAATAGCATTAGGATCAATAATACTTTTTCTCAACATAGAGACATGGAACACTGAATAAACCAAATTCATTTCACTAGGCAACTTCAACTCATAAGCTATCTTACCAACCCTCTTCAAGACCTCATACAGACCAACATATCTTGGACTCAACTTCTCTTTTTTAACAAAACGGACCACACATTTCAGTAGAGAAACATTCAAATAAACCCAGTCACCTACTTTGAATTCAAGGTCTCTTCTGCTCAGATCGGCATAAGATTTTTGATGACTTTGGGTTGTTCTTAGCCTTTCCCTGATCATCCTAACCTTCTCAAGAGCCTCCATAACTAGATCCGGTCCCAATAAAGCCATCTCTCCAACCTCAAACCCACCGACCAGTGATCTACAATGTCTTCCATAAAGAGCCTCAAAATGAGCCATACCGATGCTAGACTTGATAGCTATTGTTGTAGGCAACCTCAATCAAAGGAAGATGGTCATCCCAGCTGCCCCTCAACTCCAATATACAAGCCTTTAGCACATCCTCAAGTGTTTGAATGGTTCTTTTGGCTTGGCCATCCGTTTGGAGGTGAAAGGTCGTACTAAGATGAACTTTTGTACCAAGACCCCTTTGAAAGGACCTCCAAAAACGTGAAGTGAATTGTGAACCACGATCCGATATGACAGACAAAGGAACTCCATGCAACCTCACCAACTCATGGATATACAACCTTACATACTCTTCAGCCCCATAGGTGGTCTTAACCGGTAGGAAGTGAGCCGATTTTGTCATCCTATTAACCACCACCCAAATGGAATCAAAACCTTTTCTAGTCTTGGGCAACCCAACCACAAAATCCATATTAGTCACCTCCCACTTCCAAGTAGGAATCTCTATGTCTTGGGTTAGGCCACTCAATGTTCGGCTTTGACTTGTTGACAATTATGGAAATCGGAAATGAATTTGGCAATGTCCCTCTTCATGCCTCCCCAGCAATACACATCTCTCAAATCTCTATACATTTTGGTGGAACCCGGGTGAATAGAGTAAGAAGAATTATGGGCTTCATCAAGGATCTTCTCCCTCAAACCATCAACACAAGGCAGACACAACCTACCTTGGTACCTAAGGGAACCATCTCCCCCTTGGGAGAAAACCTCGACTTTGCCCTCTTTCACCAAGACCTTCAATTCAAGCAAGGAGGAATCAAGCTCTTGTTTTGCTATCACCTCATCAACCAATGAAGACTTAGACCCATCAACAACAACCATACCATCATCACCAACTTCCTCCAACCTAACTCGCAATCTAGCCAATTGATGCACCTCCCTAGCCATATTTCTATCACCACCATCAACATGGGCTAGGCTACCTATAGACACCCTACTCAAGGCATCCGCTACCACATTTGCCTTACCCGGATGATAGTGCACACTCATATCATAGTCTTTAAGAAGTTATAACCATCTCTTTTACCTCAAGTTAAGATCTTTTGGAGTGAAGACATATTGGAGGCTCTTATGATCGGTGAAGACACCAAACATGCACCCCATACAAATAATGATGCCAAATCTTTAATGTAGACACAATGTCAGCTAACTCTAGATCATGGGTAGGGTAGTTCTTTTCATGTACCTTGAGTTGCCTAGAAGCATAGGCTATGGCCTTACCATTTTGCATTAGAACACAACCCAAACCAACTCTATAAGCATCACAATACACAACAAAACCCTCAAGCCCATCTGGTAGTGACAATATAGGAGCCGACACAAGCCTATCCTTTAATGTTTGGAAGCTCCTCTCACATTCGTTGGTCCACACAAACTTAACATTCTTTTGAGTCAATTTTGTCATAGGGGAAGCAATGGAGGAGAATCCATTCACAAACCTTCTATAATAACCCGTTAAGGACAAGAAGCTCCTAATATCCGACGGGGTCAATGGTCTAGTCCAATTTCTAATCACATCGATTTTCTTAGGATCCACTTTTATACTATTTCCCGACACCACATGACCCAAAAATGTAACCTCCTTCAACAAAAATTCACACTTATCATATTTAGCATACAATCTCTCCTCCCTTGACCTTCGCAACACAACCCTCAAATGACTCATATGCTCCTCCCTACTATATGAATAGATCAAAATATCATCAATGAAGACCACCACAAAGGAATCAAGGTAAGGTTTGAAGACCCTATTCTTTAGGTCCATGAAGATGGATGGTGTATTAGTCAACCCAAATGATATCACAACAAACTCATAATGTCCATATCTAGTCTGGAATGCCGTCTTGGGAATATCACACTCCCTTACCCTCACTTGTGGTATCCGGACCGAAGATCAATCTTAGAGAAGAAGCTAGCCCCTTGCAATTGGTCAAACAAATCATCATTCCTTGGAAGAGGATACCTATTCTTGATGGTGACCTTATTGAGTTGTTGGTAGTCAATGCGCTTTCTAAGTGACCCATCTTTCTTCTTTACAAACAACACCGGGGCACCCCAAGGTGATTGACTAGGTCTAGTAAATCCCTTTTCCAACAAATCTTTTAATTGTTCCTTTCACTTTGCCAGGGCCATATAGCAAGGGGGAATGGAGATAGGTTGAGTATCGGGAAGGAGATCTATGAGCAAATCTATCTCCCTTTCGGGAGGGACACCCGGAAGGTCATTTGGGAAGACATCAAGAAACTCATTTACAACGAGAACCGACTCAATGGAAGGGACTTTGGACTCCACATCTTTGACCCTCACAAGATGATACAAACACACCCTAGAAATCAACTTATGGGCTTTAATGCATGAAATCAATCTACCCTTAACCACCATATCTTGACTTTCCCACTCAAAGACAAGTTTATTAGGAAATTAAAACTTGACCCTACGGGTTCTACAATCAATAGAAGCATAGTAGGCATGTAACCATTTCATCCCAAGAATGACATCAAAATCTACCATGTCTAATTCAACAAGATCAGAAGACAACAACTTATGCAAAACACAAATAGGACAACTTCTATAAAGATTCCTAGCAAAAATAGAGGTACCAATAAGAGTAGACACTTCATATGACTCATGCAACAACTCTGGGCAACATGGAACTTTTTAGTAGCAAAAGGGGTAACAAAGGAAAGAGTGGCACCCGGATCAATCAAAGCATACACATCAAAGTAAAAGATTTTCAACATACCAGTAACAATATCGGGGACCTCACCTACCCCTTACCTCCCATGTAGTGCATAAAATCGATTGTGCCTTGGGGCACCACCTTGAGGACCACCAATACCCAATGGGACCGCATTAGCACCTCGGCCCTTGCCATGGTTTATTGGACAATCTATCTTCTTGTGACCAAGCTCACCACAGTCATAGCATGCATTAAACCCTTCAAACATGGGCCTCATTGGATCCTTCCACATTTAGGGCACACATCAATAGGAGCCACCCCACAACACCTTGAGGCCTAGGGAAGTCATTGGCGAACCCCCTATTAGTAGCATGAGAAGGCCCTTGGCCTTGACGAAATTTAGCACCCTTTTGGAATTTACCCTCAAAGTGGGCCCTCTTGGCCTCATGTCCCCTTTTCTTTCACAATTTCTCCTCCACCATTTGCTCGACATAGGTCATCAACCAAGATAAGTCCATGTCACCAATTAGCATGGCGGACCGGCATTCTTCACTTACCAAGTCGGAGACGCCCATCACAAACTTATTCATCCTAGATCTAGGATCAGCCACCAAATAAAGAGCATACATTGAAAGTTGGTTAGACTTGAGGGCATACTCCCTATCACTCATAGCACCTTGTTTCAAGTTCATAAACTCTACCAACCACTAATAGAAATTAGCTCTATAGAAGCGCCCAAAAATCCATTGCAATAGATAGCAAAATCGTTGCAATAAGTCTATTGCAACGGTTTTGGTGTTGTTACATCTGTCGCGTAGCAATAGACCTAATGCAATGGTTTGCTGTAACAGTTAGAAAACCATTGCAATAGCCTATGTATCGCAACGGTAGTGGAACCGTTGTAATAACACTATTATTGCCACGGTTCGATTTATCAATTGCCACGATTAATAACCGTTATGATAACAATTTATGCAACCTCAATTATAGCTATTGCAACAGTTGTTTTAATCAATTGGCACGGTTCCATTGCAATAATAATTTATGAAATATATTATATCTATTGCAATGGTTTGTGATGAGTTATTTCACCAGTTCATCTCGGCTTGCATTGGTCTATATTATAATTATTAAGGAATAAAATAATATATATAATGAATTAGACAAAAAAATTAAAAATATTTTTTTATAACACAAGAGTTAACATACATAAGTTTGCATTAAGAAGATCCCAGAATCCTAAATTTTAGCAGCAAATAACCCACACAAACATCTTCATCAATTTCTTAAATCAATGATTTAGCAAAAAGAGAACATTAACTTGGATGGAAATGAAATCTCAACTTCACAACCAAATAATAAGTTCACCACCAGGTCAAAACAACTAAGGCAACTAATACAAGTATAATTTTACCTAAAAGATTAATACAGGTGGTACTACTTGAACATACAATTCTCTCTTTATGACCATTGAGTAGAGAAAAAGAATTGCATGCTCAAGACACTGCTAATTTAAATAGGAACTAGTCAAATGCATAATTTAGGAACACAAGACATGAGTAAATGCCTACCACAATTTCAAAAAAGGCGTAATAATCACATTTCAAAGATTATCAAGTTTAATGAATCTCTTCTACTTAAGCTTGCATTTCCTATGCATAATTGATATTATGTGAGAACTTATCACTGATGTAGGCAAGCCTTTAGCATTAGATGAGGCTACGAAAAAACCGAACTAGACCTGGTAAGGCTAAAGTAAAAGTGAAGACGCACTTATTTAAGCTACCATTGGAAATAGTTTGGGATGGGATGGAGAACAAAAATTCTCCACAGAAGATACACTTATAAAAGCTATAATACGAGGACACCCCCAATAATTGCAAAGAAAGTAGAGAAAATTGCAGTTGGTAATGATGAATAACATAGGTTTAGAAAGGCAAAAGGGAGCTAAAAGCAAGAACGAAATAAGAGGAAATGAAAGAGGTAGGGGTAAGAAAGGAGCCAGTCTTATGAGTATTTGGCATATACGGCTGGGAAGAAACACGGACCAATGTTAAGGACTAAACAATTCACACAATAATTCTAAAAATTATAGACTCCAATAAACCTCTCTCAAATTATTCGACTCTGCTTAGAGATGAGCATTTGATCAAAAACTTTATATCTGCTATGAGAAAGACAATTAAGCCATCAAAACGTTCAATTTTGGTATTATTACTACTACAACAATGACATAAAAAATCTTAGTCCAACCCCACGAGTGAGGTCTAGGGAAAATAGAGTATATGCAGACCTTACACTTACCTCGAGAAGGTAGAGGGGTTGTTTAACTATGTGTACTCTAATATTCAACAACATACGAATGTAATCCAGTAAATGGCATTTGGAGAGAGGAAAATTCATATGCACCAGTAACTTGACTAGCAGATACAAAGTAAATGCAACTTATTAACTCATTTTTCATTGTACAAAGTACTTCCATTCTCACAGACATAAAGAAGTGATATTTCTTTGACCTAAAAAGAAATTAAGAAACTTCTCCTTCCAGTTTCCAAGCATGTTATTTGCAGACAAAATTCATCCATCCATGACTCGTTGTCTTTATCAATACTCAACTTTTTGGTAGGAAAAGAAAATGTTAGCTTAGGAAGTAACTACATAAAGAAGGCTATAGAAACTACCACATACTTTAATAAACTAACAACAATAGTACAAAATCTAAACAGATAAGAGCACTGCAAATTTCTGGACCTTTTTGCTCCACAAGTCTAATAGAATCAATTCAACTATCCAAACTCCAAAATGACTAGCTTATCAAATATAAAAATAAACAAATAACAAAACTAGTCTATATCAAATCAACACACACTATAATCATACAGGGGTTTACGCAACAAACTCTAAACCAAAAAAAAAAAAACTAAGCGACAAGATGATATTCATGCAATCCAAAATAATTCATATATAAACATGGTACAACAATCCAATCATATAAATACCAAAATGTTAATCTGTAACATAAAAACATATAAATACACCATAAACAATTACGTACCTGGAAAAATAACATGTACTATAATATAAGAACTTTTTCATATACTACTGTACTTCCTCTCAAAAATGGGTAGACATGAATCCAATTCATTCATAAACAAAGAAATAGTGTTATATATATAACATATTGATCAATCTGCAAATGAGACTTAAAAGACTGTGATAAAGGTTCAACTCATTTTTACTTTTTGTGTAATACATGTTGGTGGGTTTTTGTTGTTTCAGACTAAAAGGTCTATATTTTCTGCTTCCCATCAATCTAGTTTGCTTAGTTGTAATGGATATCATATGTTTGAGTTATTATATTTTCAAGATATATCTACATAGTAGACCCCAGAGTTTTGGTCTATAGTAGTAAGATTTAAGCATGTGATGTGTTGGTTAGGCACATCACAGATTTGAACCCTATAGCAAGGAAAATCCTAGTATTTAAATGGACCAGTCAAGCAAATTTTTTGATTGACTTGATCTTTACTTTGTTTATTTTGTTTCAATGTTAGCTCCATATTTCTTTGTGAACTTTCTAATTCCATATGTCTTTGTGAATCAAAAATTGAAGGGTTCATACTACTGAGGATTGATGAAATTTTTCCTTTTCTAATCCTTCTAGTGATCATCATCAAGAGATCTAGCTTTACATCACAATATGTATAATCAAACCACTATATCAACCTATGGTACTAGCTCATTTAATTCCTCAAAGAAGTAAAGCAGTAAAAGTAACTGGTTCTTGAAATGCATAGGCATATAATCCTACCCTCATAGTCAAATAGAACCTAAAGAAGAGCGTCGCAATACATAACACGAGAGAGAGTAGACTATGGTCTCCAAAGTGGAGGACTCACCAACTAGCTTGAGCAGCACCGAACTAGCCACGTGGAGGAGGATGATCAACTTGGGCTCCAATTTCTACATGGTGATATCATGTACGCAGGAGTGTGTGTTAGTATGTTTGAATATACTAAGTATGCAGGATGCAATGCAACAATAGATAGGCATCATAATCAAAATTCATAATATTAAGCAATAGGCATAATACAACAATATGGCATGTATAATCAATGTTTAAGTAAAACATGCTTAAGTAACTCATACTCATATAGGATATCATATGTGTAGAAGAGACCAAGCTAGCTATTCAAAGTACAAAACCCTTGGTGGTTGTGTAGTATAAACCCCTCACATGGTTGATGATAATCACATCTTATCAACATGGTGGCGAAGTACAAACTCCTCACATGGCTGATGAGTACAAACCCCCGACATGGTTACCCGGGCTCTTATCCCCCTGGATCGGGTATGGTCTAATGCAACACTTTATATAGAGTATATCATATATATAATCCCATTTTATCATCATTTAGTCATTCATATCATATCATATCTTATGCTTTGGACCTTCAAATCCTCAATAAACCACATCCGGATATTTTATCAAACACTTAGAGGGTGTGTAATGCTAGTATAAAACCATGAAATAAAGAGATAAAACCATGCAAGAAAATTCATTATAAAACCATCAATCAACACCTTGTAACACCCTCAAGCAATAAACATCAAAACGCCTTCTCAGATCCTACAATATATCAAAGATTTATAGCTCAAAACATGGCAAAACAGTCACAACTTTACATAGTTTTAACATAGTGTGCAGTGAATTTCATAATAAGCAAGACCCATTTGTAAATCAACTTTAAATCATGCAATTTGTGTAAAAGAAGGCCTGGGTATCATGGGTGAAAGGAACTCATGAAAGAAAAGCACATACCTTAGCTTAGAAATGAATTTGGTGAAGATTGGAGATGGAGACTTGAAGCTTGAAGAAGAACCTTGAAGAAGAACCTTAGCTCGTGATGAGGGTTTGGGACTTGAATTTAAGAGTGAAAATATGGCTAAGTGTTTTAGTGAGTGGTTAGGGAATGTTTAGGATGATATTAGGGTGAAATAAGGCTAAGTATTGGTAAAAACTCGATTGGGAACACTTAGGGCCAAGACCCCAAAGCCTTAGAGCGAGATAGAAATCACTGGAAACAAAATACACAGGTCCGCACCATGGACCTATCGAGAATCGTCTCTAAAAATTGAAATTTTGGAAATTTGAAATTGTGATTCGATTGCTCTAAAATTAGGGTTAGACCCTTTACTCCTAATTTTGACCCCCTGAACAAGAGTATAAAGTCGAATTTTTGATATCACATATGAATTTTGAGATATATAGAATTTACAATTCTGAGAATTCCGAGGCACATTTTTTGGGCACTTTTTGGGGTTGTTTCAATATGTGTATGGCACAGATGGCTACAGATTAGAAAATATGATGTCGGTCATCTACTAGAAAGGACCACCATTGCTAGCATTATTTGATTGGTATGTTATGCATTTGCATCTATATATATATGTATTCACCACATATGATTCTCGAGTATACCATGCATATTTCATCACTAGGAGGTTGATTGTTGGCCATTAAGGTTACTTGAGTTTTGGTTACAGGTGGTATTTCTATTGCTCGTTTTACTACTGTTATCTATTGTTTTACTTTCTGCCTTACATACCAGTACATATTTATTCGTAGTGACGTCTTGTTGCCTGGGGATGCTGTATTTTATTTCGTGCGTGTAGGTTCAGGTAAGGACTCTGATCGACCCCTCCACTAGGAGTTCTGTTTAGCTATGAGTTGGTAAGCTCCACCTCTTCCTGGAGCTCTCACAGGATGCTTACTTTTTGTTATATAATTGGGTATAGTCAGCGCCTTGTCCCGGCAGTATTAGTGATTATCTTAGAGGCTATTGTAGACATGTTATTTTGGGTTGGTTCTTTATGCCTTTCATTCTCTAGTCATAAGATTGACATGTATATATAGTGTATGCATATACCTCTGTTGTTTCAGCCTTGTCGGCTGGTTGGTACTTTATTATTTTGGTTTACCTATCTTGATATACATGATGAATTGATGACCAGGTCATGGGCTAAACGATCCAGACTTAGTTTTTCAGGTTATACTGCTCGATTTTCTTTTGGCCCCTATTTAGTTAAGTAGCATGTTCAGTGTTTTCCTCGGCCAATAATGGTATCAGGTGTCAGTCACGACTCCCCTTCTTTTAGGGCGTGACAAACATGGTACTAGAGCAGGTCGTGTCCCAAGGAGTCCATAATACCGTGATAGTAGAGTCTTGCTTATGGGTGTGTTGTGCACAACACTTATCATCTGGAGGCTACAAGGTGTTTAGGGATTGTTACCATTCTTTCACTTAATAAATCATGTTACAGAGCAAAGTTATAGGAACATATGAGATCTAAATCGTGCTTTGTGGTTTGTTTTATTTCTCAGGCTGTCTACATTCAGGAGATGGCACAACATGAGCTAGGTATGGATCGGAGAGAAGGTACCAGTCATTCCTTGGTAGTTTAGGCGAATATATTCCCTGTTAAGGCACACAGGGAGTCTCCAGTATCCATAGTACTAGATTTAATAGCACTTGTTGAGGGCTAAAGAGGTCCAGTACCCCCAGTCCCACCAGACACTAGGAGCAGGGGATGAGAGAGGTTGTTCAACTACTGATTAGGATGGTTTTTATTCATGAGATTCAACTAGAGGCGAGAGAAAATGCTAAAAGAGATCAAACAGAAAGCTTAAAGGTACGAGAGCTTCTTCACTTGGCCCCTCAAGTATTTACAGGGTTCAATCCCGCTGAGGATCCTTAGGACTTTATAGACCATAGATATAGAGTATTTAGAATGATGCATGCATCCGTCACTGAGATAGTGGAGTTGGCTTCTTTTTGGCTTCGTGATGTCGTTATCTTGTGGTACGAGGCATGGGAGAGATGCTGAGGGCTTGATGCTCTACTAGCAGAGTAGGAGAACTACTTTGAGGTAATTTTAGCCCATTACTTACCACGGGAGGTTCGAGAGTCCTGTCTTGACCAGTTTATTAATTTGAGGCAGGGGGATATGAGCGCAAGGTAGTATAGCCTTAGGTTCAATTCTTTGGCTAGATATGCACCAGATATTGTACGTATCATGAGTGCAAGAGCTCATTATTATGTGGATAGTTTGGGGGATCATTTGATTAGAGACTACAGGATAGCCTCTTCACAAGATGGTGTAGTATTTGCCATATACTGGCTTTTGCTCAGACTATAGAGTACCTTTCTTATTGGATCCAGGATACCCATAGAGGTAGGGAGAAGAATAAGAGGGCTTGTACTATGGGGTCTTATAGGGAGCTGCAAGGTGATTTTAGGCCTCCATTTCACCCGATATCCACCATCATTAGTGGGAAGTTTCCCACCATAGATGTAGAATCAACAATTTGATCGTTATATTCAGTCAGGGCTGGGGCAAAGTTCAGGCCAGCCTGAGAACCTTCCACAGGAGTGTTCTGCGCAAATGAGACAACCTACTCCTCCATGTGCACAATGCAGTATGCTCCATACTGGTCAATGTAGAAAAGGGTCAGGTGCATGTTACCATTGTGGGCAAACAAGATATTTTATTAGCAAGTGCTTGGGGTTAGGTAGAGGTACAACAGCTCAGCCTTCAGAACAGTGCAACCTCTTCATCCTTAGTGCATGCTTGTTAACTAGGTCCTCAACCTACTCAGGTTCATGGTAGGGGGAGAGGTAGAGGGGACAATTTAGGTTTTACTGGTGGCCAGAATAGCTTTTATGCACTCACAAGCTGACAAGATTCAGAGGTATATCCAGATGTGTTCACAGTTATATTGATGATACATTCTCATGCTATTTATGTACTAATAGATCCTGGCTCTACAGTTTCGTGTATTACTCCATTTATTGCTGGTAAGCTTTATATGAGACCTGAGTTATTGTCGACCTCAGTTGTGGTATCTACATCTATTGGTGACTCAATCATAGCTAGTCATGTCTATCGAGGTTGAACAGTGTTAATTAATGAACCCGAACCTTTGCTGATTTAATTGAATTGATTATACTAGATTTTGATATCGTTATGGGTATGGATTGGTTGGCAGCTTGTTATGCTAATATTGATTGTCGAGCAAAGCTAGTCCACTTCCACTTTCCAAGTGAGCCTGTCCTTGAATGAAAAGGTAATGATGCCTTGCCCAAGGGTAACTTTATTTCATACCTTAGGGCTCGGAAGTTAATTGTTAAAGGTTATATATACCATCTAGTTTATGCTAGGGATATTGATAAGGAGTTAGTGACCCTTAACTCAGTCCCTATTGTGAATGAATTCCCAATGGTATTCCTTGATGAGCTTCTATGGATTCCTCCCCCCCCCCCCGAAAGGGAAACTAATTTTCCTATAGATTTGCTCCTGATATGCAACCTCTGTCCCTTCATCCCTATACAATAGTTGCTACAGAGTTAACGGGGTGAAGGAACCACTGAAGGACTTACTTGGTAAAGGCTTTATTAGCCAAGTACATCTCCATGGGGTGCTCCAGTGTTGTTTGTTCGAAAGAAAGATGGCTCTTTACGGATGTGTATTGATTACAGGCAACTGAATAAAGTCACTATCAAGAATAAGTATTCTTTTCTGCGGATTGATGACTTATTCGACCAGTTGCAGGGTGCCAAATACTTTTCAAAGATTGAATTGCGATTTGGGTACCACCAGTTTACTGCGAGTCAAGGATGCTGATATTCCAAAATAGCATTTAGGACAAGTATCGACATTTTGAGTTCCTTATCATGTCTTTTGGGCTAAGAAATGCCCTAGAAGCTATCATGGATCTAGGGATCGAATCTTTAAACCATTCTTGGATGAATTGTGATCGTGTTTATTGACAATATCTTGATATATTCATGGTCAAAAGCTGAGCATGCAGACCACTTGCGAGCTATATTACAGACTCTCCAGGACAATAGGTTATATGCTAAACTCTCTAAATGTGAATTTTGGTTAACTTCTGTGGCTTTTCTTGGCCATGTTATTACAGGCGATGGTATCAAGGTCGATGGCCAGAAAATTGAAGCGGCACGGTAAAGCTAATGTTGGTTTTGATGCACTTGGCGAAAGTCCATAGGAAGTCTAAGCCATGTTAAAGCTAACAATGTTGAAATGGCAAAAGACCTGTGTCAGCTAGCTAGATTGCAGGTGTGATTGTTAGATGCAGAGGATGGAGGTGCAATTATTCAAAATGTGGTAGCATCTTCCATTGTTACTGAAGTAAAAGAGCAACAGCACGAGGATCCTGAGCTTAGGATGCTAAGGGAGAGTATTCTACAACACAACATCCTTCACTTAAGCTAACTGGAGATGGTGTTCTTAGGTACCAAGGCCTTATATGTGCCAAACATAGGAGAACTCTGTGCCAAGATTCTTTTTGAGGCCTATTATTCTAGATATTCAGCCCACTTTGGAGCAACAAAAATGTATTTAGACTTTCGACAAATATATTGGTGGAATGGCATGAAAAAAGATGCTGCAGAGATGGTAGCCCAATGTCCCAACTGCCAGCAAGTTAAAGTAGAACATCAAAGGCCTGGAGGCCTAGCTCAATACATTGATCTTTTGCTATGGAAATGGGGCATGATAAATATAGACATCATCACCGTTTTACCTTGTACTCCATGCAAATATGATTCTATTTGTGTAATCATTGATAGGCTGACAAGATCTGATCATTTCTTGCCAATAAGAATGACATATTTAGGGGAGGATTATGCTAAGCTTTACATTCAAGATATTGTTCGCCTTTATGAAGTTCCATTATCTATTATCTCTGATCAAGGGGCTCAACTTATAACACATTTTTAGAATGTTTTTCAGAAGGGTCTGGGTACTTGGGTAAATCTTAGCACCGCTTTTCATCCACAAATAGATAGATAGGCAGAGTGTACCATCCAGACCGTTGAGGATATGTTACATTCCTGTGTGCTAGACTTTAAAGGAAGCTGGGATGATCATCTACCTCTTATTGAGTTCTCTTATAATAATAGCTTCCAAGCTAGTATTCAAATGGCACCTCATGAAGCGCTATACAAGCGAAGATGTAGGTCTTTGATCAATTGTTTGAGGTCGGGGAGGCATAGTTGCTAGACCCTACTCTAGTTTAGTAAGCAATGGACAAAGTGAAACTTATTAGAGACCGATTGCAAATAGCCTAGAGTCGACAGAAGTCTTATGTAAATATTCGACGACGAGACTTATAGTTTGATGTAGAAGATTAGCTTTTCTTGAAAGTATCACCTATGAAAGGTATCATACGATTTGGAAGGAAAGGAAAGATCAGTCCTAGGTATGTTGGACCTTATAAGATTATTTGAAAAATTGGCAAGGTGGCGTACGATCTTGATTTGCCTTCAGTATTAGGGGCAATCTATCCAGTATTGCATATATCTATGTTGCGAAAGTGTATTGGGGATCCTTTGCATATTACTCACATTGAGAATATCCATATTGCCAAAGATTTATATTATGATGAGCTGTCAGTGGCTATTTTAGATCGACAAGTGAGAAAGCTTCGAAATAAAGAAGTGGCCTCCGTGAAAGTATTATGGTGGAACAACAATATTGAAGAAATAACTTGGGAAGGAGAAGAGGGAATGATGAAAAAGCACCCTCACCTATTTACAAATTGAGGTGAGTCACATTTTAAAAATTGAAAGTCATCTTTTTACAGTAACTTAAATTTTAAATGAGTTGGGAGTGTATGTAATTTATATGGTTTGTCGCGAGATAGCTATACCATCTTAGTAGTTAGGATTTTTGGAAGTTGGTTTATGGTTTAAAGGGCTAAAAGGTATATACTCAAAAATTACATTTTAGGATATAGCAATGCAACCAAAGGGTTGCCTTGACACATTCGTAGATGAATGTTCATAAAGAGGAGGGAAGGAGACTGTAAGAACCTGTGTTTCTCGTCTTCCATAATATATATAAGGTGACATTTTATATAAGACATATATGGTTTTGGATAGAAACTAGGGATAATAAGGTTGCCAGTAGGTGGAAATGTCAAGGACTTAAAGTTTTAAGTCAAAGGAATCCCCTAAATACACATTCAGGATTAAAGAAACGGCCCGAGTGGAACCTTGCCCATTTTGGAATGTTTAAATTAAGTTTCACCTTTTTGATGAGACTAAAAGTGTATATTTTGTTAATAATGGATTTTTATAGGGTATTTAAGTATCACAAAGGTCATATGTTATGTTTTGGAATCTAGAAATTTGTAAGATAAAGGTTAGCCAAAGTTACTGTAAGCTTCTTTAAGAAATCCTTCTTAAATTTGAGTCAAATGTATCAGGCCATATCTTCCAAAATATAAGGAGCTAGAGGGACCATGACCTAAAAAATTGAAGATCTCTACTCTGCAACATACAAAACTACACGTTAATCCGACTTCAGAATAGAAAAATTGTGATAGTTTTACCGTGACTGTCTGAGCAAGAAACCAGGTCAGAGGTCGAGTCGGGTCAAGCCCACCTAAATGTCAGCTAGTTTGACCCTTTTAAAACTCAAAACTATCCCATTTCATCCTAAACAATTTAGAAACTGAAGAGAAAGCTCCCTCAATGTACCAAGGTGATTTAGGTATGTTTTTCGCGTTTTTACCATTAAAATTCGTCCCTGCACCTAGAAATGTGTGCCTTACATTTTGTAATTGTTTTCCCTCCAACTAGCTATGTTTAGGCCTATTTTTGGATAGTAAAAAAAGTGGTGTTCTAGCTGATTTTTCTTGGTCTGCAGCTGGTGTGTTTAGGTAATAATCTTGGGGCTCTTTTATTGTCATTTTTACGAAGTTCTACGGAAGTTTCCTCGCGTAAACACTGTATGGAGAATCTAGTCATTAATGCTCAATTTTGACTATTTAGAGTGTGTTAAAGCTACATATATATAGTTTTTATGAAGCTTAGGACATAAAGAACAACTCTCGTGAAGATACTTTCCATTGGACGTCTATTGGAAAGGTATGTTAAGACTAAGCTTTTTCCCTCCTTTTAGCACGAAATTCGGGAAATCCCCAAAACATCAAATGCTATATTTTACCATTCTGTTGCTAGAAAGACCTTTTACGAAAGGCCTGGGGATTGCAGCTGAATTATTTCCATGATGGTATTAGGCTGATATTCTATTCATTCACCTAAACTGGACATTCAATATCTATATACCAATTTATCAATGTTCATGACTACCTGTCCATATGTTGAGGTGTTTCTCATTTGGTGTGGTGTCACTAAAAGTAAATGTAAATTACGAGCAGAATGTAGTATTTATAATTAGAAATTCTTCCACACTAAAATCATAATTGAAGCACTTAACAAGTAACACGTTGATTTCCAATAATCTCTAGAGTAATGCTCCTATTTAAACCACTAAGGAACTTGGTTCTTTTGAAATACTTTCTTTTACTAATTGATATGGAACCAAGTATAAGCATTATGTGAAGCATCTTTATGAACATTTTCACAGTTAAGGCCCCATTCTAAATGTTGAGTTAAGTTGTCAAACTTATAAGATTCCATGAGTCATGTGTATATAATATGACAATGATTATGATGCTATGAGAATAAGTATACCAATGAGCCAAGATTGGATAAATTCATGTTATGACCTACTATGTGCATTAAACATTCATACCATACATTGCATGTTATGCATGGACATCGAGCTATAATCGGAGGTATTGGGCCTATTTGCCCAAATGATTATATATATGTATATGGTACAAATGGCCACAGGTTGGCAAATATGATGCCAATTAACTACGCAAAAGGACCGCCATTGCTAACATTTGGTTGGGTATGTCATGCATTTGTATCTATGTATATGTATTCATGACATACGATTCTCGAGCATACCATGCCTGTTTAATCACTAGGAGGTCAATTATTCTCTATTAAGGTTACTTGAGTTTGTGTTACAGGTAGTATTTCTATTACCCTTTTTACTACTGATATCTATGGTTTTACTTTCTACCTTACCTACCAGTACATGTTTATTCGTACTGACATCCCGCTGCCTGGGGACGCTGCATTTTATTTTGTGCCTGTAGGTTTAGGTAGGGACTCTGATCGACTGATCCACTAGGAGCCCTGTTCAGTTGTGAGTTGGTAAGTTCCACCTTTTCCTGGAGCAATCACAGGATGCTTACTTTTTCTTGTATAGTTGGGTATAGTCGGGGCCCTATCCCTGCAGTGTTAGTGATTATCTTAGAGGCTGTTGTGGACATGTTATTTTGGTTTGGTTTTTTTGTGGCTTTCAGTCTCCAATCATAGGATTGGCATGTATATATAGTGTACGTCTGTACCTCTATTGTTGTAGCCTTGTCGGCTAACTGGCATTTTATCATTTTGGTTTACCTATCTTGATATACATGATGTATAGATGATCAGGTCATGACCTAAATGGTCCAGGCTTAGTTTTTCAGATGTTATGCTGCCGATTTTCTTTTGGCCCCTAGTTTAGTCAAGTAGCATGTTTAGTGGATTACTCGGCCAATAACGGTATCGAGTGCCAGTCATGCCTCCCCTCATTTTGGGGTGTGACACACCCAATGTGATTGTACTAACCTTGTGAACTATATTTCTGATAGTTGAGCAACATCGGGATGTGAACCAAAAGGGAAACGCTTGGGCGGATTGACTCAGGACGGGAGGGATCGTCTAATAGGTAGGCTAGGCTTTCTCTAAGCCTTAGTCTGAGTTGAAATATTTGTGTATTTGAGTTGGAATATTTAGAAATATACAGTGAATAGCTTGAGCTATGAAATATATGTTGTATATAGCTATTTGAGTATCCGCATGTGTTATATATGATGATATGGGACTATAGTTATTGTATTGAGGGTTATGTTTACCGTAGGTGCTAGACTAGTTGAGTTCTGATACAATTTGTCTACAAAAGGGCCTAAAAGGGCTGGGTTACGCTGAGGACATATGATAGGTATGCATACTATGCTTGACGCTTGATTGTTCCTGGAGGTGGTTATCTATATTTGTTTTGAGCACTTGTGGCTACCTAGATACTAGTAGATTTGCCTGATTAAACATGATTTTTTGTTGCCTTATGACTTATATCATCATGTATATCGTTGTTATTCATTGATACTTGTGCTTCTAGCTAGTGACTGAGAAACATATTATGTTCTGAAAATGGTTATAGTTGTACGCCTAAAGAAGCCTTGTGACCTGTGACGCAAGATACATT
Source organism: Solanum medicagineum (assembly GCA_026153255.1). Classification (NCBI taxonomy): domain Eukaryota; kingdom Viridiplantae; phylum Streptophyta; class Magnoliopsida; order Solanales; family Solanaceae; genus Solanum; species Solanum medicagineum. The sequence continues at coordinate 10,139,525 of JAPFFP010000113.1, read as the reverse complement.
GCTACTGAGCCATTGGTAGGTTAGGATGGGAGTGTGACCCTGTTAGTAAGGTGTAGGTTATATCCTAGGGCTTCCTAGGATATTTGTGATGAGACCCTAGCTAGGTGGAATAGTCCTGGGGACTGGCACCCTGTTTAGAGAGAGGCGCATTATCAGTGGGCCGGCACATGGTTACCTTAAGCGTTATCCTTGACAGCTATTGAGATGCAATATGATTCTGGGAAGGTGACACCCTTCTGATTATCTAGCTACTTGGGTCTTAGTTTAGGTTACACGAATGCTGCCCTATGAGTTGTTTTACACAAGGAAAGGGTCCTGGTGAGGGCTGAATATGGACTAGTGCCCCGGGACAGGCATGTGTTCTAACCTGACGCGTACCGGTATGAGCGTGTATAGCCGGATGCTACAGAGATATTGTCACGACCGAAGACTAGGGCCTTGACGTGACATCGTGTATGGGGAACCCGAAGGGACCCTAAGCAAGCCTCTTAGCACATCATTACACATCTTTGGTCGCGAAAACAATAAAAATGACAATAAGAGGTAGTAAATAGGGATAACCAGGGCTAAGGAAAATCCTTCAAATCTTAAACATCAAGAGTCGAGAGAGAGTCAAAGCTCATAGCATCTTACATAACATGTCCAACAACATCTATAACCATAGAACTTAGCGGGGGCCAAGACAAGCAACCGGGCTCACCTTCATAGTCAAATACACAATAAAGAAACAGAGTCACAATACAAAGCATAAGAACATAGACATTGTCCCCGAAATAAAGGACTCACCAACTAGCTTGAGAGAAGTCGTACTAGCCACGTGAAGGAGGATGATCACGTGGGGCTCCGATCCCTACATGGTAACATCATGTAGGCATAGAGTATGCGTTAGTACGTTTGAATGTACTAAGTATGTAGGATGCAATGGAACAATAGATAGGCAACTTATTCAAAATGCATAGTTAGGCAATAGATGAGCATATAACAATATGACATGCATGTAAAATGCTTTGAAGTAAAAAATGCTTACATAGTACATAATACATGTGTAAGAAGAGACCATCATTATGGAACCCATAGTTTACCAAGGTACAAACCCCTTTGGTTGGTTGGAGGATCATCGCACCCTACCACCCATGGTAATTGAGGAACTAACACCTCAACCCGGTTACCAAGGTATGAACCCTTTGATTGGTTGGTGGATAGTCGCTACCTACACCCCTGGTGATTGAGCTACTAACCCCTCAACATGGTTATCAAGGTACAAACCCCTCGACATGGTTACCCGGGCTCTTAACCCCCAAGTAGGGCATGGTCACTTTCCAACACTATAAAGGAGAATATCATATACATACGTTCCTTTCACCATCATAAAGTCATTCAATTCAAAAGACATGAATTCGACCTTCAATTCCTCAAAATTCATTAACCTGATATTTTATCAAACACTTGGCGGGTGTGCATTGCTAGTGTAAACTATGCAATTCAAGAGTAGAATCATGATAGAAAAATTAGTGTAAAACCATCAATAGATACTTGGTAACACCCTCAAGCAATATAAAATCAAAATCATTCATCGAATCTCACAATAAATCTTAGATTCATTGCTCAAAACATGCTAAAACAATCACAATTTTCGTGAAACCCCAACATGGTGTGAAGTGAAATTCATAATAAGTAAGACCCATGGGTAAATCAACTTTAAATCATGCAAATTTAGGTAAAAGGAAGCTTGGGAACTATGGGTGAAAGGACCCAATGGTTGAAACCCACATACCTTATCTTTGGAGAATCCTTGAAGAAGATTGGAAATGGAGACTTGAAGCTTGAGTGAAAACCTTAAGATCCGGATGAGTTTTGGGACTTGGAATTTGGAGTTAAATATGAGTCTAAGTGTTTGAGTGAGTAATGGGGAATGTTTTGAATGATATGAGGGTAAAATATGGCTAAGTATAGGTGTTTCCTTGCATGGGAGGATTTAGGCACATGAACCAAAAGTTTTGGACCGAGATAGAAACTGGCAGCCAAAAATACACTATAGTGCGCCCTTGGCGCGTCGCGCCAAGGGTGCGGATGCATACTGGAAATCGCATTTTTGCGATTTTCAAATTTTTCTACAGTTGCTCTTGAGTCAGTGTTAGACCCATTTTCCACTCAACTTGACGTCCTGATAAAGAATATGAAGTTAGATTTTCGATATCACGCACAGATTTTAGATATATGGAAATTATAATTTCGGACATTTCCGAGACATATTTTTGGGTACTTTTTGGGGATGTTTCAATATCTCCCCCTAGGGAACATTCATCCCGAATGTCAAAGAAATGTATATGAGAGACGTAAACATGACAATTTCAGCCCATATAAGGATGCAACAATGCACTTAAACATCATTTAAAAAATCTCAACATAAGTGTAAAATCATCATGAACTTGTCAATTTAAACTTGAATATATGCAATGGCATGAGGCCTGAACTTAAGACATAAAATCACATAGGGGACTTAGATTGATACCTTAGGTTTGAGTGGAGTGGAAAAGGTAAGGATATCAGTTTTGCTTTTCCCCTTTGGCTTCCCAAGTAGCACTTTCAACTTGTTGATTCCTCCAAAGAACCTTAATGGGAGCCACATCCTTGTTCCTCAACCTCTTCACTTGTCTATCCAATATCTGAATTGGAGCCTCATCATAGGTCAAATTGTCTTCAACAATACCCACAACATTAAGAGGCACAATAGCATTAGGGTCTCCCACACATTTTCTCAACATGGATACATGAAAGATCGGATGAACCAAATCTATTTCACTAGGCAATTCTAACTCATAAGTTACCTTGCCAATCCTCCTCATTACCCTATAAGGACCCACATATCTTGGACTCAACTTCCCCTTATTACCAAAACGAACCACACCCTTTATGGGTGACACCTTGAAATAAACCCAATTACCAACTTTATATTCAAAATCCCTTCTACTCACATCAACATAGGACTTTTTGACGACTTTGAGCCATCTTCAACCTTACTTCAATCATCCTTACCTTTTCAGGAGCCTCCATAATTAGATCTGGTCCCACAAATCCACCTCTCCAACCTTAAAACACCCAACCGGTGATCTATAATGTCTACCATAGAGAGCCTTAAAAGGGGTCATACCGATGCTAGAATGACAGGTATTAGTGTTTAGGTAGTTCTTTCAGCTTGGCTATTCATTTGAGTGTGAAGGTCATACTAAATTTAACTCTTGTACCAAGATACCTTTGAAAGGACCTCCAAAAATATGAAGTAAATTGAGCACCATGATCTGATATGATGGACAAAGAAACCCCTGCAACCTCAACACGTCACAAATGTACAACCTAGCATAATCTTCAGCCCCATATGTGGTCTTAACCAGTAAAAAGTGTTCGATTTTGTCATCCTATCAACCACAACCCAAATGGAATTAAAACTCTTTCTAGTCTTGGGCAACCCAATCACAAAATCCATATTAATCTCCTCTTACTTCCAAGTAGGAATCTCTATGTCTTGTGCTAGGCCACCCGGTCTTTGATGCTCGGCTTTGACTTATTGACAACTACGACAACTAAAAAAAATTTGGCAATGCCCCTCTTCATACCTCCCCACCAATACACCTCTCTCAAATATCCATACATCTTAGTAGAACCGAGGTGAATAGAATAGGAAGAACCATGAGCCTTTTCAAGAATGCTTTCTCTCAAGCCATCAATATAAGGCACACACAACCTACCTTGGTATCTAAGGGAACCATCTCCCCCTTGGGAGAAAACCTCCACCTTATCATCCTTTACCAATGCCTTCAATTCCAACAAAGTGGGGTCAAGATCTTGCTTAGCTTTCTCCTCCTCAATTAATGAAGATTTAGAACTATCATCATCAACAACAACACCATTATCAACCTCTTCCAACCTAACTCCCAATCTAGCCAACCGATGGACCTCTCTAGCCACCCCTTTGCCACCATCATCAACATGTGCTAGACTACCCATGGACACCCTACTCAATGCATCAGCCACCACTTTAGCGTTACCAGGATGATAATGCACACTCATATCATAGTCTTTAAGAAGCTCTAGCCACCTTCTTTGTCTCAAGTTGAAATCATTTTGAGTGAAGACATATTGGAGACTCTTATGATCGGTGAATACATCAACATGCACCCTATACAAATAATGCCACTAAATGTTCAAAGCAAAGACCATGGAGGCTAATTCGAGATCATGGGTAAGATAATTCCTCTCATGCACTTTGAGTTTTCTCGAAGCATAGGCTATCACCTCACCATTTTGCATTAGAACACAGCCCAAACAAACTCTAGAAGCATCACAATACACAATAAACCCCTCTAGCCCTTCCGGTAGTTGCAATACAGGAGCAGATATAAGCTTATCTTTCAATGTTTGGAAACTCTTTTCATATTCCTCGGTCCATACAAATTTGGCTTTTTTTGAGTCAACTTTGTCATAGGAGAAGCAATAGAAGAGAACCCATTCATAAACCTCCGGTAGTAACCTGCTAAGCCCAAGAAGCTCCTAATATCCTATGGGATCAATTGTCTAGGCCAATTTCCAATCACATCCGTCTTTTTAGGATCTACCTAAATACCATCCCCCGACACCACATGACCAAGGAAGGTAACCTCTTTTAACAAAAATTCACATTTTTCATACTTGGCATACAACTTCTCTTCCCACAATCTTTGTAGCACCACCCTCAAATGACCCATATGCTCCTCCTCACTATGTGAATAGATCAAAATATAATCAATAAAAAACATAACAAATGAATCAAGGTACGGTTTAAAGACCCTATTCATAAAATCCATGAAGATAGCTGGTGCATTGGTCAACCCAAAGGACATCACAACAAGGTCCATACCTAGTTTGGAAGGCCGTCTTAGGAATATCACACTCCCTAACCTTCACTTGATGGTTCCCGGACCGAAGATCAATCTTAGAGAAGTGATTAGCCCCTTGCAATTGGTCAAACAAATCATCAATCCTTGGAATATGATACCTATTCTTTATGGTGACCCTATTAAGTTGTTGGTAGTCAATAAACATTCTAAGAGACCCATCCTTATTCTTCACAAACAACACCGGTGCACCCCAAGGTGACTGTCTAGACCTAATGAAACCCTTCTCCAACAAATCCCTCAATTGCTCCTTCAACTCATTTAACTCCATCGGGGCCATACGGTAAGGGGGAATAGAAATGGGTTGAGTATCGGGAAGGAGTTCTATACCAAAATCTATTTCCCTTTCGACAAGAACACTGGAAAGGTCATTTGAAAAGACATCAAGGAACTCAATTACAATCAGAACCGACTCTAAAAGAAGGACCTTGGACTCCACATCCCTTACCCTCACAAGATGATAAAGACACCCCTTAGGGATCAACTTATGGGATTTAATGTAAGGGATGAACCTACCCTTGACCACCACATCTTGACTCTCCCACTCAAAAACGGGCTCATTTGGGAATTAGAATTTGACCTTGCGGATTCTACAATCAAGAGAGGCATAGTATGCATGCAACAAGCCCATCCCAAGAATGACATCGAAATCAACTATATCAAACTCAAAATGATCACAAGAAATATTTTATCCAAGATACAAATGGGACAATTTCTATACACCTTTCTAGTAACAATAGATGCACCAATAGGAGTAGACACTTCATAAGACTCACACAATAATTCGAGCTCAACATGAAATTTTTTGGCAATAAAAGGGATAACAAAAAAAGAGTGGCACCTGCATCAATCAATGCATACACATTAAAATCAAAGACTTTTAACATAGCGGGGACGTCATCGGGCACCTCATCAACCCCGTGCCTCCCATGCAAAGTATAAAACTGATTGTGCCTTGGGAAACCACCTTGTTGCCCACCTCTCGCCAAAGGAACCACATTTACACCCTGTGGACAAACCTCCTTACACTTGTTACAGTTACGAGGATAATCAATCTTTTTGTGACCGACTTCCCCACACCTATAACATGCATTAGTGTCTCTCAAACATTGGCCCCTACCACATTTAGAAAACTTATTATTAGGAACCACACCACCAACACCTTGGGCCCTTGGAAAGTCATTGGTAAACCCCCTATTAGAAGAATGAGAAGATCTTTGGCCTTGATGGAACCCTCCACCCTTTCAACTTTGGAACCTACCCTCAAAACGGGCTCTCTTGGCCTCATTACCCCTCCTCTTCCTCAAATTTTCCTCCTCCATTTGTTCGGCATTGGTCATCAAACGGGACAAATCATGTCCCTAATCAACATAATGGACCGGCATTCCTCACTCACCAAATTGGAAACACTCATCACAAATTTATTCATTCTAGAACTTGAATAGGCAATCAAGCGGGGAGCATATTAGAGATTTGATTGAACTTGAGGGAATACTCCCTCACACTCATAAACCCTTGTATCGAATTCAGAAACTTCACCATCTTGGCCTTCCTAAGCTCAGGAGGGAAGAATCGATTAAAAAAAGCCGCCTTGAACTACTCCCAAAGCACCACATTCTTGATTCCCTTCACCTCCTTCCATTGATTAAACCATGTTTGTGCTGCCCCTTTGAGTTAGTAGGCCACCAACTCCACTTTTTCCTCTGATCTAACACCCATGATAGCCAATACCTTGTAGACCTCATCAATGAACTCTTGAGGGTCCACATCCACCTTTAATCCATAGAATTTCGGGGGATTCATCATCATGAAGTCTCTCACCGAGATGCCGGTGTAGTAGCATGAGGGGCTTGGGCCCCTTGGTTGGCTTGGTTAGCCACGACGTGTGCTAGCAAAGTAAGAGCATCTCGGAGCTCACCATGAGTCAGTTGTTCCTCAGGAGTGCACACTCTCCTTCCTCTTGTTTTAGGCATGATCTAGCATAGCAAAGGACAATCGTTAGGGGGAAAATTTACTTTAACTCTATAGCACGACTTAAAACATAAAGAAGGAAAACATTTCCTAAACGCCTCACAGCCTCTTGCTCATAGTTGTGGTGCACAACATCACCATGAACAAGACTCTAATCGATGCGGTGTGTTGGATGTTAAGGATTATTAACAACTTAGTACTCTGATACCAAGTTTTTCATGACCCAAGCCTAGGCCTAGATGTGACACGGTGCATGGGGAACCCGAAAGGACCCCAAGCAAGACTCTTAGCACATCATTACACATCTTTGGTCTCGAAATATATAAAAATCACAACAAGAGGTAGTAAATAGGGATAACTGGGGCTAAGGGACATTTTTTCATATCATAAACATCAAGAGTCGAGAGAGAGTCAAAGCTCATAGCATTATACATAACATGTCCAACAAAACCTCTAACCATAGAACTTAGCAGGGGCCAAGACAAGCAACTGGGCTCATCCTCATAGTCAAATATACAATAAAAAAAGAGAGTTGTAATACATATCATAAGAACATAGACATTGTCCCCGAAATGTGGACTCACCAACTAGCTTGAGAAAAGTCGTACAAGCCACGTGGAGGAGGAGGATGACGTGGGGCTCTGGTCCCGACATGGTAACATCATGTAGGCATAGAGTATGCATTAGTGCATTTGAATGTACTAAATACGTAGGATGCAATGCAACAATAGATAGGCAACTTACTCAAAATGCATAGTTAGGCAATAGATGAGCATATAACAACATGACATGTATGTAAGATGCTTTGAAGTAGATCATGCTTACATAGTACATAATACATATGTAGGAAGAGACCATCATTATGGAACCCATAGTTTACCAAGGTACAAACCCCTTTGGTTGGTAGGTGGATCGTGGCACCCTACCACACATGGTGATTGAGAAACTAACCCCTCAACCTGGTTACCAAGGTACGAAGTTGGTGGGTAGTCACACCCTACCACCCCTGGTGATTGAGGTACTAACCCCTCTACTCGGTTATCAAGGTGCAACCCTTTGATTGGTATCAAGGTACAAACCCCTAGACATGGTTACCTGGGCCCTTACCCCCTTAGAGGGAATTGTCACTTTCCAACACTATATAGGAGAATATCATATGTTCCTTTCATGATCATAAAGTCATTCAACTCATAAGACATGCATTCGACCTTCAATTCCTCAAAATACATTAACCGGACATTTTATCAAACACTAGGCGAGTGTGTAGTGCTAGTGTAAACCATGTAATTCAAGAGTGCAGTCATGCTAGAAAATTTAGCGTAAAACCATCAATAGATACTTGGTAACACCCTCAAGCAATATACATCAAAACCCTTCATCAAATCTCACAATAGATCTTAGATTCATTACTCAAAATATGCTAAAACAATCACAATTTCATGAAACCCCAACAAGGTGTGCAGTGAAATTCATAATAAGTAAGACCCATGAATAAATCAACTCTAAATCATGCAAATTTAGGTAAAAGGAAGCTTATGCACCATGGGTGAAAGGACGAAGTGGTTGAAACCCATATACCTTAGCTTTGGAGAATCTTTGTAGAAGATTGGAAATGGAGACTTGAAGCTTAAGTGAAAACCTTAAGATCCGGATAAGTTTTGGAACTTGGAATTTGGAGTGAAATATGAGTCTAAGTGTTTGAGTGAGTATTAGGGAATGTTTTGAATGATATGAGGGTGAAATATGGATAAGTATAGGTGTTTCCATGCATGGGAGGAGATAGGCCCAAGACCTAAAAGTCATGGACCGAGATAGAAACTGGCAGCTAAAAATACACTATAGCGCGCCCTTGGCGCAAATGCGCCAAGGGCGTGGATGCACACTGGAAATCGCATTTTCGCGATTTTCAAATTTCTCTATGGTTTGTCTTGAATTGAGTTTAGACTCATTTCTAACTCAATTTGACCCCCTTATCAAGAGTATGAAGTCAAATTTTTGATATCTTGCATGGATTTTGAGATATATGATAATTACGATTCCGGGCAATTTTTAGACACATTTTCGGACATTTTTTGGGGTCATTTCAGATATATTGACCATGAGACTTTTGATTGATCATATGTCGTACCGTGGCCTGATTCTGGTATAGATATGAATCTTCGGGGTTCGATTGTCCTGGATACTTATGATATACCTATGATTGTCCATGTTTACTCTTGGCACTTGTGGTTGATGAGGTTAGGGTATGCTTGTCCAAAGTTGGGCATGACCCTACAGTGATCTGTGACATATATATATATATATATATTCTAATGTACAGTTGATAGTTGTTGTGCACTGGTTCTTTTCATCTAATCTAGGGTATTTATTGTATCTGAGAGAGGTGTTAGTTATGGTTGTGTGAGTTGGAGTGAGATTGTGGGATACCCATATTGTGGGTGTCGTCTCCTATGGCATAGATGTGACACTGCGAATGGGGAACCCGAAGGGACCCCAAATAAGCCTCTTAGCATGTCATTACACATCCTTGGTCGCGGAAGTGATTGTAACATCAAGAGATAGAAAAAGGGGGAAAACGGAGCTAAGGGATATAGTTGGTACCTAGAAACGTAGAAAATCTAAGTATAATATTAATACGTCATAATATTCCAACAACACCTCTAATACGTAGATAGAAGCAGGGGCCAAGACACTCTCCGGGCTCAGCCTCGTAGTCATAAGTTCCCAACATAATAAGAGTCAATACATAGCATAAATTCAAAGAAACATGTCCTCGGAGTTAAGGACTCACCAACTTGCTTTGAAAGTCGTACTAGACACTTGGAGGAGGAAGATGATCAAGTGGGACTCCGATTCCGACATGGTAACATCATGTAGGCATAGAGTATGCGTTAGTATGTTTGAATGTACTAAGTATATAGGATGCAATGCAACAAGGGATAAGCAACATAATTGAAATGCATATATAGACAATGAATGAACATAACAGCAATATAGCATGCATGAACGATGCTTGAAGTAAAAGTAGGAAGACACCATCATCATAGACCAAGCAACTTAGCACTTGGAATCCAAGGTAAACCACCCCTTGGAGGTGTTTGAGGTATCAACCCCTCAACTTGGTTATTGGATTTACCATGTCCCATCAAGGTGCTTGGGGTATCAACCCCTCAACTTGGTTAATGGGCTTACTACCTCCCATCAAGGTGTTTGAGGTATCAAACCCTCAACTTGGTTATGGTCAACTTACAACACTAAGGATACCTTTCATGAAATCAACACACATATAAATATTCCTTTAATCATCATAAAGTTACTTAGTTCATAGGTCATATAATAGATCATCAATAGCTCAATAGTTCAAAACCGGATATCTTATCAAGACGGGTGTGTAATGCTAGTTTAAGATCATGCAACTCAAGAGTGAAATTATGTCAGAAAATAAATGTAAAACCACCCACCAACACTAGGTAATACCCTCATGCAAGATATATCAAAACTCCTCCTCAAATCTCATATTAGACTCATAGCTCAAAACATGCTTAAATAGTAAACATTTCATATAATCCCAACAGAGTTTATGGTCAACTTTCATAATAAGAGATACCTATAGATAATCTATCTTGAAAACATGCAATTTATATAGAAAAGGGAGTTTGGGCACCATGGGTGAAAGGACCCAATGGTTGAAACCCACATACCATGGACCTTGAGTCTCTTCAAATTGATTTGGGAAAGAATGGAAGCTTGGAATGGAGTCTTGAAATCCAAACTTGTTCTTGAGTTTTCTTGAATTTGTATTGGTGACTTGGTAGAGACTATTGAGAGAATTATAGAGTGTATTCAAGTTGAGAGTAATGAGTTTGATCCTTTGGAATAAGGTTTAAGTCTTTTGGGGAGATTAAGATAGCATTCGAAGTCTAAAAAGATCATTAGAATGAATTAAGTTCACGAAAACGCCATTAGTGAATGGATGGAAAAATTGGCAAAGTGATGCCCTACTGAGGCCCACACGGGTCGTGTGGAGTGCCCATGAGGTTGGACTTGGTCAAAAATTGGAAGTTTGGATACTTTGGAAAAATCACATTTTGTCACTTTGACGAGAGGCTCCACGGTTCGTGCGACGCTACACGGTCCGTGTAGTGGCCCGTGGAGTTACACTTGGTGAGAAACATTGTGCCCAGGAGGCTCCATGCCAGGTCAGATGGCTTGTCAAGCTTTCCATGGCCCATGAAGATGGTCGTGGCACCACACTTAGTAAAAACCTTCCCCCTCACTCCAACCTTGCCTCACTTGCACACTCCCACGGCTAGCCACACGATTAGTGGCAAGCCACACGGCCCGTGCCACTGGTCATGTCACATGCCTTAGACCAAAAATGGTCTTTTCCAGCTCAAGGCAGCCCAGATGGCCTATCCAGAGCCCCACTGCCAGTCAAGGTGCCCGTGTGGTTTCACTGCATGGGAGGGTCTCACAAACACGGTCATAACTCCTTCATCCAAACTCGAAATGAGGTGAAACCAAGTATGTTGGAAAGCTAACTCAGAGAGATGTTATTTGATATGTCGTGGGTTGTACAATTCTTTGTGTGATAAAAGCTATGCTCGTTTAAAGTTGACATTGGCACAAACCAGTACCCGAAACTCAATTCATAAGGAAGTCTTGAACTCGTCTAAGCACTAGAAGTCTCCCACGACCCTAATACACTCCCAACCTAACTAAATAAGGCTTGAAACACGGGTACATAAAGCATGGAGTTACGGGGTGTCCCAATATCTCCCCTTTGGAAGCATTCATCCCCGAATGCCAAAGAAACGTACACAAGGAAAGCAATCATGAAGATTTTTAACCCAACATGGATGCAACAAATGCACCTAAACATTATTTCCAAAAATTTTCAACATGAATATCAAAATCACAATAAACTTGTCAATATAAACATGAATGCATGCAATGACATAAGGGTCGAAACTAAGGACTTGAAATCACATAGGGGGACTTAGATTAGTACCTTTGGCTTGAGTAGAATGGAAGAGATAGGGATATCGCTTTGGTATGTCTGCCTCAGCTTCCTATATGGCACCTTCAACTTGTTGGTTCCTCCAAAGGACCTTAACGGAAGCTACATCTTTGTTCCTTAACCTCTTCACTTGCCTATCTAAGATTTCTACTGGACCTCTTCATAAGTCAAATTGTCTTCAACAACATCTACAACATCTAGAGGCACAATAGCACTAGGGCTACCCGCACACTTCCTCAACATAGACATGTGGAAGACCGTACATACCATATGCATGTCATTGTGCAACTCTAACTCATAGGTCACCTTACCGATCCTTCACAACACTCTATAGGACCTACAAATCTAGGGCTCAACTTACCTTTTTTGCCAAACCCAACCATACCCTTCATGGGTGAGACCTTCAAATAGAAACAAGCACCAACTTTGAATTCAAGATTCATTCTTCACACATCGACATAGGACCTTTTTCGACTTTGGGCGGTTTTCAATCTCTCCCTAATGACCCTCACCTTCTCAATGGCCTCTATAACCAAATCTGGACTAAACAGGGCCATCTACCCTACCTCAAACCATCCAATCGGGAACCTACAACACCTTCCATAAAGAGCCTCAAAAGGACCCATACCAATGCTTGCATGATAGCTATTATTATAAGCAAACTCAATCAATGGAAGATGATCATCCCAACTACCCTTAAACTCCAATACCCCGGTTGTAAGCGTATCCTCAAGTGTTTGTATAGTTCTTTCGGCGTGGCTATTCGTTTGAGGGTGAAAAGACATACTAAGCTTAACCTTGGTACAAAGACCTCTTTGGAAGAACCTCCAAAAGCATGAAGTGAGTTGAGAACCACAATCTGATATGATAGATAAGGGCACTCCATGCAATCTCACCAACTTATGGATGTATAATTTTGCATAGTCTTCAGCACCATATATAGTCTTAACTGGTCGAAAATGAGCTGACTTTGCATCCTATCAACCACAACCCAAATAAAATCAAAACCCTTTCTAGTCTTAGGTAACCCAACCACAAAATCCATGTTAATTTTCTTCCACTTCCAAGTAGGAATCTCTACGTCTTAAGCTAGGCCACCCGGCCTTTGATGTTCGGCTTTGACTTGTTGGCAATTATGAAAACCAGAAACAAACTTAGCAATGTCTTTCTTCATACCTCCCCACCAATACATCTCTCTCAAATCCCTATACCTCTTTGTAGAACCGGGGTGAATGGAATAGGAAGAATTATGAGATTCATCAAGAATCTTCTCCCTCAAGCCAGCAACACTAAACACACATAACCTACCTTGGTACCTAAGAGCACCATCTACCCCTTGGGAGAAAACCTCCACCTTACCCTGTCTCACCAAAGCCTTCAACTCTAGCAAGGTGGGGTCAAGATCTTGATGTGCCTACAACTCCTCAAGCAACGAAGATTTGGAA
>JAPFFP010000113.1:10108955-10125340 GCA_026153255.1 Solanum medicagineum | reverse complement strand
TCCACAGAGACAAAATGTAGGACTGGTGCCAACAGTTCATCACGGAAGAAAGGACTCACTAAGTCGGGATCACTAACTAAGGCTACAAGGCGTTTTAGGAAATATTTCACTTTTTCGTGATTCCTGTTATGCCTTGAAACGTGTCTTAAGATTTCTTATCTCCATCCCTCCTTATTGAGTAGAGAGAGTTACTATGGGCTCATAATGCAATCCAGGCAGGGAAGATGCTATAATTGAGCTTATAGATGGAGTAAAAAGGGAGTTGGTGAAGGATGTACATTGTTTAACAAGCTTGGTCCTTTGGGTATATGGGAGTTTCTTGTTGGCTAATTATGATGGAAGGTTTGTGGAAGGTTCCTTATCTATTGTATCTTTATTGATTAGGATTGACTCAAAAGAAGGCTAAGTTTGTATGGTCTGATGAATATGAGAAGAGTTTTCAAACTTTGAAAGTTCAGGTTACATCAGCCCCTATTTTGACTTTACCGGGCGGCTTAGATGTGTTAGTGGTACATTGTGAAATTTCTTAGAATGGGTTAGGTTGTGCAATTATACGACATGGTAAGGTGATAGCTTATGTGTCAAGGTAACTAAAGTTGCATGATCATAATTACTTGACTCATCTTAAGTTAGCAATTGTGGTGGTTACCTTGAAAATTTTGAGACACTATTTGTATGTGGTACGTGTCGATGTTCTCACCAATCACATGAGTTCGCGATATGTGTTCCCTCGAAGGGATCTTAAGTTGAGGCAAAGGAGAAGGTTGGAGCTCCTTAAAGACTATGACATGGGTGTACAATATTATCCTAACAAGGAGAATATTGTAGTCGATGCTCTTAGTGGACTATTTTATGGGAAATGTGGCTTATGTGGGTAGAGGGTAGGAAGAGTTGGCAAAAAGATGTTTAATGTTTTATTAGATAGGGTGCTAGGTTGGTCGACTCTAATGATCGATGTATTCATGTTTAGAATGGGGTCGAATCTTTTACAAGCATGTATATATATGTATTCTAGTGGGATGATGACCTAGCACTGATAAATTAGATGTCGGCTTGGACTGTCCCCAAGGGTCCATACTTCATTTCTTGAACTATGCGCCAACATAGGAATGGTAGTCATCACCGAAATGACGGAGTTGTAAGGGATGGCTATCCATTTTTGATATGATATGTTTTGATAAGGAAATCCTTCCGAAATGACCAGGTCGTAAGAAAGGTAGCCGCCACATACAAACTAACCAGTTCGTAAGGTGTGGTATAGATTACCTTTGGCAAGTAATCTTCTCTCACCCGATGGGTGGTCAATATGGGCAATTTCATGTAATAGCTTGCATGGGTTTTACATGTCGATTATGGCTGCATCACTAATATATATATGAGCATCATTTGCATTTCATGCATCAAGAACTTCATAGCATCTTGTTATACTACATTCGTTGTGTGTGTGTGTGTGTGTGTATATATATATATATATATATATATATCTTTCCATATTATGGGTCTTTGTCATCTAATATCGTACGCAGGTTTTGGTAAGTTACATGCATTGCACCCCGCATAATTAGTACATTCAAATGTACGAAAACATACTTTAGCCTGCATGATCTCATCATGTAGGGACCGGAGATTACTTTCATCTACCATTGGACGACTAAAGTAGATTTGAGATACTTATTGTGGTGAGTCCTACCTTCTAAGGACAAGCCACCATTCCTCTACCTATGATGCTTTTGTTTATATTATTTACTTTGAGGGTGAGCCCGGGATGTGTCGCGGCCCCTGTCCCATCTTTTGACTAGAGGCGTTGTTGGATACCTTTTAGATTCTTGTACGGATATGAGCTACGTGTTATATTTGAAGCTTATGTTTATGCTTATATATTCGATATGGCTATTATGGATTGATTATGATGAGTATGTATGTTTGATATGGAAATGTGGAAGATCCCAAGTCCCGTATTGCCCCCATAGAATGAGTCATACTTACCCACCCTATAGTTCTTATGTGCTATCTTCTATGTGAATCTATGCTAATCCCTATCCCCTATGATGTCCCCATAGCGTGAGTGCTATTTTCCTATCCCTTAGAACTATGTATTTTCTATTTCGTATGTGCTTCCAAACTGATGATGTGTGAACGGATGCTATGAGGCTTGTTTAGGGACTCCCATATTTTGATTCGCCATGTCACCCGTAGACCCTAGGTCCGAGTCATGATGCTTAGACAAAATTTTTGAAATTGGAACCTTAGCTCAACTCTTAGAAACAATTAGGCAAAGTTCACCCATACGGAGGGCACCATGGGCCACAGGGTTCTTGTAGATGTCCGTACCCCAACAATTAAAGATTTTTCGATTGGAAGAGAGCCTCCACAATTGGTCATACAACTAGTGAGACCTCCCACGATTCGTGTGAAAGACCGTGGCACCTACCGTAGACAAAAATCATCTTCCACGCCACGAATGAACCACACTTAGAATTTACTTCACCTATAAAGGCCATACGGCCAGCCGAACAGTCAGTCGAAAGCCACATGGCCAGTGTCGCTGTTCGTCCCCCAACACTTGGCCAAAATATCTCCAGAACTCGAATGTTCAAAGTGAAGTGTTACACCACGGGAGGCCATACGTCTAGTGCCAAGTCACACAACTCGTGTAGTCCTCCTTAGGATGACACTTGGTCTAAAATTGTCCAAAATGAAATTTTCAAGTTCTGATGATGTCGTACGATATCCGGTTCATTACATCATCTCTCCCTTGGGAACATTCATCCCTGAATGTTCAAGAACAAGGATTGAAAGGCTTAAATTAGAACATGAAACTTCCAACAACAAGGTACAATCGATAGTTCATTATTTGAAAAGTCATAAAGTACTTATAATTCATGTCGAAACATAATAAAATCATTCAAAACATCATAAAATCACTTTAATGTACATGTGAGCATGTCATGTCATAAGACTTAAGAATGAAAGGATTACAACCAATTAGGAAAAAGGAAGGATCTAATACCTTAGGCTTGAGTAGATTGGAAAAGATAAGGGTATCGTTTCATCATGTCCAACTCCGCCTCCCAAGTAGCACTCTTCACATGTTGGTTCCTCCAAAGCACCTTTACCGAAACTACATCTTTGTTATGAAGTCGTTTCATTTATCTATCAAAAAAACCACTAGAACATCCTCATAGGACAAGTTCTCCTCTACCACAATACCTTCCAAAGGCACAATAGTGCTAGGATCATCAACCATCATTCTCAACATAGACACATGGAAAATCAAGTGGATAGAACCCAAATCCGGAGGCAACTCCAACCTATAAGCAACATTCCCAATCCACTCAATAACCTCATAAGGGCCTACATACTGGGGAAATAGCTCGCCCTTCTTGACAAAACACTCACTCCCTTCATAGGTGAGACTTTCACAAACACCCAATCTCTAACGTGGAATTCAAGGTCTCTTTTCCTATCCCTAATTAACATCACTTTCTCTATAGCCTTAATCACCAAGTTTAGGCCAATCAAAGCTTCTTCTCCCAACTCAAACCACCCCATTGGAGACCTACACCTTTTACAATACAATGCCTCAAACGATGTCATGTCAATGCTAGCATGGAAGCTATTATTGTAGGCAAACGCAATGAGTGGAAAATGGTCATCCCAATTACCCTTGAACTCCAACACACAAGTCCTCAACATATCCTCCAAAGTTTGAATAGTCCTCTCGGGTTGTCCATCGGTTTGAGGATGGACGACGATACTCAACTTGACCTTAGTACCAAGTCCCATTGGTAACGACCTCCAAAAGTGAGAAGAAAATTGGGAACCCCAATCCAATATGATAGATTTAGGCACACTATGCAACCTCACCAACTCTTCGATTATATAACCTTGCATATTACTCATCACCAAAAGTAGTCCTAACTGGTAAGAAGTGGGCGGACTCAGTCATCGGATCGACGATAACCCAAAATGAGTCAAATTGTCTTTGAGTTCTAGGCAAACTCACCAGAAAATCCATATTCACACCCTTCCACTTCCAAGTAGGAATCTCAATATATTAAGCCAATCCACCGGGCCTTTGGTATTCGACTTTCACTTGTTGACAATTTGGGCATTCAAATACAAACTTAGCTATGTCCTTCTTTATTCCATACCACCAATACACCTCCTTCAAATCCCGATACATCTTAGTAGATCCCGGGTGAATAGAGCAGTGAGAATTATGGGCTTTATGCCTAATCACCTTCCCAAGATCATCCACTTCTAGAACACTTAATCGATCTTGATATCGAAGTACACCATCTTCCCATTGGGAGAAAAACACTATATTATTTTGGGAAACCAATTTCTTCAATTCAACCAAGGATGGATCTAGATCTTGCTTAGCTTTCATATCAATAACCATTGAGGATTTGACTCCATTTTGAACATGTATACTACCATCATTGGAATCGGTCAACCCAACACCCAACCTAGCCAAACAGTGGATATCCCTTGCCAACTCCTTTTTGTCCTCCTCAAGAAGAGCCACACTTCCTATAGAAAGCCTACTAAGAACATTAGCCACCACTTTTGCCTTACCGGAATGATATTGAACACTCATGTCGTAATCCTTTAGGAGTTCCAGTCATCTCCTTTGCCTCAGGTTAAGGTACCTCTGAGTGAACACATATTGCAAGCTCATATGATCGATGAAAACATCAACATCCACCTAGTAAAAATAGTGTCTCCAAATGTTCAAAGCAAATACTACCGCTGCTAACTCAAGGTCATAAGTCAGGTAGTTATGCTCATGCACCTTTAATTGCCTTGATGGATAAGTTATCACCTTACCATGTTGCATACGTACACAACCCAGCCCAATCAAAGAAGTATCAAAATATACCACAAACCCATCCAAACAATTCAGTAGAGTCAAAACAGGAGCCAACGTAAGTCGATCCTTCAAAGTTTGAAAACTCCTTTCGTACTCATCCGACCACACAAACTTAATCTTCTTTTGAATCAATTTAGTCTATAGAGATTCAATTGATGAGAACCCTTCGATGAACCTCCTATAATAATCGGCGAACCCAAGAAATCTTCGAATGTCTGAAAGAGTTAATAGTCTAGGCCACTTCACCCAATAAAAACTCATATTTGCTAAACTTTGTGTATAACTTTTTCTCCCTCAAGCTTTGTAGAACCAGCCTCAAATGATCCATATGCTCCCGCTTACTTTGGGAATAAATGAGAATATCATCAATGAAGACAACCACAAAGATATCAAGGAATGACTTGAACACCCAATTAATAAAATCCATAAACATGGATTGAGTAGCACCTTGAAACTGGTCAAAGAAGTCATCAATTCTAGGAAACAAATACTTATTTTCAATGGTCACCTTATTTAATTGCCTATAATTGATATACATCCAAAAAGATCCATCTTTATTACTCACAAACAATACTGGAGCACCCCATGGAGATGTACTTGGCCAGATAAAACCCTTCTTCAACAAATCCTTCAACTGCACCTTCAACTCTTTCAACTTAGCCGGTGGCATATGATACGGAGAAATAGAGATCGGTTGAGTATCCAAAAAAAGATCTATGCCAAATTCTACTTCCCTTTCGAGAGGAATACCGATCAAGTGTTCGGGAAACATGTCCGGAAACTCAACCATCGGAACCGACTCAAGAGTAGGTAACTTGGACTCCACATCCTTGACCTTCAAAATATGATATATGCGCCCCTTGGAGATCATCTTTTGACCAAAAAGGTAGGAAAAAAATAGACCCTTAATGGCGGAGTCACTACCCTTCCATTCAAGAATGGGCTCATCGGGAGGTTGAAACTTGACCTTCTGACCCTTAAGATAGAACTCACCATTATAAGTAAACTTGAAATTCGAGCTAAATGTCATACAGTGGATGATCAAAGTCCTTGGTCCCTATATGGTGAAATCAGGTAGGCAAAAGTATGTATTAGTATGTTTAAAAGTACTAAGTATATGGGATGCGGTTGATGTAACTTACCAAGGTCCACTCCAATGTTAGTTGACAAGGACACATAATATAGAAGAGATATATATCAAGGAATGTAATATAACAAGATACCATCAAATTTATGATGCATGAAAGGCAAATAATGCTCATATATATAGTGGGGATGTTACCTCAACCGATATAAGTAAGACAAAGCGAGCTATTACTTAGAATACCGATGAATACACCTCATCGATAAAGAGGTGGTCTACTTGCCAAAGGTAAATCATACTTCACCTTACGAAACTCCCATTTTGTATGAAGTAACCTTCCTTACAAGCACTCCCATTTTGGATAGGATTTCACATGATCACAATATACTTCACCTTATAGGCACTCCCATTTTAAAAAAAGCAACATTTCTTACGGTCACTCCCATTTATGATAGGATTCTCATAACCTATGTTACGCACATAGTTTGAGAAAAGAGAGTGCACCCTCAATCCATTGATGTTAAGGCATCATACCACAAAAATACTTATAAGTATACATATACATGCTTTTAAAAAGATATTAGTCTTTCCAAATCCTTTCAACGCACAATTGGGCTTAAAACCAAACTACTTTATAATAATTCATACATAGGCTCAAATTCCAAAACATAGCTCATAGTCAATATATTCATGCATAGGAATAGTCTATTTACATATACAAAATGGTACAAGCACCCAAAATGCTCAAAGAGCCATAATCATAGACATGTATGTGATCACATTCTTGTCATAACTAATATCATATCAAAATCATATCATAAAACATAATTGGGCTTAACCCACTTCATAATATACATAAATATCTCATGTTTATGGATGCATATGTCATGCATGAAGTGAGGATTGCATGGCTAATTGAGATCATATCTAAAATCAACAATATAATATGAAATTGAAGTGAAAATATAATTAAGTCCAAATTTAAAATGATAATATAATCACACATGCATAAACAAGCCTTGAAAAGGGACATGCATATTTATAATCTCACAATTCAATGTAATTCATAATATTATAGTTTAAATAACTTACAATCAATAAATAAGTACAACCCATACATTAATTAAATTTAATAAGCAAGGCAATTGAAAAATCAACTTTAAAGTGAGATAAAATTCATGAAAAGTGCTAGAAAAGTTTTGGGTCTCTTTAGTTGAAAGGAAACAAAGATCAAACCCACATACCTAGACCCAATGAAGAAATCTCAAGAGAAATTTGGAGAAGATAGTGTTTATCTTGAATCCCAGGCTTGAATTCCACAAGTGCTCTTGAGATGAGTGTGAGAGTGTTTTCAAATGTGAGGAGTGATTTCGAAAGTTAATATTAGGATTTAGGTTATTAGGAAACCTTAAGATAGCATAGGAAGTCCCAAAAAGTCATTAAAATAAATTAAATTTTAAAAAATGTCGAACAGAAGGAAAAATTGTCCATAGTCGCACCACGGGAGGGTGTACGAGTCATGTGGCTTACCAGGGCCCGTACCCTTGGACATACCCCCTCACTTGGCCAAAATTTTTGAAATTGGAACCTTGGCTCAACACTTAGAATAAATTAGACAAATGTCACCCATATGGAGGGCACCACGGGCTGTGTGGAGCCACACTGTCTGTGTGGATGCCTGTACCCCAATACTTAAAGAATTTTCTATGGGAATAGAGCCACAATGGCTGTCCATACGGCCAGTGAGACCTCCCATGGTCCATGTGAAGGATCATGGCACCAATCTTAGCCAAAATTCATCTTCCATGCCACGAATGAACCACACTTAAAACTTTCTCCACCTAGAAGACCATACAGCCAGCCCCATGGTTAGAGGCAAGCTGCACAGGCCATGTCACTGGCCATGCCCCAACACTTGTCCCAAAAAACTCCAAAACTCAAATGTTCAAAGTGAAGTGTTGCACCATGGGAGGCCACACAGCCAGTGCCAAGGCACACGGCTCGTGTAGTCCTCCTAGGGATGACACTTCGTCCAAAATTGTCCAAAACAAAACTTTTAAGTTCCGATGACGTCGTATGATATTCGGGTCATTACACTTAACTTGCTAAGAAGTTAAAAGATGAGTGTTTTATGAGTTGTAACATTGATATATATATATATATATATATATATATATATATATATATAAATATATATATATAGATGAGTGTAAATCTTATGATTATATGATAATATTAACTATTGCTTCACATATTTGTCAACTAATTGTTAACACATACAGTATTAACATTTAAAGTAAAATTGTTATTTGTTCTTGCTTAATTTATTTTGTTTGGGGTCTAGAGAACTTAGGAAGGGGTAGGAGCAGAAATCATACTTAAAACTCTAAAGAAATCTTCTTTAATCTTAAATATTTGGGGAAAAAGCTACGGATGAAACAAATTATGTCTTACAGAATTGTGGTCCAGAACAACATAGATAATTTAATATAATAATTCCAAAATGTAAAGTTCGTCATTTGAAGAACGTTAAGATGTGATGTGACATGGTTGGATGACTCAGATTTAATGGAGATTTTTCCATTATCTAGACTCTTAGTGATGAACAAAGTGTCTACTGTGGCTGGTTGTAGAACAAGGAATAGGTATAAGCTAGAGTTCAGAAGAACATTTTTCAGTAGAGATTGATGTCGGATCCTTAAAATTCCTCATTTGCCGCAACAAAACAATCAATAAAGATCATCGATTGATACAAGTTTATAGAAATATCAAAAGAAGATTAAGTTCCTTAACCTATAACTTTGAATTTTTGTATTTCATTGATGTTATTAATGACATCAATTGGGTTGATTTGTTCTTATAAATAGAGCACCTATGCTCATTTGTAAGACACACCAAAATACAGAGAGCAATAGAAAGAAGTGAGAGTAATCCACAAGGTATTCTTAGTTTGTGAGAAAAAATAGTGTGGGAGAAAAATTGTAGTAAGTTATGGAAATAAAAGAGTGTTTGTTGTTATATAACGAATAGAAGGATCTTGACACTATCAAGTTGTCATCAATATTATTATACCACATTTACTTCATTATAATATTTGGTGTCATTCCTCTATTGTAATTACTATATTATTCTAGGCATGATTATTATTTCGTCCCAACAATATGGTATCAGAGCATGACAAAAAATAGCCCATTATCTCAAAAGAGAAAATTATGAAAAATGGTGTTTATGAATTAAAGTCATTCTTGGCCCTCAAGATGTTTGGGACATTGTATACAAAAGGGTATACAAAACTCATTAATGAGGAAACATTGTTCCAAAATGATATGTCTTATTTAAAAAAAGAAAGAAAGATCAATAAGCCCTCACACTCATCCATCAGTGTTTAAATGATTGCAGGTTTGAGAAGGTGGCTAATGCAACCACCTCAACAAAAACTTGAGATATTCTACAAAATTCTCTCCAAGGAGTTGACAAGGAAAAGAAAATAAAACATCAAACTCTAAGGGCTGATTTTTGAAGTTTTAAAATGAAATTAAAGACTCTGAATCCACTTAAGATTTTTGTTCAAAAGAATGGTTGTTTCAAATCAGCTAATAAGGTACTTTGAGGAAGTAGATGATGTGCGTAAGGCAGAAAGATACTTCACACTCTAACACCTAAATTTGATTATATGGTGTGTGCTATTGAGGAATCTAAAGATTTAGATTCTATGACGGTAGAGCAATTGGAAGGTTCTTTACAAGCTCATGAAAAAAATGAAAAGGAGAAAAGAAGAACCACTAGAACAACTTCTTAAGACTCAGACATCCTTTAAAAATCTTGAAGGTGAAAGAAGTTCTAGAAGAAATGGACAATGGCGAGGCCATGGTGGTTATTGAGGTCATGGAAGAGGAAGAAGTTTTATTAACAAATATAACAATGAGGATAGGATCTATTAATCATTCAGAGGTCATGGCCATAGACCACAAGGAGATAGAGGATGTGGAGTGTATCAAGGTATCAATGAAATGAGGTATTAAAAATCTTATATTGAGTGCTAAGCTGTCATATATTTGGACACTACTCTTGGTAATGTCATAGTAATGTTGAAAAGAAAGCTAACCTTATTGACATCAACAAGACAAAGATGAATCAACATTGTTAATGACACGCAAAGAAGAAGATACATATTATTGCAGTTCATGGTATCTTTATTATGGAGTAAGTGTAATAACATTGCCCATTAAGGGAATGTTTGTCTTTTAAAAAAGACTAGTTTTAAAAAAAAAACAAAAGGAGAAAAGGGTTGGGATTGCAGCAAAGCTGCATCCCGTAAGAAACCTACAAACAAAGCAAACAAAATTAAGAGGGAGTTGCAAACTGAAGCATTAAACGAAGAAGAAGGAGATGAAGAAGAAAAAATTAAAGTTATAATTTGAGACTAAGGGAAAAGTTTAGGAGAAGGTATGTTCATAAACTTATTAATAGAGTTAATTTGTATTCATGAGTAAGAATTAAAAGATAAGAGATTGTGAAATTCTCTTAATTTGAAATAAATCCTTGTTTTATTTTCTACTACAGCCTTACGAATGTTCTTAGGCTAGGTAATATACTTTGGGGGTTGAATTTAGTGACAAGGGATGAGTAATTGGGAACCAGAATAGTTTTATCATCAAATTAGATGAACGATATGGTTAAGATAGCCAAGAAACATTAGATTATTGCACTGATGGAATTCCTCTTGACCTGGGTATATATATGTATATATTTCACCAATTCGATAGGAAATCAGACTAAATTAGATTGGACATTTTCAACTTAGTATGAACTTAGTTTGAACAAAGAAAGTAAATCAGATTTTATGAAATGAATATAGATCGACCAAAGGACGTCTGACAGATTGCTTGAGGTGACAAGTTTGGTACTTCTACAATAGTACTGTGAGTAGTAATCCTAACCCCAATTTGTATATTATAAGTTTGATGATTTTTACATGATTTATAAAGTAAATTAATATTGAATGATTTGAATTTACTTATGGGAGAAGTCCTTTTACTTGATATGATAGTGAAATAGTTAGATGTATTTTATAAGACAAGTATATTGAAATTGAGATGATTACCGTTATTGACAGGATTTGACGTTTCTTGATATATAAGTACTTTTTCATGTGCTTTTTATTAAGTATTGACATTATATAATTACAAGATTTACATGATTTGTAATGCTTTGGAAAAGCTTATATGGTTTATAAAGAATAGTTTTAATGGGAGTAGACTTTGTTGAATCCCGTAGCTAACGATGGGTTCGTTAGACCTGGTGCACCTTGTATTATCGATTACAGATAGATTCCTCTCTAGTGGGAAGGTAGAAGTAGCATACCATTACCAATAACCCTCGAGGAGGGATTTACCAATATGAATGTTACAAGTTATCATCTATTTTTTTAAGAAGATAGACATACTAATTACCAATTACATGATTCATTCTTGGAAACCTCCCGAATATGTGTATATGATTTGATATGAAAGTGTTTTACCCAGTTTACTTCTAAATAGCTAAGGTGAATATCTTATATGAGACAACAAGATGGATTTTGACTATCGATTTTTTAAAGAACGTTCTATACATGAGTTTGATGATTATACTAGTATATTTTCTGAGTTATCCCTTATTAACATAAAATTATGGTTATTATTATTACTCACTGAGCTAGAGTCCCACTCCTCGCTATAATATTTTTCTTTTCAGAGAATAAATGTCATTTTGGAGAGGATTTAGTTAGCTAAAGGTAGCAAGTTGATTCCATGGTGAGTCCCACACTTGTTAGCCTGGGAAATGAGTTATTCATTGTTATGGACCCTTTTTTTGAATTCTTAGAGTCACCCCATAGTCATTTATTTGTCTAAGCCATGAAAACTATTTTGTCGTCTTAGATAATAGACTGAAAAGTTATATATTTTCTTGATTTGAATACTTTGAACCCGTGTTGTTGATTTTGAGACAAGTTAAAATTTTTGATAGGCCTAAAAACAGAAGAAACTCTATCCGATTTTTTGCAGAATTCTAGTAAGGCTTGCTTTGAGATCCTTCGCCTTAGCTTCGGTCATGATCCAAAATTGGGTCGTGAGAGAGTTGGTATCAAAGCCTAGGTTATTCCTATGATTACGGAGCATACGGTAATAGTGGATTCTCAATTATAGTTTTGTAGCTGGCCATTTTTATAATCGAAATTCTGCGAGGACGTGATAGGATGTTTCTTGTCCTTCTTTCTTATTCCTACTTATGTGTATCACGTTTAGGCCAATTAGAATCTAATACTATTTGTTTTTCTATCGGATGGCTCGCACTCGATTGTCTAACAATAGGGCTATGATAGGTGTTCCTCAAACACCTAATGACACCTCTACTAGGCTTCTAACTTCTTCAACTAGGGGAAGGAGTGGAGCTCGTAGAGCCGGTCGAGTTAGGGTTCGTATTGCCACCACAGGAAATTGCAACACCACTTCAAGAAGTACAAGAGAGGCCACTCTTGAAATGAGTGCAACTCCCGCTCCTCCATCACAAGATGATGCTACTACAGCAACACCGACCTCCATGTATAGAGTTATAGAGGGGTTGCTTGCCTGATTGAACAGACAACAGAGCAAAGGTCAGCATACTGTTGTACCTGCTCAGACCCAGGTACCATCTCAGACGCCCTTATATACTTATGATTTTGGGAATAAAAAGGTATCATTGTATGAATTCTTGAAGCTGAAATCACTAAAGTTCACAGGATCTGATAGTTCAGCTGATCCTCAAAGTCTTTTAGATGGAACCTTCAAGGCTTTGCAGGCACTAGGATGTTCTAGTGAGAGAGTTGTGGAGCTTGCATTGTACAAACTAGAGCATATGGCTAACACATGGTATGAGATCTTATTGCTGGGTTGGCCTGCGGGAGCACCACCACTGAAATGGGATAAGTCCACTAAATTATTCATGGATCACTTCCTTCCTGAAAAGTTAGAGGCAGAAATAAGCAAGGCAGTTTGAGAGATTAGTACAGACTCTGGATATGGATGTGTCAACTTATAACACCAAATTCTGTAAATTGTCCAAATGTGCTCCTTGGTTAGTGCCAACTGAAGAAGCAAGAGTTCAAAGATTAGTCAATTGCTTTTCTTGCTCATCTATACACTACAATTTCCCCAAATATGAAGAAGTTGACATATTCAGAGGCAATCGATTTAGCAAGAAAGATTGAAGACAAGGGTCACAAGGAACGTGCAATCTTTGATGCCCAAAAGAAGGCCAAGACAGGTGGATCTTTTGGCGGTAACTATAGTACAAATCACAAGGTAGGAGGTCAGGAAAGGCAACATCAGGGCTCTCAGGCAGGGGTTGATATAGTTCATAATCCACATACAGACCACATTAGGGACAGCGTGTTTAGGGACAACCATCATCACAGGGATATTGATATTCTGGCCAAACGTGTGCCATTACTCCATCTTGTCAGACTTATGTTAGATCACATGCAGGCCAGTGTTGTGTTTAGATGGGAGGATGCTTTCGATATGGTCAGTTAGGGCATCGCCTTAGAGATTGTCCTCTACCTCCAAAAAACTCAAACCAGAACTCCACTCAGATAACTGCTCCTACTCAGACTTCTCATAATGCTTTCAGGTACTACTAGCACAGGAAACAGAGGTAAAGGTGTTGGAGATCATGTTGTTGGGAATCAAGGACAGAGAAATGTGGGTAGAGGCAAGTCAAGAGTTTTTTCACTTACTAGAGAAGATGTTCAAGGCTCCAATGCAGTGGTTACAGGTATTAATTTAGTTTGTTCATTTCATGCACATGCTTGGATAGATGCAGGATCTACCCATTCCTATGTGTCCACGTACTTAGCTTTGAGGTTTGCTTGACAGCCAGAGATGCTGAATCATCCTTTCCTTGTTGCTACTCCTATGGGAGATTCACTGCTAGTTGAGTATGTGTATCGTGATAGTTAGATTAGAGTTCAGGGTAGAAACACTCTAGCTAACTTAATTGTACTTGACATGATTGACTTTGATGTGTTGATGGGTATGGATTGGTTATCTCCTTGCTATGCTACAGTAGATTGTCATGCGAAAATGGTTAGATTGGGGATGCTGAATGAGCCTATCATTATACTAAAAGGAGGTCAAGTCCCAGAGGTTGGTAAGTTTTAATCTCTTATTAAGGCTCAAAAACTACTTAGTAAAGGCGCTATGGTTCTCTTAGCTATGGTAAGGGACACTAATGAAGAAACTCTTAGCTTAGGAAAGAAACCAGTAGTGAATGAATTTCCTGACGTATTTCCTAAGGATTTTCCAGGATTACCTTCTATATGAGAAATAGAGCTTGGTATTGATTTGTCTCCTGACATATTGCCAATATCTATACCTCCATATTGTATGGCACCAGCAGAGTTGAAGGAGTTAAAGCAACAATTGCAAGATAAGAGCTTCATCCGACCTAGTATATCCCCATGGGGCACACCAGTATTACTCATAAAGAAGAAAGATGGATCTTTAAGAATGTGCATCGACTATAGACAGCTAAATAAGGTAACAATACGTAATAAGTATCCTTTACCTAGTATAAAGGATCTTTTTGATCAATTGCAGGGAGCTGCCCACTTTTCAAAGATAGATATTCGACGCGGTTGTCATATTTCAGATTAGGGAGAAAGATATTTCTAAGACAACATTTAGAACTCGATATAGGCACCATGAGTTTCTTGTGATACCTTCCGGAGTGACCAAAGCTCCAGTTGCATTCATGAACTTAATGAATAGGGTGTTCAGGCCTTTATTGGACAAGTTTATGATAGTATTTATTGATGATATTCTAATTTATTCACGTAGCCAAGAACACAAGAATCATCTGACAACTGTGTTACAAACATTGCAAGAACATAAGGTATGTGCTAAGTTCTCAAAGTGTGAATTTTGGCTAGACTCAGTAGCATTTCTGGGGCATGCTGTATCCAATGATGGAATTACGGTGGATTCCAAAAAGGTAGAAGTCGTGCGAAAATGGCGGAGACCTACCTCACCTATAGAGATTCGCAGTTTCTTGGGTTTGGCAAGTTGTTATAGGAGTTTTATGTAGGATTTTACCAGCAAAGTAGCTCATTTGACCAAGACAACACAGAAAAAGGTGAAGTTTCAATGTATAGAAGAATGTGAGCAGAGCTCTGAAAAACTCAAAAGATGTTTGACAACAGCACAAATATTAGCCTTACTATCAGTTTCCGGAGGATTCACGATATACTGTGATACTTCTAGGGTGGAGCTAGGATGTGTTCTTATGCAAAATGGTCGCATTATCACCTATTCTTCAAGAGAGTTGAAGATGCATGAGCAGAACTATCCTACATATGATTTGGAGATGGTCTTTATGATATTTGCTCTCAAAATTTGGAGGCATTATCTTTATGGTGAAACTTGTGAGATATATACTATCCATAAGAGCTTAAAGTATATTTTTCAGCAAAAAGATCTTAACCTTTGACAAATTGTGGATGAAGTTACTAAAGGATTATGATTGCATTATTCTATTTCATCCTGGAAAAGCCAATTTTGTGGTCGATGCACTGAGCAGAAAATTTATGAGCAGTTTAGAGAATATAGCTCCAGAAAAAAGGTAATTAGCGAAAGATATGAAAAAACATGATGGTGCAGGTGTCAAGCTTAGTGTGGGAAATTCAGAGACATTGCTAGCTTGTGTGGAAGCAAAATCTTCATTAGCGGAGCGCATAAAAGCTACTCAATATGAGCATGAGCGACTTTGTAAATATCGAGATGAAGTTATAGCCGATAAAAGTGAGAAAATGATTATCGATACTAATGGTATGCTTCGAGTAGGTGGTCAATTTTGTGTATCAAACATAGGTGGGATAAGATGAGTCATCCTCGAGGAAGCTCACAACTCTAGATATACTATACACCCTGGTTCCACAAAAATGTACCATGATCTGAAGTAGTTGTACTGATGGGAAGGTATGAAGAAAGATGTTGCTAACTTTGTTTCTAGTTGTTTGACATGTCAACAGGTTAAAGTTGAGCATCAGCAACCCGCATGATTACTACAAGAGATCCAGATTCCGGAGTAGAATGGGAAAGAGTTACTATGGATTTTGGGGTTGGTCTACCACAAACCCAAAGAGGTTACGACTCTATATGGGTGATTGTAGATCGATTAACAAAATCAGCACATTTCTTACCCATAAAGACTACTTTTAGTGGAGTGAGATATGCCTAGATATTTATTAATGAAATTGTTCGACTTCATGGAGTCCTAATATCCATCATCTCTGACAGAGGGTCACAATTCATTTCACGCTTTTGGAGATCTTATCAAGAAGCACTGGGTGCACAAATAGATCTTAGTACTGCATTTCACCCACATACGGATGGGCAGTCGGCGCAT